>CM033738.1:38142596-38612860 GCA_019671005.1 Hibiscus mutabilis
GGTTACGATTCTACCATATATGTCTTTTTCATTTCGTCGAAAATCAATTTTACGGTATAGACGCTTATGACCTCCCCCTCTATGCCTTGCGGTAATGATTCCTCTGGCATTACGACCTTTACCACAACGATGTTGTCCATAGATCAAATTATTTCGTGGATTGGATTTAACTTGACTGTCTACGGCTCCATTGCGTGTGCCCGGGGTAGAAGTTTTGTATAAATGTATCGCCATGCTATTAAGTATTTTGATTTAAGTTCTTTTCGTTCCAAGAGGTGGAATATAATAACCCGGTTGAAGCGTAATGATCATACGCCTGTAATGCATTGTATGTCCCATAATAGGTCCCATTCTTCTACTCTTTCCGGGGAGTCGATGACTATTCATAGCTATTACCTTGACACCAAAGAAGAGTTCGACCCAATGCTTTATTTCTGTCCTAGTTGATCCTGATTCGACATTAGAAGTATATTGATTTTTTTTCACCAATAACCGAATACTTTTGTCTGTAACTACTACATATTTGATTCCATCCATAAATCTATTTTCTTCCCTATGAGTTCTTACCTCAATAAGAATGCTAGTTCTTACCTCAATAAGAATGCTAGTTCTTACTGTTCATATGTTATGATATGAATATACCACACGAATTCATTATGAATTCCAGATCAATCTAATCAACCCAACTCATACACTTACATGCCAACATGATGAATTCCAGATCAATCTAATCAACCCAACTCATACAATTGCATTCCCAAAACTCAAGGACCAAAATGAAATAACCAAAAACCTTCAAGATTCCAAAATATCCAACTTAACGGTACCCGTATCGGTACGTGTACTCGTGTTTCGATATGCCCTCATGTTCTCAAAAACTCAAAATCCAGTAGCTACAATCTGTACCAAAACGCTTGTTCGCGTATCGATACGCCTGGCAAAATGCATATGATCATATCGAAACACTTGCTCAAGTACCGAAAAGCTAAGCCTGGAAAGGTAGGATCATATCGAAACACCCTCTTGTGTATCAAAACACTATGCCTAAAATGGCCTAGCCATACCGGTACGAGGACACCTATTTAGATACGCCTGAACCTATAATGACATTTTTAGCTGGTTTTTCACACAAAACTAGATGCATTTAGGTCCTAGCAACTTTCATACATACATATAAGCATCCAACATCACATTTAACAACAATTGCACCAAGGTTTAACTACAACACTAGATTATGCCACCCAAAAGATTGATCTAAGGGCATGCTCCCTATAACTCGCCACCAAACATACTGAAATGCCTAACTAAGCAAATATCATCAAGAATACCATATCAACAACACATCAATACCATACTCAGCAGGATTAGCTCTTCAAAACATGTCATCCAAGCAAAAACCATCTAGATGCATACCTAGAAAACTATATAACATCAACCATAGGTAACAGTGCATGATAAGCGAAATATCAACAATCAAACTCCAAAATCACAGCATTACACGTGCTCAAAACCAGGGGAAACTGAATTACAAATCCCAAAAATCCATGGCGAACACATTGCCTTATTAACCGGAAACTAAAACCGAGTTCATACTCAAATAGTCTTGTCTTTGGATCAATTAATCCTTGCCTTTGCTGCCCCTAAGCTTTAATGCTCTGCATCATTAGAGAAAAGAGAGCGTAAGCACACTTGCTTAGTGAGGATGCTCTTAAACGATGATGCATTTAAAAACCCTTGAAAACCAACACTTGTTTTCAAACCATGCTTACGACCTAAGCAAGTTCCAATAGTTTCAAATCAAAACATGCATATCAACCATATGCAAATCAATACATATATTCTATATGCTTAATCCCAAAGCATCAAATACAAAATCATGCTTAAGTCCCAAAGCATTATATACAAAACCATGCTTAAATCCCAAAGCATTTTAAATAGATTCAACATTAAAATTCTCATATATTGGCAATTATAGTGACCCCGGATAGTCGGCCACTATCCTTGATTAGCCGACCTCTAATCTTTAGTTAACAGACAGTTAACTTTACACATCAGATACACGGATCTCCCTTAATGACCGACCACCATCAAGAATACCCCATGCCGACCGCATGACTTTACAACCTTGCCGACCGCAAGCTTTACATCAACAAGGGGAATCGACTGCTCAACCCAAGTGATAACAACATAGTCCAGGTAGCCGACCGCTATACCTCAAAGACTCTTAACCTACGATTAATTTTTAACCATATTATAGTGCACTTTATCCTATGGCATGCCAACTATATCCGAATGTTTTCTCACCTTGTCACATAGCCAATATATCATTTACAAAACCATTTACTCAATGTTTTGCAATGCATTACACAAAATCCCCACATATGCAAATCACGTTGCCATAGCAATACTACATTCTCGACCAGAACAAAAACCAATGCTCACTAGCATGAAATATACCTTTAAGCCACTGCATATGTATGTTAAAATCATGCATTGACAGTAAGTAAAGCAAACCATGTTTACAACTAAAACATGAATCATACATGTTCATATCCGAACCGATATTGAAGAGCAAAAGAGGGAAACTTACTTTCGAGCTTAGGTAAGCATTTCAAACTTATCCTAAACTCCCAAACCACTTTCAAACCTTTGAAAGACTTTTAGGACCGTTTCCACTCACTGATTTCACTTCGCCGTGCTCGCTACCGCGCAACAAGCTCCCGACAAGCCTAGAACCACCTCAAGATGCCACGCCTTGATTATCCCCTATTTTGACCACACAAAACTAGAGGAAACATGCATTAAAATGCATCCAATACTCTGTTTCAACCTAAAATCCCGTAGCTTTCAAGATGCCCACTCAAAACTCATCTGAAACTTTCTGAAATCAACCTCAAACACTACTCAATCTTAACCCTGCCATATTATAACGATTAGAAACATCAAGCTTCATCAATTAATATCTAAAAACTCATTCCCAACATCCTTTTACTTGCAACAATGATTAAGCACCTTAAACAACCCAAAAACCCTTAACTATCAACCTAAACAATTAGAGATTCAACCAATTTCGGGATTCCATTATTAAAAACAACTTATCCACCTTATAATACATCCAAAATAAGATTGAAATCAATCCACAACACTGGAAAAATAGATCCAAATCAAAAATCACAAGATTCTTCAATAAAACCTCAATTAAGCTAAAATCCATAATTAATTACTCAAAACCTATTGAAAATCATTTGTAAGGAGACAAGAACTTGGGAATTTCAGTAAAGAACCTTTCATTAGAGGTGAAGAACGAAGCTTATCTCCAATGAATGAGTTTCCCCTCAATTGGATGGTTTTTCCTCTTGAAAAACAAAGAAATTCAATAAGATTTTTGGAAAACAAATTGAGGAATCATTTAGCAAATTAATGAGTAAAGAAATTAAGATCATTACCTTAAATCTCTGATGGAAAAAGAGTGTTTGGCTGAGAGTGGTTTGAGGGAAAATGTAAGAAAAGAAAAGTTACGTCAAAATGTGTTTTAGAAAGATAACTACCTTTTTAACTAAATCCTTTTTAATTATTTTAATTAAAACCATTTTAAAATAATCCTAATTAAGGGAATACTCAGACTAGACCAAATGGTAAAATAGATCCTTAATGATTTTAAGTTTTGACTATTTACAGAACAGTCACCTTTTAAAACAATTTTCAAAAATTGCATTTTGGTCACTAGCCAAAATGTCATCCTTCTAAGGCTCATTTTCCAAAATTGCTTTCACCAATATGTTTAATATAATAAAATATGATTTTAAAAATTTTCCATAATTTTATCTTTCAGAAAAATATTTGCTCCCGAATTCAACTCGAATCTCTAACCCGGTCCACTGGACCGTCTAACTAGCCCCAAAACAACTAGGCCCAAAACCGGGGCATTACAACTCTCCCCCTCTTAAGAAATTTTGCCCTCGAAATTTACCTGGAGGAAAAAGATACGAAAATTGCTCCAACATATCCGCCTTGCTTTCCCAAGTGGCTTCCTTGACACCTCGATGTCACCACAAGACTTTAACCAGTTCTATCGTCTTACCCCGTAGAACCTTGCTGCTGGAATCATGGATTTCCACTGGTTCCTCATCAAAGGATAAATCTGGTCTTAACTCAATTTGCTCCATCGGCATAACATGCGAAGGATCCGACCGATACCTCCGTAACATGGATACATGGAACACATCATGTATTTTCTCAAGCTCGGGAGGCAACCTCAACCGATAAGCCACATGACCAACTCGTTCTACAATCTTATATGGTCCAATAAACCTGGGACTAAGCTTACCCTTACGTCCGAACCGTATCACCTTTTTCCACATTGACACCTTCAAGAACACACGATCGCCCATCGCATATTCAATTTCCCTACGCTTTAAATCTGCGTAAGATTTCTACCGATCCGCATCCACTTTCAAGCGTTCACACACAAGCTTAACTTTCCCATCCGTGTCTTTCAACAAATAAGGCAAGGAAACATGCTTTTCCCCTACCTCGGCCCAACACAAAAGCGTACGACACCTCCGGCCATACAATGCCTCAAATGGTTCCATATGTATACTCGCTTGATAGCTGTTATTATAAGCAAATTCCACCAACGGCAAATGCTTTTCCCAGGTTCCTTGAAACTCAATAATACAACACCTTAGCATATCCTCCAAGACCTGGATAACACGCTCAGACTGCCCATCTGCCTGAGGATGATACGCGGTACTGAAACTCAACCTCGAACCCAAAGCCTGATGTAAACATTTCCAAAACCTTGATGTGAACCTCGAGTCTCTATCCGAAACGATCGACTTCGGTACCCTGTGAAAACGCACAATCTCAGAGATAAACAAATCTGCTAGCTTGTCCAAAGTGTACGTCGTATGCACTGGCAGAAAATGTGCACACTTTGTAAATTGATAGACAACCACCCAAATGGAATATTTTTTAGCCGGTGTCAACGGCAACCTTGACACGAAATCCATGGTGATTCTTTCCCATTTCCACTTTAAAATCCTCAACGGTTGCAACAACCCAGATGGAAACTGATGTCCAGCTTTAACCCGCTGACACACCATACACTTGGACACAAACTCCTCCACATCCTTCTTCAAACAAACCCAATAGTACATTTCCTTCAAATCACGATACATTTCGGTACTACCAGGATGCATAGCAAAAGGACTAGAATATGCTTACGCCAAAATAGTATGCCTGAGCTCTGGGACTTCTGGCACCACGATTCGACCCTTGAAGCATAAAACTCCATCATCATCAAAATGAAAATCCGTCGGATTACCATCTGCTATGTCCTTAACATGAGGAACCAAAGAATCATCATATGGTTTTTTAGCCTTAATCAACTGTGACAACGTAGGTTTAACTTGCAATTTAGCCAACAACCTACCTTCCCGCGTTACACTCAACCTTGCAAACATTGCCCTAAGCTCAACCGCCACCCTACGACTCAACGCATCCACCACCGCATTGGCTTTTCAAGATGATACTCAATTGTCAAGTCGTAATCCTTAAGCAACTCCAACCACCTTCGTTGCCTAAGGTTCAAATCCTTTTGAAACATCAAATACTCCAAACTCTTATGATCCGTAAAGACCACACACTTCTCTCCATACAGATAGTGTCGCCAAATCTTCAAGGCAAACACCACCGCCGCAAGCTCCAAATCATGAGTTGGATAATTGTGCTCATGAACCTTCAACTGCCTCGATGCATAGGCAACAACATTTCCATCTTGCATCTGCACACATCCTAAATCCACATGTGATGCATTACTATAAACCACAAACTCCTTCCCAGATTCCGGTTGAATCAACATAGGAGCATGTGTAAAACCTCCTTCAACTTCTCAAAACCCTGATGTTGCTTCTCCGTCTAAATGAAAGGAACATTCTTTTGCAAAAAAATTGTCAACGGAGCCGCAATACTAGAAAACCCTTCCACAAAATGGCGATAATAGCCTACCAACCCAAGAAAACTACGCACTTCTGACACGGTCTTAGGTTGCTTCCAATTGAGAATAGCCTCAATTTTCTGCGGATCAACACGAATTCCTTCTGCGGATACCACATGTTTGAGAAACATCACCTCATTGAGCCAAAACTCGCACTTGCTCAACTTGGCATACAACTGATTATCCTTCAAGACTTGCAACACAATCCGCAAATGATGATCATGCTCCTCCTCGGTATGAGAGTACACGAGTATATCATTAATAAAAACCATCACAAACCGATCAAGGTACTCATGAAACACCCTATTCATCATGTCCATCAAAGTCGCCGGAGCATTTGTCAAACCAAACGACATCACTAAAAACTCGTAACCATCAACCTAAAAAATTAGAGATTCAACCAATTCCAGGATTCCATTATTAAAAACAACTTATCCACCTTATAATACATCCATAGCAAGATTGAAATCAATCCAAAATACTGGAAAAATAGATCCAAAGTGAAAATCACAATATTCTTCAATAAAACCTCAATTAAGCTAAAATCCATAATTAATTGCTCAAAACCTATTGAAATTCATATGTAAAGAGCCAAGAACTTGGAAATTCCAGTAAAGAACCTTTCATTAGAGGAGAAGAACGAAGCTCATTAGAGGAGAAGAACGAAGCTTACCTCCAATGAATGAGTTTCCCCTCAATTGGATGGTTTTTCCTCTTGAAAAACAAAGAAATTCAATAAGATTTTTGGAAAACAAATTAAGGAATCATTTAGAAAAATAATGAGTAAATAAATTAAGATCATTACCTTAAATCTCTGATGGAAAAAGAGTGTTTGGCTGAGAGTGGTTTGAGAGAAAATTTGAGAAAAGAAAAATTACGTCAAAATGTGTTTTAGAAAGATAACTACCTTTTTAATTCTTTTAATTAAAACTATTTAAAAATAATCCCAATTAAGGAAATACTCAGATTAGACCAAATGGTAAAATAGCTCCTTAAAGATTCTAAGTTTTGACTATTTACAAAACATTCACCTTTTTAAAACAGTTTTCAAAAATTGCATTTTGGTCACTAGACAAAATGTCATCCTTCGAAGGCTCGTTTTCCAAAATTGCTTTCACAAATATCTTTAATATAATAAAATATGATTTTTAAACATTTTTCCATAATTTTATCTTTCAAAAAAATATCTGCTCCCGAATTCGACTTGAATCTCTAACCCAGTCCACTGGACCGTTAACCAACCCCAAAACATCTAGGCCCAAAACTGGGGCGTTACAAGGAAGAATTCCCTGATGAAAAACTTTTGAAGGCCACTTCTTTACAATGGTACGCTGACATTGTTAACTTTCTTGTAGTGGTATTTTTCCTTGTGATCTTAGCAGCCAGGGAAGGAAGAAATTCTAACATGATGCACGCTACTATTATTGGGATGTGTACCCGAGGAAGACATTTTTTACTATTTTCACTCAACCTCGTGGGGAGGACATTTTGGAGGATAAAAAACTGTTGCAAAGGTTCTACAAATCAAATTCTATTGGCCAACCTTGTTCCAAGATGCCCATACATACTATAAGGTGTGCGAAAGATGTCAAAGGACGGGGAACATCTCTCGACGTAATAAGCTTTCCATGTTAATTATTCTTGAAGTTGAACTATTTGATGTCTGGGGCATTGACTTTATGTGACCATTTTTGTTGATTGACTAATGCTTGGCAATAATTGATGAATTAGTGTAAATATGCCAGTAAAATAATGGCAAGTTTAGGTCTTTTTGCGTGCAAGTATACACGGTCAACAAGTAATACAACAATAAGCCGAGTATCGTATCCACAAGGATTGTCCAGGAATTTAATGCCACAATAATTGCTTGTGAAATGAAACAAATGAGTTTGGATTGGGTTTTAGATTTAAGAAGAAAATAACTAAAGAAAAGAAAGTAAAAGTTCAGGAAGATTGGTAAACAAATGTGTTCAAATGGATGGTGGGCATTGTCAATGGATGTATGGATTTCACGCTAGCAAAGACAACATTTAATAACTTCTAACCTTGGTTTTATTTCTGAGCAGAATTTAAGGTCAGTATTGCCTTTGTCGATAGAAATACCCTAAGTTAAATATGATTAACTCCTATATGCTATAGCGATGGTTTTTAATAATTAACTTGAAAATTTTCTAATCTTTACTCCTAAGGGGTAGATTCACTTCCAAAGTAAGCTCATCTACTTGAACATCTTCTGTCGAAGTTTCTCACCTTAGTACCTGGCAATTAATCGTTATCTCATAAGTATTTTAAGATATTAAGGGATAATATGCATGCAATGCCAACTATCATATGGTAAACAATTTAGGAAAATTAAGTACTAGCATGATAGAATAAATGCCAAAGCATTCAATTATTAAAAACTAAAAAATAGCTAAGGGTTTATCACAAAAACTTCCACAGCCAACTTAAAAATAAATTGTTCATGGCTGGGGGAACCATCAACACATCATCATTTTCAAATAACACCATCATTAAAATAGAATTAAAACTAAGAGAAATGGGCAAAGAATGAGATCCGTCAATGTAGCCCTTCAATGGATCCAGAACTCTCGGTCTTAGCTTGGTCGAACCACAGTTTGCCCTCTTTCTTCACCACGTTGCAGCCTCCTTGATCACTCTTGGTTCATCGTTGGGCTTTCTTTAAATTGGCACTCGTGGAAACCCTATATTGGGTTTGAATTTGAAAGTTGGTTACGCACTTGAGATAAGCACGTTATCTTTTTATCCTCTCGTTTGAATTTAGGGCTAACTGGATCTTTGACCAACGGCTAACTAATCGAACATTGACCATCCTTCTTTTGCCAACTGAGCTTAGAAATCCTCATCCTACTTTTGCCAATCACTACTCGACATTTCTCTTCTGCTCCTCCTACCATCAACTCTTGTCTTGCTCCTTCCCTGCCACAGCAAAGAAAATACACCTTCACTCTAGCAAAAGAAATGTTCTTCAACTCCTTAATGCAAATGCATGATTTTACTAGCTAATGCACAAATATGTATTCAAAGTCATGCAAAAGCATAGCAATATATATATATATATATATATATATATGAAAAGTATTACTTTTGAGGAGTTAAAACTTTTCATCATGCAAAGGACAATTGTACATCCTACTCATGGTAGATTATGTATCCAAATGGTTGGAAGTCGTTGCTACAACCAAGAATGATGCAAACATTGTCTTGAGATTTTTGCACAAGAATATCTTCACCCAGTTTGGAGTCCCTTGAGCCATTATCAATGATGAGAGTAAGCACTTTGACAACAAACTGATAGCTAAGGAACTGCGCTGATATGGAGTTTATCACAAAATAGCTACAGTATACCACCCGCAAACTAATGGATAAGCCGAAGTATCCAATAGAGAAATTAAGGAGATACTTGAAAAGGTGGTCAAGCCCAATAAGAAAAATTACTCTCTGAAGCTGGATAAAGCCCTTTGGGCCTATCAGACCACATTCAAAACACTGTTGGGAATGTCATCCTATAGACTCATCTATGGAAAAGCTTGCGACTTACCGGTTGAATTGGAGCACAAGGCATTTTGGGCCATTAAAAAAATTAACATGGACTGTCAACTAGCTGGGGAAAGACGATTGTTAGAATTAAACGAGATAGATGATAATTCTCGGATGCCTATAAGAATGCCAAAATCTACAAAGAAAAGACTAGAAGATGGCATGATGCTAAATTAATGCCTCAACATGTTGTTGAAGGACAAACTGTTATACTATACAATTCTCGCTTAAAACTCTTCCCGGGCAAGTTAAAATCTCGTTGGTCTGGCCCATTCCAAGTTGTCAAATTTTATTCACATGGTGTTGTGGACATCAAAGATCTCAAAGATGGCCCAATCTTCAAAGTCAACGAACAACGTTTAAAGGCCTATAAAGGAGCACTAGTTCAACATGACAAATCTTCAGTCACAGTACAAGATGTCTAGTGCATCCAGTCTTATCCTTTACTTTTATGCATTTTCAATTTCCGCATTTATTTTTTGCAATTCCTTTAGTTATTCAATTCAGGCTTTATTTAATGTTTGTTTGTTTTGGCAGTTATTACAAGGAAGAAACAAAGTGTTGAATATTCTCCTATGACACAGGAATACGAACTGTTTACACACTGGCTGGGCTCTATGTTTTTTTCTTTATTCAAACGTGGAAAACCATTCTTGCCCTTCACCATAACCTATAACAAAGACACACATCGCAACCGCATCCACACGCCACCTACTTTCACTTTCCTACTAAACAAAACAATCTGCATTAAATGTTGACTTCCCTCAATCACTCTCAAAACCTTTTGCCTTCATGCCCGTCCATATCCTTCATCCCCAAGTTTCACTTATTAAGAAACCAAAGCCGATCAACTGCTAGAGCAGCCTAGTTCTATTCCTGTGATCATCTCAACTTATTCCCTCCAACTATTGTCTAGCTCTTACAATGGCATAATAGAGAAATAGTCTGAGCCCTCATTCGTCTCTTTCTTTCCAGCAGTCATCTTCCGACTCCTTTTAGAACTTCAACCTCTAAAGAAATTCTGAAGACCCTCCAAAACTGACTCTATTCTGTTTCGTTCAAGCAGAGGTATGATTTTTTCCAAAGTCAAGACGTTCTCTCAGAGGAGAGGCTAGAACGATCCTCTTGATGCATTATCTTATTTAATAGTGAGGAGTTAGCCATCGTACAGATGCATGGATAAGAGGTTTTCTCTAGATAGCCAGGACCAATAAATATTAACTGAGTCAAGGATTTTTACACTTATTTTGGCCAACATGGCGATGGCTGAGTTTTCATCCGAGGAATAAGGGTGGACTTTACAGCACAACCCATCGCTCGCCATTATAGTTTGAAGATGATAGAAGGATTACATACATGGTTTGTAGCCAACACCGCCACAGAAATAGATACTAGGGTCCTGCGTGATCTTGTATTGCATGAACCACTTGAAAAGAACGTTATCCAACGCTAGGGCAGTGCGATGGAAGAACCTCACCCCACTGCTAAATTTTGGGCGAGGTTTACTAATACAAGGCTTCTACCCACCAAAAATCTAACTACATTCTCTCGCTGACAGTTGTTGCTCCTCTACTCCATCCTCTATGGTGGCCTGATTGAGCCCTACGAACTCATTTATGGTGCCATCTTGGAACAAGTCGCATCCAGACAAAAGATTAGGGAATTACCTTTTCCCTAACATATTACAATATTCTGCCAAAAGGATAGAGTGTCATCCTCTAGTGGACACGTGTACATTCTCCTAACAGTTGATTATGTGTCCAAGTGGGTAGAGGCCATTGTTATGACCAAGAATGACGCAAATACC
Source organism: Hibiscus mutabilis (assembly GCA_019671005.1). Classification (NCBI taxonomy): domain Eukaryota; kingdom Viridiplantae; phylum Streptophyta; class Magnoliopsida; order Malvales; family Malvaceae; genus Hibiscus; species Hibiscus mutabilis. Next base: position 38,153,963 of record CM033738.1, read on the forward strand.
GTTATGAGGTTTTTACATAAGAACATCTTTAGACGGTTTGGAGTACCTCGAGCTATTATTAGTGACAAGGGAAGCCACTTCGACAATAAACTGATTGCTAAGGCACTGCGACGATATGGAGTTCACGATAAGATTGCCATAACATATCATCCATAAACTAATAGATAAGCTGAAGTGTCCAACCGAGAAATAAAGCAGATCCTTAAGAAAGTGTCCATAAACTAATAGAGTCCACAACTCACCTAGTGTACTAAGTTAGAAAGATGCATAGAAGAGTGTTACTCAATAGTTTACCTATGGCGTCGAGTTTTCAATTAATTTTCATTATTTTCTTAATTTATCTAAGAGTTTTAATTTAGCCTTTTATTGCTTCATTGAGCATTCAGTTTATTAACATCAAGTTATGCTTGGCATCAGAAAGATGACTGACCGGCTCTTTTCAGTCGTATACCCAAGTGCAGGTTGTTGTCAAGTAATAATTCTCGGGAGTCCAAGGTAGAACCATAGAGAAGTTTTGTTTAGAAATTACAAGATTATAAATAAAATAAAATAAAAATTTGCAAAGAGAACAACTAATTAGAAAATAAACAACAATATAAATAAAAGAAGCTGAGGTTTTGAGAATCCACTATTGGTATTATAATAAGATTAATTTTTATTCATCTTATTACTCAATTTAAGTCCATATGATGAAATGAAATCCAATCGGAAGGTCCTACAATGAAAATCCAAATTCCATTGTCCAATGTCCATAATCAAAGTCCAAAGTGCAATAAACAATGTCCAAAAAATGCAAAGGTATATCATATGGTGTTATATGGATTAGTGGAATCAAAATTAATAAACAAGTCCAAGTGTTCATTATGCCAATTTGTTGTGTCGACAATAAATCGAGTTAATTATAAGAAGCATTTATTGTGCCAAATTACTTGTCTATAATGAAGCAAGGTTCTTAATTTACTAACATGAATATTAACCAACTGAATTTAACATCATATACTAATTTAACATGTTTTAGCGTACGTTGAGAATTTCAAACTAACCTTTAGTATATACCAAGAGCTTCATCCTTTCACCTTAGCAACTTGACTTAGAATGACACCATAACTTTAAAGAAAATACAATTTGGTTTACCAAAAACCAAACATAAAGAAGAAAAATATAAATATGAAAGAAAAATATAAGCATGAAAGAAAGAAAAGTAAGAAAGAAAAAAAAGAAAGAAAGAAAAGTAATCTTGAATATTTAACAACAATGTTACAACCAAGATTTCAAGATGATTTACAAGGCAAAACTAAAGCCTATTTATAGGAAATTTAGGATGCTAGATGACAAATGATGGTGGCTGGAAATTCATCCACTTGAAAGAAAAAAATCTTTCAATTATTTTGATAACATCTTTAAATATTCACAAGTGGTTGCCATATTGTCCCACTTGCATGACTCCGATTTTCAGTATTTTGTCATCATTTCCTTTCACCTTGGATCAACTTTGGATTCAACTTCATTTGTGTCATAATTGCAATCACCAAATTCAAAAAATCTAATCCTGCAATTAACACAAAAATACAATTTATTAAAAAATAACTGAAGACATAACAAAAGTACTAAAACTGCAACATATTTAAAATACAAACCACAAAAATAAAATAACTAAAAACCTACAAATTTCAATAAAACACTTAATAAATAATGCAAATGTTCATACTATAGATACTAAAATGAGACTATATTAAGGACTCATTACACCCCCACACTTACATTTTTGCTTGTCCTCAAGCAAACAAGTTACCAGTGCAAATGCATATGCAACCTAATATACTTTAGCGTCAACTGATGAGGAGAACACAAAGTGTAAATATAGAGTAAAATATCACTATTAAGAACTCAAATGTTTGAACATGGTCAAATAGAATGCTATTCATGAAATAGGTGGTCTCTAGAAAATTATCACAGTCAAAAAGTTTAGGACAATGAAACTTATGTGCTCATATGTGCGCAAATCACCTGTGTGCAATCTGATCAGCACATTGGAAAAGTAATAAACAATAAGTGAATGGCTATCTTGAATTAATTCAATATTCACCTTTATATAATTCGTTCCAATATAATAGAGTCACCAAGTCTTTTTAATTGGCTTATAACTGGCTTAGGTCAAGGTATGATATTTCAATGAGATTGACAACAATTGGCTTATCCTAAACTCAATTTACTTACGGATCGAAGTGAGCAAAAAGTATTAATTCCCATCTTCCCCTAGTGATCATCCAACTCCATCATTTTCCAAAATATTCCTTATTTCTCCATTACAAAAGGATAAAGCATGAGCATTTTTGTTTTTTTTTCTTTTTTTCATGATACTAGTATTATTTTTTTCTTTTTTTTCAATAAAGAGAACATTTTTCGTACAAAAATAGAATTCCATGCTTTAATCCTTTTTGTGTCTTTTTCCTGTTAAAATTTATCTACCTACCCCATTAATACTTATGCTCATAAAGATATATCCAGTAAGTTCTGAGCATCTAAAGCAAACAAGAGTAAGGTTGGAGCTTTAAGCTCTGTAGGTAAGGATAAACAAAGAAATATTTGGTGAGTCAAGAAAAGGCTATAGGCTCAAAATCAGGTGTTCAAGGGAAATATTGTATGGTTGGCTCGGAAGGCTCAATCAATCCAAAAGAATAAAAGACTTAGATCGTCCCCTATCATGCATTTGGAACTCTTATTATTATAAAAAAATGAAATAATGAATTTTTTATGATTGGGTTCATCATACACTTACAATCGATTACAATTCTATGTACGCCCATGAGACAGATGATGTGTAACAAAGAAATCACAAATTCTGGTGATATCAAGAAAGATTCAAAGTGAAACATCCAATGTCCTTGTTTTTTCTAACTGTGAAACATCATAGACTCTTCTATAGACAAGTCATAGCATAATTTTGACACATATTTAATCTTTCAAGTCTTTAATAGTGATGTTTTACTTTATATTCACAAAATTATATTCAACTTACAGAAATCAACTAAGTACAGGCAACACTATATGCAAAAAAAACACTCAAGCATTGGACCAATCAATTTTTTATTTTTTTTATTTTTTTGAAATATTTATTATTAAATTGTCAAAGTGTGTCTCAAGATTTACTTTACTCAACCACTTTTTCAACTTAACTTCTCTTAAAAATTTAGACATCCAATAAAACATGTATTATAACTACTAATTTATAACAAGGTAAACAAATCATAATCAACAAGGTGTGTCTCAGTATAAATACTTACTCAACCACCTTTTTCTTAGCTATATCAAAAAGACCAAAGTGCGTTTTACAATTAACCAAAAAGATTAATTATTATCTGTCACTTTTTTTTCAATTTGACTTAACTTAACATTAATTTTTTATTTTTTTTCTATAGGATTTTTATTATTATATCCCCTACCCCCACCTAATTAGGACATTGTCCTCAATGTCAAAATTAAAAGTAGAAATTAAAGGATTTTACCTGTTATGCTGCTACTGATTGCTAGAACTGACACATAAAAAAATAAAGCAAAAAGAAAAATGTTGAAATAAGATAATATCACAGTGATAAAGAACAATCCACATCTCGCTTGTCTTCGTCTCTTTTCCTTTTCCCACGTGTACTCTCTATTAAATCAGGAAGACAGCTGAAATCTTGAAGCTTTTGGAGTAGTTCTTCAATTGCTGTAGATGAGATTAAGATCCTTCTTGCCTCTGAAAACATAAATCCATTTTCCACAGCATTATCAAGAAAAGAAAGTAAACTATCAAAATAACCATTAACATTAAGCAAACCGATAGGTTTTTTTATTTCTAGTCAGAGATGACCAGGAAGCTACGCAGGCAATTTCTTCCAATGTACCGATACCTCCAGGCAGAGCAATAAATGCATCAGAAGAATAAATCATGATTGCTATTCGTTCTGGTATAGTATTGACTTGTACTTCTCTTCCTATTGTAGGTCCACACATATAAGTTAATGTCTTTGGAACTATTCCCAGAACTGAACTTCCTTTCACATATGTTGTTGTAGCAACTACTCCCATTAAACCCCCTACATCCACCTCCATAAATGACTTCATATTTTTGTCTGGCCATAACGTCTCCCACTTCCTTAGTTGATTTTGCGAAAGATTTATCTTTTCCTGGATACGCTCCACAAAAAATACAAAACTTTTGAAGACATCTGGTTGAAGTGTTTTCTATTTTTTCTTTTTTCTCTTTTTTTCTTTTGAAAATAAAGGAAGAACAATACAAACATATAATAAGTGGTAGATAAGCTGCCGATAGAAAACGTCAAACCAAAAAATAAAAATGTCAAAAATTAGACACAAAATTCAAAAGGTAAACAGTAAATAGTTGGTTGTCATTAATGAATCCTGCAGCAAAGAGTCAAAAAGCCAACAGTAGAAAATAATTACAACTGCAATAATGGTTCCTGCAACACACAGTTATTCAAGATCACTCAAATCCAAACAATAATTAAACATGACGAGGAAGAAGAAGAAGAAGAAGAAGAAGAAGAAGAAGAAATTATTGCAAATGAAAGCTTGAGAAATATTTACAGTAGTTGCGACTGTGGCTCACAGCTCCCTCTGGTTTTACGTCCAGAAACAACTTGAGCGCCTTCTATGAGTCGAGGATAGGCTTCCCATCCAATTTTCCTAAAAACTGGCAAACAAGGTCTTTTATCGTCAGATTCCTCAGACGTTGCCATTCATTTTGAAATATCAACCATAAATCAAGAATTTGTCTATGCACATCTCCACTAGGATGTGTCTCAAGAGAACTTTGGATATCCTCCAAATCCTCCTTACTCAGTCCATCCTTAACAAATCTAATTTTGTCATCTCGATTTATGGAAGGCATCCCAATAGAACGACATCTCCCCGAACAAGTCCATCTTACACATTTTCGACAGTCTGATCCAAGACGTTTGGATCTTTTTTCATTGCATATGTATTTTTTCCAGTACCAGGTAAATGTAAAAGGGAATATATTCTTCATACCTTACTTTTGCTTCGATCAGCATATAAACATCAGTAGGCATGCCTTTGTGCATGAGCATTCTCAATCTTTCAAGCCTGACTTTGTAAAGTTTCATAATCATGTTTGGTGGAATAGAAGAAAGACGTTTCTGCAATTTTAAGAGAACAACGTCCATTTTGAAAGCAAAGGAAAATGAAAGAGAAAACGAGAGAGTGAAATTGAAAGAAAAACTGAGAAATGAATATACAATATCAGTTTTGTGGGTAGCTGATAAACCGAAAGACTTCACGGAGTACCGTTATCCGCCATTTAACTGGAATAAAAATACTAATAATAATTTAATATAATAGCAAAATAATAATAATAATATAAAATTATATAAAATTACACCAAAATATTTTTAACAAGGATCTAAAAGATAAAGAACTTCACCTTGATTGACTTGATTTTCAATAAAAGGTTTAAGTCTGTGTCCATTGACTTTGAACATGTTTCCAGTTTTAGGATTTTCAATGTCAATTGCTCCATAAGGATAAACATGCTTCACAACAAAAGGTCCACTCCATCTTGATCTTAATTTTCCAGGAAACAAGTGAAGTCTAGAATTATAGAGGAGAACATTTTTCCCAACATAAAATGTTTTTCTTAAAATTCTTTTATCGTGAAAGGCTTTGTTTCTTTCTTTATAAATCTTTGAATTTTCATATGCATCATTTCTAAGTTCCTCAAGTTCATTAATTTGTAATTTTTGCAATTCTGCAGCATCATCTAGATTAGAGTTAAACATTTTAATAGCCCAATATGCTTTATGCTCCAATTCCACAGGTAAATGATAAGGTTTTCCATAAACTAGTCTATCGGGGGACATGCCAAATGATGTTTTAAAAGCAGTTCGATAAGCCCATAAAGCATCATTAAGACTTAAAGACCAATCTTTACGATTTGGGTTAATTGTTTTTTCCAAAATTTGTTTAATTTCCTTATTTGCAAGTTCTACTTGTCCATTTGTCTGAGGGTGATAAGGGGTTGCAACTTTATGTGTAATGACATATGTATTCATTAAAGATTCAAAAACCTTGTTGCAAAAATGTGTTCCACCATCACTTATAATAGATCCAGGAATTCCAAATCGACTTAAAATATTTTCTTTTAAAAATTTGATCACTGTTCTGTGATCATTATTGCGACATGGAATTGCCTCTATCCATTTTGAAACATAATCAATTGCAACCAAAATATACAAGAAACCAAAAGATGGTGGAAACGGACCCATAAAATCAATTCCCCAACAGTCAAAATTTTCAATCACTAAAATTGGGTTTAATGGCATCATGTTTCTTTTTGAAATAGTCCCAATTTTTGACAAATTTCACAAGACTTGCAAAAATTATGAGCATATTTGAATAAGGTTGGCCAATAAAATCCACATTGTAAAATTTTTGCTGCAGTTTTCTTTGATGAAAAATGCCCACCACATGCCCCGGAATGACAAAAATTAAGGGCACTACTTACCTCATTTTCCGATATGCATCTTCTAAATAATTGGTCAGGATAATACTTGAACAAGTAAGGATCATCCCAATAAAATTTCTTTACTTCATTTAAAAACTTCCTCTTATCTTGAAGATCCCATTGAAAAGGAATTTTACCAGTGGAAAGATAATTAGCAATGTCAGCAAACCGTGGTGTTACAGAAATAGTTAAAAGTTGTTCATCAGGAAAAGTATCAGTAATTGGAGTGGATTCAAAAGATGTATCACAAACTAGTCCTGATAAATGATCTGCCACTACATTTTCAACTCATTTCTTATCACGAATAGTGATATTGAACTCTTGAAGTAAAAGAATCCATCTGATTAATCTTGGTTTGGCATTCTTTTTGGAAAGAATATAGTTTAAAGCTGCATGATCACTAAAAATAACAATTGATGATCCAACAAGATAAGATCTAAATTTATCCAATGCAAATACTACTGCAAGTAATTCTTTTTCAGTAGTGAAATAATTCTTTTGAGCACTATTTAAAGTTTTACTCGCATAATATATGACTTATGGTTTCTTTTCCTTCATTTTTCCTAAAACAACTCCAACAACATAATCACTAGCATCACACATGATTTCAAATAGTAAAGTCCAATCGGGAGGTCTCATTATATGAGCAGAAATTAACATGTTTTTAAGTTGTTTAAAAGAATGCTCACAATATTCATTCTATTCAAACACATTATCTTTTAATAAGAGATTACATAATGGTTTAGATATTGCACTAAAATTCTTTATGAATCTCCTATAAAATCCCGCATGTCCTAAAAATGACCTTACATCCTTTATAGTCATGGGTGTTGGCAAGTTGGAAATTAAATCAATTTTTGACTTGTCTACTTCAAGTCTACTTCAATTCCCTTTCTAGAAACAACATGACCCAAGACAATACCATTAGTAACCATAAAATGACATCTTTCCCAATTAAGAACAAGATTTTTTTCTTCACATCTAACTAACACCTTTTCTAAATTAGACATGCAATCATCAAAGGAATCACCAAAAACGGAAAAGTCATCCATAAATACCTCAAGAATACGTTCAACCATATCATTGAAAATGCTTAACATGCTTCTTCGAAATGTGCCTGGAGTATTGCATAATCCAAAATGCATCCTTCTATATGCAAATGTGCCAAATGGACATGTGAATGTAGTTTTCACTTGATCCTTAGGTGCAATTGCAATTTGATTATACCCAGAGTATCCATCTAAATAATAATAATATTCATGCCATGCAACTCTTTCTAAGATTTGATCCGTGAAGGGTAAAGGAAAATGATCTTTCCTAGTTATTGCGTTAAGTTTTCTATAATCAATGCACACGCGCCAACCAGAAATAGTCCTAGTTGGAACTAATTCATTATTTTCATTTTTAACCACAGTAACTCCAGATTTCTTAGGTACTACTTGAGTAGGACTTACCCACTTACTATCAGAAATAGGATAAATGATTCCATTATCCAATAGTTTAATGACTTCATTTCTCACTACTTCTTTCATATTAGGATTTAGCTTTCGTTGCATTTGTCTACAAGATTTAACATTTTCTTCTAAATAAATATTATGAGTACAAATCAATGGGCTAATTCCTTTTATGTCAGCTATGGTCCATCCTAATGCATTCTTATGTAGTTTCAAAATTTCTAACAACTTACCTTCTTGGAATGCATCAATTGTTGCAGAGATTATAAATGGAAATGTTTCATTCTTACCCAAAAATGAATATTTTAGGTGAGATGGCAATGGCTTCAGATCCAATTTTGGTGGTTCTTCATTTGATGATACCATAGCCGTTGATAGTGATGGAAGTTTCTCAAATTTGTGTATCCAATAATGATTACATTTTCCTGCAAAATATTTTTTTAGGTATATCATCAATTTCAGAATCAGCAAAATAATTTCCTAAAGGATCATAAAGTTTAGAAATGTTGATTTGTTCATGACAAGTTCGTCGATAAAATCCACTTCATGTACTTCAGAATTCTCTCCAAGTTGCTTACAAACATTGAACACATTTAATTCTAAAGTCATGTTCCCAAAAGAAAGGTTTAAAACATCATTCCTATAATTAATCAAGGCATTAGAAGTAGCAAGAAATGGGTGACCTAAAATAACAGGAATTGTGCATTTGCATTTGAAACAGGACTTGTGTCCAAAACAATTAAATCAACTGGAAAGTAAAATTTATCAATTTGAACCAACACATCTTCTACCACTCCTCGAGGAATTTTAATAGAACGATCAGCAAGTTGGAGTGTAATAGGTGTTGCTTCAAGTTCACCCAAACATAACTATTGATATACCAAAAAAGGTAAAAGATTAACACTAGCACCAAGATCAAGCAAAGCACGCTCTATTTTAGTGTTACCAATAATGCATGAAATTGTCGGGCATCCAGGGTCTTTGTATTTAGGTGGGGTAAGATGTTGAATGATCGAGCTTATAGTTTCTGTTAAAAATGCTTTCTTTTGCACATTATGTTTTCTTTTGACAGTACACATATCTTTCAAAAACTTTGCATATGATGGAACTTGTTTGATTGCATCCAACAAAGGAATATTGATCTTAACTTGTTTGAAAAGTTCTAAGAATTCAGCATTTTTGTTTAAATTCTTTGTTGGTTGTAATCTCTGGGAAAAGGAGCAGGAATTACACATTTCTCTTTTTCTATATCAATATTTTCAGACTTACCATCATTCTCACCTTTACATTTTGAAGGAGATGAGGATTCTTGAATTTTTGATGGAATAGTTTTATCAACATTCTTGCCACTTCGGAGGGTTGTGATAGATTTAACATCTTCCTGTTGAGTTCCACTAGAACAAGAAGCAAGAGATTGATTAGAAGGATTTGGAAGAGGTTGAGCAGGAAACTTACCTTTTTCTTGAGTGCACAATAAAGCTGTCAATGTTGAAAGTGTTGTCTTGATTTCATTGATAGCTTGTGATGTTTGAATATTAAAATTTTTCTGTTCTTGCATGAAAACTTGCAATGTCTCATCAAGACTTTTTACCTGCGAATATAAATTAGATGAAACGTGTGGAGGCTTTTGGTTTTGGGGTACATGAGGATGGTTATTATTTTGCCAACTAAAGTTTGGATGATTTTTCTATTGAGGGTTATAAGTTTCAGAATACAGAGAAGGAAAAGGCTTTGAGGATGTATTTATGACATTGGCATTCTCATGCAGCATTTCTTTAAAAACTGGAATGTTCGGACATTCAAGAGTAGAGTGTCCCATAGTATCACAAATATCATAACTCTCTTGATTTTTCACAAAATTAACTTCTTTTATTTTCCTAGTTTCTATGGCATCAAGTCTTCTAGACAAAGTAGCAAACTTAGCACTTAAATCATCATCTTGGTTAAGGTGATATTTTCCTTTATTATGCACAAGATTATGTTTAGCTGATCTTTCTGTAGAATTATCTGTGTGCCAAGATTGAGAATTTTCAGCTAAATGATCTAAGTAATCAAAAGCTTCTTCAGGCAGTTAACTATTGAAATCACCATTGCACATTGTTTCAACAAATTGTTTAGTTTCAGGAGTCAAACCATCATAGAAAAAACTTATGATACGCCATTCTTCAAAACCATAATGTGGGCAAGAATTTAATAAATCTTTAAAATGTTCCCAACACTGAAAAACATTTTATTTGGCTTCTGATTGAAATTTTGAATTTGTTTCTTTAAAGCATTAGTTTTATGTGTTGGAAAAACTTTTTTAAAAATTGAGTTTGCTTTTCTTGCCAAGTTTCAATTGACCAAGTTTCAATTGACCAAGGTTTCAACGTATTAAGCCAAAATTTTGCCTTATCTTTTAAAGAAAAAGGAAATAATTTTAACTTAAACTTTTCATTTGAACATTGTTGGTCATTAAAAGTAACACACACATCTTCAAAATCTTTAAGAAAAACATAAGCACTTTCACATTCTATGCCATGAAAAGTAGGAAGCAAAGATATCATACCTGGTTTAAATCGAAAGTTGTTTGCATTTAGAGGAAATATAAAGCATGAAGGTAGTGAAGTTCGAGGGGGTTGCAAGTAATCACGCATCGAGCGCACTTGCATATTCGCATTTTCATTGAGAACAATTTGATCTTCAGCCATGGTAGGTGAATTTGGAGGTGTGTCAAACAGATTTTCGAAAAGAGTTTCAAAATTATTTCTAACCAAACGAAAATAATTAAAATCACTCTGCCAAACTGACATAAAAAACTAATATACATATAAATAGGCGGTAGAACCATCCATTAAATATAATATACATAAGAGGTAAAACGTCCATTAAATATAAATATAAATAAACTTGAATTCTAAATCTTACCTTCCCCGGCAACGGCGCCAAAAACTTGACCGGCTCTTTTCAGTCGCATACCTAAGTGCATGTTGTTGTCAAGTAATAATTCTCGGGAGTCCGAGGTAGAACCACAGGAAAGTTTTGTTTAGAAATTACAAGATTATAAATAAAATAAAATAAAAATCTGCAAAGAGAATAACTGATTAGAAAATAAACGATAATATAAATAAAAGAAGCTGAGGTTTTGAGAATCCACTCTTGGTATTATATCAAGATTAATTTTTATTCATCTTATTACTCAATTGAAGTCCATATGATGAAATGAAATCCAATCGGAAGGTCCTGCAATGAAAGTCCAAAGTCTATTGTCCAATGTCCATAATCAAAGTCCAAAGTCCAAAGTGCAATAAACAATGTCCAAAAAATGCAAAGGTATAGCATATGGTGTTATATGGATTGGTGGAATCAAAATTAATAAATAAGTCCAAGTGTTCATTGTGCCAATTTGTTTTCTCTACAATAAATCGAGTTAATTATAAGAAGCATTTATTGTGCCAAATTACTTGTCTATAATGAAGCAAGGTTCTTAATTTACTAACATGAATATTAACCAACTGAATTTAACATCATATACTAGTTTAACATGTTTTAGCGTACGCTGAGAATTTCAAACTAACCTTAAGCATATACCAAGAGCTTCATCCTTTCACCCCCAGCAACTTGACTTAGAATGACACCATAACTTTAAAGAAAATAAAATTTGGTTTACCAAAAATCAAACATAAAGAAGAAAAATATAAAGATGAAAGAAAAATATAAGGATGAAAGAAAGAAAAGTAAGACAGAAAAATAAAGAAAGAAAGAAAGAAAGAAAAGTGATCTTGAATATTTAACAACAATGTTACAACCAAGCTTTCAAGATGATTTACAAGGCAAAACTAAAGCCTATTTATAGGAAATTTGGGATGCTAGATGACAAATGATGGTGGTTAGAAATTCATCCACTTGAAAGAAAAAATATTTCAATTATTTTGATAATATCTTTAAATATTCACAAGTGGTTGTCATATTGTCCCACTTGCATGACTCCGGTTTTCAGTATTTTGTCATCATTTCCTTTCACCTTGGATCAACTTTGGATTCAACTTCATTTGTGTCATAATTACAATCACCAAATTCAACAAATCTAAGCCTGCAATTAACACAAAAATACAATTTATTAAAAATAACTGAAGACGTAACAAAAGTACTAAAACTGGAACATATTTAAAATACAAACCACAAAATTGAAATAACTAAAACCTAAAAATTTCAATAAAACACTTAATAAATAATGCAAATGTTCGTACTATAGATACTAAAATGAGACTATATTAAGGACTCATCAATGACCTAGAATTTCCCTAAGGCTTTTTAAGGTTTTTAGAGAGCATGCAACGTGTGAGATAAATTCTACAGCTGTTTCAATTCCAGGTTCAAATCACTCAAGCTCTCACATTGCAAAATACTAAGCGTAGATTCATCATATGAAATCCTCATTAATGTAGCAACAGCTTCAAATTAATAGAGCCATGGCAAATGGAGCCTCTAAAAACAACAAGGCCATTTACAGTAAATTTAACCTAATATATACATGGGATAGTACTCCCCAAACTTGAGAGAAGCATTATCCCCAATGCAAAAAGGAAAACAAAAGAAAAATGCAAATATAGTATAAAAAAGTAAAACTAAAAATTAAAAAGAAAAGAAAACTAACACAGGGAGTTACTGGGTGGTGGAGAAGGTTCCCAGTTTATGATGCCCTTGCCCTTATCCCGGGAGGACTTTGCTTTCTTGGCAGGGCGAGATGAAGCATCAGCAGCAGTATCTGGTTGATCCCTTTTTTATGGCTAGATGGCGGGCGAAGTGGTAGAAAAGATGTACAAAGAAAACAATGGAAATTCCACCGACGAGTTCAGAATGAGCTCATTGAATATGTCTTTTTGTTGGAAATATTGGAAATAGGGCTCTAAAAAACTGGCGATGGCCTCATGAATGGAAGAGTTAGGGTCTAAGCAAGAGCGGCAGATGTGTTGGTGTGACTTTCGAGACCTTTCATGGCTTGAACTTGGTGAGGGAGCCATCTAGTTAGATGCTTGAGAATCTGATCATCTCCTCATTCATCTACTATGTTCCTCTCACAAAGGGTTGACATAAGATTTCGAAAAGACAAGTCTTTGTACTTTTATCTTAAGGCCACCCTCGCCATAATCGACTCATGATTCAGTTGGAATGGATCAAGTTGTTGTCCATTAACTAGGGAGTGGAGGAGCATCAATCGTCGTCTCAAGGCGGTGGAATGATTATTGGTTAGGAAGATGCAGTTGTTGATGAAGTTTATCCGAAACTTGGAGTCCAGCATGAGCTGCTCCCATTCCACGACCCTAGTCTTTGACTCCGTCCGTACCCACATGGTTCCAAGGGCAAAGAGGTCGTATAGAACTTGGGCATATGTCTCGGCAGTGGCGTTGGCCACAAAGTCATTATGGTTTCCACCAATCACCTTCAAGTTGTAGTGGCAAGGAAACATGTCCGAAGAAGCCTAATTTCAAATCCAGAAATTCAGTCGACTTGTTTTGACTTTTTTATTGGTATCCTAGCATATTTGGACCATAAAGTCTTCTTTCAACTTGTGATTCAATCTCCTAGCTTTCCGACACACTTTGAAAAGAATAAATCCGACATCGAGAGCTAAAGATACGTCCATTTTTGTAAAGACTATGCAGGCTGGAAAATCCCATACAGGATTAATTGCAAATCCTTATCTTTGGGTTTATTTTATAATATTTAGACCCAAAACTATGTTATAAAGTTTGGGTTTAATTGATGAGTTAGCCCACTTAGGATTTTTTAAGTTATTTTTTTTATTATTTTAAGATTAGGTGCTGATTTTTCTTTATTATTTTAATTATTAAGTTTTCCTTATTTTGGTATAAGTATGATTCTTTTGGCTAATCCTTCACCTATAAAAGGATGATCCTCCACCATAGTAATTCATATTTTTCTTGATATATGAGATATTTAGTGAGTACGTTTTTGAAGTGTTGATAGCTTGTTCCTTCGAAGTCTTCTTCAACATAATTTCTCTAAGTTCTTGTGAGGGAGATGAACTTCACACTCTTGCTTGCCTAGGTAATCACATCATAGAAGGTGGGTTAGAGCTGCTTGAGGTTGCTTGCTCAAATAATCACATCTAAGAGGGTGTCGAAGACAAATTATCCTTTAACAATCATCACGCCATCACCATTCCTGCCCAATTCACGTCATACATCCCTCTTCCACAAAGGGATTTTCACATTGTATACTACCGTACTATTTTTATTAAGATAAATTTGTTTTCATTATATTATCCAAGAAGCAACATCAAGCTGCTACGATTTCGTTGATGTACTTCTTGTGAAATTCTTTTAGTAAGAATTCCCACGTAATAGATTTTCAGGAATAGTAAGAACAGTGATCTCCCACCAATTCTAGGCTTCATCATAAATCAAATCCAGAGCACATTCAAGCTTGTGCTCGTCAGAGCATGGAAGTTGCTTGGTTAAGATCTTGATGGTCGTGTCTAACCAGTACTCAACTATATGCAGGTTATCATCGTTTAACCCAATGAACATATAGGCTCGATGTTGAGCCAACTTGTCAATTGGTGCCCGAGATGTCAAAGAAGTAGCCACATTTTTGAACAACCTAGTCTTGTTTCATAAAGTTTATGAATTGCTTAAACATCTCGGTCATACTTTGGAAACACTCTTGTTGAACAGGGTATAACGAAAGAGATGGTGGAGGATCATTATGTCCTCCTTCAAGAATCAAAGGATTCCTCTTAGCTTGTTCCACCTCATTTGTAGAGGAAACAACATGATGATTATTGTTATCATGGCTTATATTAACATCTGACATCTTGTATACTATTTAAGAAGAACAAAAAATAGTGTTAGTTACAAGTCACAGATATCATACAGAAATAACTCCTAGGTGGCATATGTATATGCAATCATACAGTAAGCCTTGGTTTATTCCTAGAATCGACTAAACTCTAGCACTAATACCATAAATATAACACCCCTACCTGATTTAGAAGAGAACTGAGTTAGGGACGTTATCAGAAAAATTGAATCGATATAAACAATCTTTTAAGTCATGACTAATTCTTGCAAACATGAAGTACACATATGTTCCTTATCATTTATGTCATGAAAACATTCATATCAACTCATATCATATCCCAGTTTCATTCTTAGGGGTTATTTTGTAAAGAAATTGAAGTTTAAAGACTAATTTATAATTTCTAACAATTTTTTTCATTTTCAGAATCTAAGGCTATATATAATTCATACCTTATTAGACTTACCTACAAAATTTCAACTGATTTGGAGGTCTATAGCTCATTTAATTAACCCGTTGATTAATTATGGTCAAAATGTAAAGTTTGAAAGTTCCTTTTCAGTCTTAACCATTTTTAACTACCTCCGTACCGGTACTCAAGTGCCTGCACTGGTACACAATTAAATTTCAAAATTCCAGTAACCAATATTAGTACTGGTATGAGATTTTGTACCGATGCACCGTACCAATACATTGGGGTACTATACATGTACGCCATATATATTCAAATTTTAAGTAGCTATTATTCGTACCGATATAGTTGACTATACTGGTACACTTTATACCATATGGTTAATTTTGTCACGGCCGTACCAGTATGCACTAGAGAAGGTACCAATACGCGTTGCTCCAAATTACAGATTTTACTTACTCTTTTGATTCGAAACCTAACCAAAGCATGTTCAAATCATATCAAACTTATATAACAACTTCCTAACATGTTAAACTAACTATGCATCATGTCCATTCTCATTTTAACATACTTATGCTTAATTTAGCCATGTAGGTGCCCTTAGGCCATTTCATGAAGCTTAATTTCAAAATTTCACATGCTTAATTTACATATCAAAACATACTCTAACATGCTTCAACCATATGCCATCATACTAGGGGCTTATGAATATTACACAAAATGCTTGTCGGAGTAACTTGCAACCTTCCTTGCACGATCGATCTTTAGAGAAGTTAAGGAACTGAAAGTGCTTGAAATGAGCATGTTAGGCTTATATAGCCTAGTGAGGTTCTAAACATTAACATGTAAACAAGTTTACATATGAATTCATGTATTATGGAGATATCATAGTAGTACATGCTTGATCATACTTAGAATATTATCATGTATTTATAAATTTACATTTTCATGGCAAAAGAATAATTTAACAATTTTGCCTTGGATCATAGTAACCATTGTATACACGAATTCCATCCAACATTGCCAAGGCCATGAATGGTCAATCCCTCCGCCTCACCAGAGACCAAAACATATATTCATCTGCCTTGCCACATAATGGTCATAACCCAAGGAACATAGTCCACCCGTACATAAGCTCAATGAATTCTATGGCATGCCAATTGTATCCAAAGTACACTTGTATCCAAGGAGTCTAAAATATCATAATTATTCATAGTTTTATGATTCATAAGATACTTCTTGTAACATAATAGAGCCTTAGCTCCCTTCTAACATGCTTAATAACTTGCATATCATAATTCATGTTTCATGGATAATCATAGATCATATTCATGTCATATATCATGTCATGCATTTTAATTCATGTCATGTTCATGCTCAATTCATGTGATACATATATGCTTACCAATCTTACCATTGGCATTTTCCTTAGCTTTGCTCTATATGAGCCTTGACATAGCAACGATGTAAATTTATAGAAATCACATAAATGCAATCGGGATGGAACCTAGCCTTACCCGAGACATGAACTACACTCACCGGACAATCCAAAGTTGTTTCGGCTCTTGGATGACAAATCCCTTGCTAGGAGCTTGAACTTGCTTGAAGGAGCTTGGTGATTCCTCGCCACCAATGGATTTCTCTAGCATAAAGAAATGGAAATCCAATAATATTAACATGGTTTCTATGGCATACACAAAGCTAGGGTTTTCTAGCAATTTGAAAACATAAAGTTCATATTCTCAACTTAACCCTTGATCACGTATATAACTTAAAGACATGAATTCCCTATTGGGATTTAATCACATCTTACTTGGATTAATTTCCATGGAATCAACCATGGAAAAAGAGATTCAATCCATGGGCTTACCTGGAAATTAACTTAGAAGTAACAAGGGGTATCTATTTCAAAGAAAGCTTAAACTTTCAATCTCCAACAATGGAGGTGTTTGCTTGTTCAAGGAAAGGTTGAAGAAAGGGAGGTGTGTGCTTAGTTATCTCATCCAATAGGTGAGTCTTACAATCCTCTTTTTTTTTTTTTTTTTTTTGTTTTGTTAAAAACATGGGTAAATTAAACCCAAAGATGAAACAATTCCTTCATCCATGGACACGTGTGGGGTGACTAACCCCTTTGTGGGTTAATCACATGGTTAGTCACCCTACACTCCAAATCTTCTAACTTAAGCACCTCACCTTTCATTTCTTGCAATTTGGTTACTTAATCTATTCAATTTAGTCCTTATCCTGTGATAGATTGTATTTCAAATCAAATCTTGTAAATTCAACTACATGATCATAGCTTGGGATTTATAATATCTTATCGGAATCAAAATTTTCCTATCAACGAAATTTGATTTGCAACTAAGCCGGTTTTAGGGGTTTTATAGGGTAGTTATAACCAAGCCCATGTAGAACCTTCTATATGATATTATTGTTAACAGGGGATCCAAACCTGTTAGAACACCCACAATAAAGAATGGATTAAGGAAATGTTAGGGGAATAATCGCACCTCTAGAAATTTCAAATTTTCATATATTATATTTTGTATTGATAGTCTGATCTTGGGAAGATACTGCTATCTCAGGATGAATCTAGTTTCTTGCTACAACAAAAAAACAAATTTTGATTTCTTTACCCGCTATCGAGGAAAAATACATTGCTGCAAGAAGATGTTGTTCACAGTTGATCTAATGCTTAAATGCTTGAGGATTATAGTGTTACGAGAAGTGACCACTGTTTATTGTGAAATCATTTCATCTGAGATTAAGGTTAATGCTTAGGGTTTAAGGTATATAATTTGATTTTTAGGGTTTAGAATTTAATTTTTTTATAAGTTTTGTGTGCATAATCCAAGAAGCAGCAAAGCTGCTACAAAAAATCATTTTTACAAGTGTAGAAAAAAAATCAAAGAATGCCCCAATCTAAACATAATGGAGTATTCACATCATTATTCCTATCTATACTCTTTCGTAGTAAAATAGTTCTAACTATAGTTTGTACACTAACAATAATATGTACAGTAAAAAATGGCTCTGCCTATGAATTATCTTGAATTACGCTCATCCTATATGTTGTAAATAAAGGCACCCCAAGCTAATCTCAAAATAACCACAATAAGAGATTTACCTCTATGCCAAGAGCAAGCCCACTGAAACTCATCATCTCATCCTCTGACTTCCCTGCCAATTCAGCATAACTGTAACACGGACTCCTATATAGTTTTCAAAAAGATACATTCAAAGAAAATATGATCCCTAGATTCACCAGGAGATCCACATAGAGTACAACTATATTAGATGTTAAGACCCATCCTCACTAATCGACTTTTCGTAGGTAGTTTGTCTAAAATGGTCATCCAAATTATCACTGCATGTTTCAGAACATGGAGACGAACCAGATCAACCTATGCCAACTTTAACCTGGCTGACCTTACTTCTTTCCCAAATCCACCCTGCCTTGATCTTGTTCCAATCTGATACATTGGCAAACAGAATAGCAGCTTCATCTCAAATCTTGAGAATTCTCTTTAGAATCCAACTGTGATGCATCCTCCAAGTAAATTGAAGACATATTCCTTAAGCCAAGCAACTCAAAGCGAGCCCTCTCCTGCAAGGATGTTCCTCACAAGCTGCACGATGCAAGGTTTGTTCCAACAGAGAATACTTCTTAGTCCTAAACCAACTTAAGACTTTGGTAAGCATATTTGTAACCAACTTACCCTAGCACCAGTGGCAGAGACATCAGAACCCTTCTAAAAGAAGCAAGTGCACATCTGCTCAATCTTATTTATAACCAAATTGGGAAGAATAAGTTGTCAACAGCAATAGTTAGCAATGTTGAACAAGACTGTCTTGATGAGTTGTAAACGAACCTCAAAACTAAGCTTTCTCCCTGACCATTGCCCCAACTTGCTTTAATCTTCTCAAGGAGCGGAATACGATCTTTCTCAGTCAATTTTCTAGTAACAAGTGAAACACCTAGGTAACGAATTGGAAGATTTCCAATTTGAAACTCAATGCTTCTGTGAATACTATCCAAGGATGGAGGATAAATGCCAGATGCAAAAAGTTCTGACTTAGTTGCATTCATTTTCAACACTGACATGGTGTAGAAATGCTCAAGGATACCATGTACTCCCAAAATCGAACCCATTGAGCCTCTACAGAAAATTAAGAGATCATCGGCAAAATTGAGATGGGTCAAATCAATACGCTTGCATTTTGGGTGATATTGAAAGATTCCCCTCTGAGCACCAATATCAAGCATGGCAGACAAAACGTTCATCACCAACACGAAAAGGTAGGGTGAAAGAGGGTCACCCTGTCTGACTCCTCGAGCCCCCTTGAAAAACCTCACTAAAGTTTCATTAAACGCAGCTGAGAATATGGGGAATGTAACACAAGTCCTCTATTTTTTCAGGTAATCCCATCGCCTCAACACCTTAAGCAAGAAATCCCAGTTTATAGAGTTAAAAGCCTTCTGTAAGTCGTAAGTCAACCTTTGGAGCACATCGGGGCGAGAGATTCTTTCTGGAGTATCTTGTAATTAAATCTCAAATTTAAACATTTGAATTAAGGTTTGTTTTTAATGTGGGGCATATTAAAGACATCAAAAAGGACCAAAAAAAATTTGTTCTGGTTGAAAACAACTTAAATTACGTGAATACTAAAGATCAATACTGTTTAATCTAAGAAACTCTAACAACAAATTAGAGTATGTCGATTCTAGAGCTAGATATATTAATCAATTTGAATTGGATTTCAAGTTTTGAGTTTCAAATTTTAAGTACCTTATGATAATATTAAAAAGTATATAAATTATTCATTTTATTTAAAATAAATCACGTATTTATCTTTTCTAATTTATCTTTATACATGTTGGAAAAATGTGAGGAAAATGGTAACTTTGAGCCATATTTTGAATGGGTAAAGATGGAGATTCGAATAAGAATTTTATTGGGTCTTATTTTAGTCCATGAGACCTTTACAACGGTATCCCATATGCTCAAAACGGTTGAGTAATGAATGAGAAATTGATGCTCAAAGTAAGGTAGTTGTGAATTGAATAAAGGAAATGAGAACACCCTATCCCACATTGATGAGTTAAATAGAATGAGAAGTGTTTATAAACACTTGTCCACTTTATATGTAATGAATGATTTGAATGGACATTGTTCCTTGTGTGCGTGCAAAGGGTGCAAATCCAATCTCATTTGGGTTGGGCTACACTTACACGATATGGGTGATGTGAATGTTTAGACCGATTGAGCTTTTTTTGTGGACTTGAGGATATTTTTACCCACTTTAAATATTTTTTCCTTAATATTAGTATATCTTTTTGAGAATATTCCGAATTTAAAGGAATATTATCTACTTTCCTTAAATTCGAATATTAAAAAACGGTAATGCTTGCAATTTACGGAAATATATCCGAATAAATATAGTATTGATTGATTGTTTACGAATTAAACAAGAAAAGAATCAATGACCATTACATCGAAATATTCTTTTTCCCACGATTTTAACATAATTATCCCATATAAATACCTTGCTACGTTTTAGTTTCAAACACAACTGAAAAAGCTTTCAACTCTTAAAACTGCATTGTGTTTTCGGTGATAACGAAAGGTAAGGGTTCGATTCATGATCTTCTCAGTCGTGCAACTGTTGAAGATTTGTTGTATCCTGGGAGACTGACGACTTAAGATCTCAAGCACTTCGGAAGGGTCGAATTTGTATTAAGGAAACTGCTTTCGTGCAGACCTCAACGAGTTTTCTATTGGTTTATTCGAAACTGATTTAATTTTTTATTAAACTATATATTTGAATTGCTTTTATTTTAAATATTATTTATTTGCAATACATTTATTATTAACTTTAATATTATCATTTATCCCTACATTTGTACAACAAATAATTAATTCAAATGAATGAGAAATCAACCAGAATTACACCCTTGTACTCTTCTCTTCTCTTCTCTTTGCTTCTTTATATTTCTTGTATCCTTCTTCACTAGTTAAACTTCAATTAAATTTCCTTTGCTTTATAACAATCATTAGCACGTGGAGATAATAATGAATAAAAATTTAAATCTAATTAGTAGTAGGATAAAAATCCAAACATGGGTTTGTGCGTAGTGCAAGCCTGCAAGGTAATCATATTTGTGCTTTGGTTATTCTTATAATAAAAACAAAAATACTTCGCTTTTTTTTCAATGTTTCTATACATGTCTTAATAATAGAAAATATATTTATGATTTAGAATTAGAATTTAGATTAAAATAGAGATATATGATATTTTTAAGGTATAAAAATTAAAATTTTAAGAATTAAAAATTAAAATTAATATTTAAAATTTAATTTTTTAGTGTTAAAATATAAATAAAAAATAAATAAAATTTTTGTTCATTATTATAGTAATAGAAACAGAAGCAAAGGCTTATCACAAGAAATGAGATCATCGTATGAGAGTCATAATCATACAAAGAGCAACATGATACTGGCCGTACCATAGATCCCATTTAAGTGGAGGAGAGAACAAAGACACATTCCCTCCAGATCCACGTGTCAACCATAGATACCGCCGTCCCCGGGTTTAGGTCTTAAAAGGAAGGAAAACCAGCATGTTGAATTTTCTAGGCTGGTCTTGTGTGTTTGGTTGCCGAGAAAATGGGAAGAGTGAAGGTTGAGCTGAAGAGAATCCAAGACAAGAAGCGAAGGTAGGTAAGGTTTTCGAAGAGGAAAAATGGGTTAATCAAGAAAGCTGGAGACCTTGCTGTTCTCTGCGATGTGGATGTGGCTCTCATTATCATATCCTCCTACCAGTTTTCCACTGCTCCAAGGTTAATAATCTGGAATCTCTTTCCTGCTTTTCATTGCCTTGGAAGATTTTATTTGTTTCCAATCCCTTGAGAAACCCAGTTTTTCTACTTTTGGTTAACCCCAAAATAGAAAATTGGAATGTTCCAACCAACTCTATCCTTCTTGTCCATAATCATAACTGTTGTCCATTAGATCATCTAAAATTTCAGCTTCCACCATTTCTCCCGAGATAAAACTTCACCGACTTAAATTAAATTAATAATTTCTTTCCACATAGAAATATTTAAAATGATGATTCAAATAAATTTTACCATCCAGAATCGTCCCAATTATTTAATATTGTTTATAAACAAGATAAACACTAAGGAACCCTATCCATATAGATCATTATTACCAACTAAATAAATTAAATAATAATATATTATTATAAATCATAATCACATAAAACAAGGTTCATGAAATATCATCAGCAGCCTAAAATAAGGTTATACTATAATTTTTATAAAAAAAAATTAAAAATTTTGATATTTACTTTTTCTGTACATACTAAAATGCTTGCAAAATTAGTAAGCATTTTTGTATATACCGAAATTTTTACCATTTTTTAAGAATTTTGGTACGTACAGAAAAGTTGATACCGAAATTCTTATCATTTTTATAAAATTTTTAGTATAGCCTCATTTTAAGCGCCTCACGTTAAAAAAAATCTCTAACAGTAACATAGAACGACGTTTTAAATTATATTATCGGTCTCTATTTACTAGAATAAATAATCATACCTTAAATTTTCATTTCTAAAAAAGTCAAAGTTATAATATTATAAATAATCGTACATGAAATCTCCATTTAAAAAAAAAATCATAAACATTAGTAGTCAAGTCTTTAACAACATCTGATAATTTAACATTAACTTGATTAGTATTATTGTCAACATTAAAAAAAATTGAGTTTTAGGCATACTAATAACACTATACATACTTTCCCAATTCTCATATGCCTTTAACTTTCATCTCTTGTTGTTTTCGCATGTAGATGTAATTAAAATGTAAAAGAGTAAATAGAGCTAGATCCTTATAATTGTGTAATTTGATAACTATATGTAACATATATTTAGAATCAATTTGAACAGAGTTATTACCTTAAAAGAAGCACACATGAACACCATCACTACATGTGCTTATTGAGCGAATTGATCACGAGTTGAGTAATGCTTTCGATAAAATTTTGTTCGACTTATGCTCGTTAAAAAATTTGTTGCTCGTTAAGCTCAGTAAATACAAAAAGTTTTTGGAAATTTGAAGCCCAAAGATTTTATGTACAAATTACTTAGTAAGGCATTGGACTCTTCTAGAGTTTTCAACTAGAATTCAAACCTCTCGGAACAAATGTAAACAAATTGTAAGCGTTTTAGGATCTGTTTGGCTTTAATGATGTTTGGTTTAGTCGTGGTTTTCTCTGTCGGTGTCGTTCCAAGTTCGTCCCACCCGGCAGCCATCCCAATTTTTATTCAACCCATTGGTTTTGTTAAGAATACAGTTGGTACTCATTGAATCGACTGGAATAAAAAATTAAGTTAATCGAATTGACGAATTTTATTTGAAAGTTTTTTTTTTAGTAAAATCAAGTTTAAATTTAAATATATATAATACTGTAGTATTATTTTTTAGATAAATGAAGATTTCTTATTCATCCAAAGAACCATCCATATACAATTTACAAGAAAAACCAACTACACATGAAAGAATAACTCAACAGTTTAAGTAGTTATTCCATATTCAACAGCAAGGGTAGTAAAAGAATGAGCAAATTTTGTATAACCAACCAACTTCATTCGAACATCCTTCCTTATCAAAGAGGCAATAACATCCACTCGTCTGGGCGATCCTCCGTGCACTCTACAGTTTTGCTCATGTCATATGTGATATAGAAAATCACATCATGCCAATCTGATGATAAGGGCCAGAAGAGATTTTCCCTTATCATGCACTAGCACCCATTGCACCATATCTAACCAGCTAACCAACTGTACATTCATGCGACAAGCCTGAAGCACTTTCAACCATACTTGCCAAGAGAAATCACAGTCAACAAACAGGTGATTTCTGCTTTCATGTTCAGCAGTACATAACAAACATTGCAGCTCAGTCTGCATCCTCCAACGCACCATCCTATCTTTTGTAGGCAATCTATCTTGAATCTCAAGACATGCCACAAAAGAATGTCTAGGTATGGATAGCCCTCCCCAAATAATCTTAAATCATGGGACACGCTCATTTTTATGTCGAAGAGCCTCCCAAACCTTCTTTGCTTTAAATTTCCCATCTAGATTCCCAGCAAGAGCATAATCATCTCGCAGCTTCAAAATCTTCTTCCAAGCCCAACTATAAGTACTCTTTTCAATGACTTGCCAAACTGAAATCACTTTTAGGATATAATTCTCAATCCATGCCACCCATAAAGATCTATTTTGAACAAACAAAATCCATATACATCTCATCATACAAGTGCGGTTCCACACAAAAATGTTCTTCACCCCAAAGCCCCCCTCTCACTTAGGATGACAAATCTTTATCCAATTAACACAAGCCCTCTAGCTGACCCCTCCGAGCCCTTCCAAAGATGAGCACTACATAAGCTCTCAATTCTTCTCAACACTTTAGTAGGCAAAATAAAGGGCCTACACTAAAAATTTTGCATGTTAAGCAGTACAGCTTGTATGAGCTGCAATCTGCCAGCAAAAGACAGACATTAAGAGGACCAACATCGAATCTTTTACACAATCCTCCCCACCAGCCCGTCACAGTCCCCCATAGACAGACTCCTAAAAACCAAGAGGACGCCCATATATCTAACTAGGAGAGAACCAACTCTAAAATCAGTTTGCTCAGAAATAAAATTGATTTCATCAGTTCCAAGACCAGCACTGTAAAACTCACTCTTTGATGTGTTCATCTGCAAGCCAGACATCCTATAGAACAAATCCATAACATTTTTAACCTTCATCATAGCCTCAACAGTTCCCTTAGAAAAGATAATAAGGTCATCAGTAAAATAGATATGCGTTAGCCCAATTCTCATGTATCTAGGATGAAAAGCAAAAACTCCATGCTTACAAGCCAAATTCTATAATCTCGATAGGACATTCATAATCATGATAAACATGTAAGGTGATAAGGGGTCCCCTTGTCGAACACCTTTAGCCCCATAAAAAAATCTCACCAAACCACCATTTAAGCCAACAAAAAATTTAGAGTGAGTAATACAAGCTTGCACCCAGTCAATAAACTGTTCAGGGAAGCCAAGGGTCCTGAAAATGTGAAAAATAAACTTTCAATGCAAAGAGTCAAAAGCCTTTCTAAGTTCAACCTTTAAGGTACATCGTGCAGAGAGATGCTTCCTACCATAGCCATTAATAAGTTCCTGAGCTAACATGATATTTTCCACCAGATTTCTACCAGACAAGAAAGCACTTTGATTTTGTAAAATTCATTCAGGCAACCATAACTTTAATCTATTTGTCAGAATCTTAGTAATACACTTATACACAGTTGTGCAACATGAAATGGGCCTAAAATCAGTAGCACACAAGGGGGCATCAACCTTAGAGACTAAAGTAATTATTGTGGCATTAAAACCAACAGACAACAAGCTAGTAAGAAAGAACTTAGTTGCATTTAGGAATTCCTCACCCACGATCCTCCAGCACAACTTAAAGAAACTTGTAGGATAGCCATCAGGGCCAATGGCCTTGTTCTCATTCATAGCAAACATCATATCTTTAACTTCCTTGGATGTCACATGAGCCACTAAATAATTTTGCACAACCCTAGTAACTTTTCCTCCCATAATCTCCCTCAACACCTCATCAGGAAAGGGAACTACATTCGAGTCAACACCCCTAAGACCTTAGTGAAATGCCTTATCAATTCATTGGAAATACTCTCAAAAGTATCCAGCTTCTGCCCCTGCAAATCATGTAAAGTCTGGATAGTATTCAAAGATTGGCTAACTTTGACATGCCTGAAAAAATAAGCAATGTTATTGTCCCCTAGCTTAATGAATTGAACTCTGGATTTTTGCTTCAAGAATTTTTCTTCAGCCCGAAGTAACTTATTAAGCTCCCGGGAGACTTGCTTTTCCCGAGCAATAAGAATAGGTTTAGGACAATTTAGCAATTGAACTTGCACATCTTCATGTTCTTTCTGCAAAGAAATAACCCTATCAGGCAAACCTCCATAAGACCCCCTATTCAGTTTTTTCAATGGCTCCTTCAACCTCTTCAATTAGACAAACAAAGTCTGCAATGGATTCCCCTCAGCATGCTGCTTCTATGAATTTTTTACAATGTTATATAACTCTGGATGATCAACCCAAAAGGGGAAGAATTTGAAAGGTCTAGGTGGACGGGTCATGGGAGTATCAACCACCACATAGCTAGGGCTATGATCTGAACAATCAGTGGCAAGGAACTCAACTTTTGCATTTGAAAATTCCTGCAGCATACTATGATTCAAAAGAACTCGATCCAGCTTACGAGATAAGGGTACCTCTTCCCTCTTGTTACACCAAGTAAAAGCAGCCCCACTAAATGCATGGTCTAAAATATCTAACTCATCCAAACAGTCTAAAAAATCCTGCATAGAAACAGTAACAGTTTGGCTGCCATCAAAATCCTAACTCTTATGTGGATCTCTAATAATATTAAAATCCCCTGCAAGCGCCCAATGATAATTCCCTACTATAGTCTAGACCTGAGATAGACTATTCCAAAGTCTCATCTTGTCTTCTCTACGATTAGAGCCATATATGGCAGGGAGATAAAACTTCACCACCCCTTTCACTAAAAGATATGTTATATGCTGATCACTTTTACTAACTTCTTCCATAATCCAGGAGCCTCTGTACATAAACCAAATCCTCCCATTAGTAGCACTAGAGTAATTTTGAAAACAAGACCACCCTTGGGAATGATACTGAAATAGTGCATCTATATTTGCCTCCCTCGCCCTAGTCCCAAGTAAACACAACACCTCCACCTTTAACTTTTTCACCAAACCCAGAATTTTCCTGGCCTTTGAGGGGTCATTGCAACCCCTAACATTCTATGTCATGAATGTCATCTAGCACTTGGGGAACCATCACCCTTTTGACCACCCTTGCCTTTCTTTTTATTTCCACCTCCACCACTACCCTTTTCTTTTGGCTTTAGCTGATTCATAAGCATAGACACATCATCTGTAGCTGCTCTATCTTTCCTTGGAGAGATTTTAGGATCCTCAACTAACAAACTAAATTGGTTAGGACTATGCAGCCCCTTATCCTGTATCAAATCTGAAGCTTGTATAATGCTAGAAAGAATTGAACCAACAACCACAATCTCCTGATCAACTATAGTTCCTTTCCTAACATTTATATTCACATTCACAGCTGAATTTATAGCATCAACCATATTGCCTTGCAAAACACCACGAGAACCAGCAGTGCTACCACCATCACAGTATCCACAAGGATATTATCCACAACTACAGTATCAACAACTTTATTTTCTAGAACCACCCCTAATTCTCCACCCCCAATATTCAAAGTTTCCTTAATAACATCAACAGTTGAGACTGGCCTCTCCTTCTTTGAGCACTTGTCTCCCAAATGCCCAAAGATGCAACAGTGTTCACATCTGGGAGGTGCCCAAACAAGTTCCACCCAACATCAATACAATTTCTTTCACTAAGCTCAACAAGTACAGACTTAGGCAGTTCAAAATTTGTATCAACATTCACACAGATTTTAGCAAACTCTAGACTATGTTTTAAAACACTTGCATGATCAATATAGAGGGGGCTTACCCAGAGCACTAGCAATACACCCTAGTCCCTTTCGAGTTAAAAGCTCTAATAGAACATGCCAAAGCTTGATCTAGATGGGGGCAGATTGCAGATCAAGAACTTCCAAAATCATCCCGGGCACCCACTTCCGCAAGACAATAACCTTTTGTTGGATATGCCAAGGTCCAGATTCAAGGACCCAATCACGAACCTTGAGGGGAAATGTAGAACATATACACTTGGAGCCAAGAATCGATGTGGGCTAAAAAAATCCCTAAAAGAGCATTCTCTCATTGTCGCGCACCATCAGCTAGAATATTCGATGTGGGCTTCACCAAGAATTGACCATCACGCTCAACCGGAGGGAAAAAAGTCAAGGATTGATTGAGTAGATTACATTCATTACTAGCACTAGAATCTTCAGTCTCAGGAATATTAGATTCAACAGGAACATCCATTTTCCATCTCGCAGAGGCGGAAAATTTGCATTATTCAAATCCCCAGGCCCCCGAGCTTCCAAATTCTGATCAAAAGAAGACATATCCACCATGAATAAACCCACAAGAAGAGAAGAAGAAATCAAGAGAAACCAAGAAGAATTGAAAAAGGAAAATCGTGAAAAAAACAAAGAAACCTAGAAAACGCTCTATAGGTGCATTTTAGTCATGCTATCATGCGCCCCGAGAGAAAATTTCAAATCCTATAAAAAAAAAAACTTAATACTTTTAGTATTACTTTGTTTTAATTTAAATAATTTTCTATATCATATACAATATACATGTATGTTTTTCATATTTTTTTAAATAAATCAAATATCATTTAAGATTATATAATACATTTATAATATTAATTTTTAAAAGAAGAGATTTTGAAGAAAAAATGAAGAGTATAAAGGGTCAAGAAATTGATGGAAAAATTGTAAAGAGTTATAGTCGAAGGACTAAATCGAATAAATACAAAGTTAAGAGACTGAATTACAAAAATAAAAATTTATTTTCAAAAAATGGAATTGAAATTACATAAATATTTTATTTATTTGAGTTATTCAAGTCCTATTTTATGATTCACTCTACTTGAAATACTTTTGATTCAATGCTAAAAAAGTAAGTTGAGTAAAAAATCAATTTTTTTGTGTTAAATAAATTTATTTATAAAATAATATTAAACACACAGAATATATTATTTAATAAATAATATATAGGGTAATCTACATGTTTGGTACCTCATCTGTTCCATAGTTTCTGTTTTGGTCATCCAACTATTATTTTAGACAAAATCATGTCCAACGTTACATTTTGTTTCTATTCAGGTACTCCGTCATTAAATTTGACCAATTCTATTAAATTATTTGTAATTTAAAATAATTTAATAAACCATCAATATTTTAAAATCCTATTTTAAAAAGGGGCATTATCACCATAAGTCTAAAAAATTGTTTGTTTTTTAAATATTGAATTTTTTTGAATTATGAATAGTTTGATAGAATGTGTAAGTTTTGGGACTAAACTATTAGTAGTCATATCACTGTTTTGTGAAGTCAATGGTCAAACTTAATGACAAGACACTAAAATAGAAACAAAATGTTAGGCATAGTTTTGCCAAAAAGTAATAGTCGGGTGACCAAAACAGGAACATGAGAATTAGTGGGGTAACAAATATATAGTTACCCTAATATATAAAATAAATATTTTTTTAATTTGTAACATATTATTCAATATAAATTTAATTCCAATGATTTTTAATGTAAGTATATAAATATTTCAATCTAATATATTAAAAATAGTTTAATCTAATGTCTTTAATAATCATTTTATGCTTGTTCTTTTTGTGGGTGTACTGTTTTGCGAGGTCTATTTTGGGGAATAATGCAAACCCAAATAATATTTTGGGTTTTGAGACACCTTTGGGTATATTTTGGGATATACGGCAAATTCTACAGTGTAGGGTGAAGTCGCCACCTGCAAATGACGACTTGGGTGAAGACGCCATCTGCAGGTAGCGACTTCCCCTTGATTTGTAATAGTTTAATATTTTTTCTTATCGATTCAAGACAAAATCAGGGTGAAGTTGCCACCTGCAGATGGCGTCTTCACCCAAGTTGCCATATGCAGGTGGCGACTTCATCCTGCACTGTAGAATTTGTCGTAGATTTAAAAATATAGCCAAAGGTGCCCTATTTTCCTAAATATTCAATCCATTTGGATTATATATCCAATGAAGCCATTTTGCAACCTTTTAGAACTACCTTGTTAAGTCTATGCATGGGCGTAGCCACATCGCGGTTGGTACAGGTTTGGTCCTTGCGGCTCATTCTCACGATCTATTTTCTCACCCTTAATATTTACTTTTTAATTGGCCTCGGTAAAAAATTTAAATTATAATTTACTTATTTGCCTTAGTAGTAATATGTACAACGTATTTTACTTGAAATCAACAAATCAAATCCTACCATTAATATTTTTAGTCCTATTTTTTAAAATTTCTCTATGACTTTTACAAGAATATTTTATTTACGGCCCCGTTAACTTTTGGCTTCACCCCTGAGTCTATGGATTGCAACTGCTTGTTGGTTGTTTTCCTCCATCAATAAAATTAACATATTTATTGAGAAAAAATCATTTTACGCATGGTTTTCACTTAGGGGTGAGCAAAAATCAACTCGAAAAAATATTGAATTTTTCGACTCGACTAAAAAAAATGACTTATTTTGACTCAACTCGAAATTTCATAAACTCGACTTGAAAATTTTTCAAATAAAGTTTGAGTTGTAAAATGGAAATTCGAATAACTTGAAATTTTTAGTAATTAGTGGATTGATTTTTAAGTTCGGGTTTAGTCCATCAATCTATACCACTTATGAAAAAATATGAAGAAATATATGTGTATTGTATATGGTTATAAAAAATCGTTTAAATTGGAATCAATCTGTATTATGTTGGAAAAAATATGATAAAGTGGAAACTTTGAGGCATATTTTCTAAGGGTAAAGGTGGAGATTCGAATAATAAAATTACGTCTTCATATTCTACTCCATGAGACCTTTACAACGATATCTCATACGTTCAAAACAGGTGAATTGTGAATGAGAAAATGATGCTCAAAGTAGGCTTGTGAATTGAGTTAAGGAAAAAGGGAATAGCTTATATCCCATATTGATGGGTAACCAAGCGTGGGATATGTTTATATACAAGACTCTACTAGGTGGTTATCGAATAACTTAAGTTGATATGATATGGGTGGCGTGAATGTCTAAACCGGTTTAGCCCTCTTTGGGCTTGTGAATATTTTAACCCATTACGAGATAATTTTCCTTAAATATAGCATTTTTAATATCTCAAATAAAAGGATAAATATATGATAAGATATTATCTTTTAATTCATTTATTATTGTGATAACGCTATTTGATAAATGAATTTTATTCTAAATAAAATTCAGATAATTCACAAGTTTTATTTCCAATGAAACTTTTACCCCTATAAATAGCATGCAAACCTACTAGGTTTAACTAATAAAAAAAACACAGAGATTTTCTACTATTTTTACTGCAACGCCCCAAAAATAAGATCAGAAGAAATTAAAGGTTCGATTGGATTGGTTTTGAATATGTCGAATCGGATTGGTCAGTTAAGTAGGTTTCGGAAAAAATAGGTATTTTTAATTGGAATTTTGGTGAATTAAAAATTGGATTTGGATTTCTAAAAGGTTTAAAGATTTTATTAAATGTTTTAAAAATTTAAAACAAATGCAGATTAAATTGAACTAATTGACATTTTCGATTTTGGTGACTAAAATGTGAAAAATGAAAATTTGTTTTAAAGTGACTAATTTAAAGAAGGGCCAAAGCTAAGAATCCTTAGAGAGCTATTGTTTCTAAAAATCTTAATTAGGCTTAACGCCTTGTTTTAACAAATAGTTTTGACGGTTAATTGGTCTCTAAAATTCATTTTCTCACTTTAAGTCAATTTTCTCATTTCTTTTCTCTCAACTTTCTCCCATTTTCTTGCTAATTTCTTGAACATAGAATTTAGATTTTTAATTGAATTTTGATGGATATTATATCTCTAGATTCCTTTTTCAATCCTTAGTAAAACCTGACAAAAGATTTCTTAAATTCTTTCTTATTTTTCCAACTCTTTTCATGAAGGAATTTACGTCAATTTTGGTGGAATCCCTTTTGAAGGTAATTCTTCTTCACTCTCGAAAACTAAGGTTCTTTACTGAAATTCCGTAGCATTTGGTTCTTGCTTGATGCTTTACAATGTGATTTTTGCAATTTAATTGAGAAAATTCTTGTTAAATGATGATTATGGCATTTTGCCTAAATTTTTTAATAGGTTTATGAATGCTAGAGATTTTGATTGGGTTATTTTGTGTTTTGATTATATAAACATACTGTGAAATGACATTTTGTTTTGAATTTCGAAACTACTTAATTGAGTAATTTTGGGTTGGCTTTTAGCTAGTTTTGGGGCTGTTATAAGTGTTTAATGCTTGCTGATGGTATAATGATTTGTTAGATGTAATTTTGGATGTTAAATGATGAGGATTAGATGTTAGATTTGAAGGTTTAAGTCTGCTTAATGTTTGGATAGAGTTTCGGATTGTTTTTAGTGTTTTCGGATAGTTGTTGTGGATGCCATTGTTAAGGATGCAAGGGATTGGTGTAGGCCGTTGTGAGAATGCATTTTGATGCATTTCTCCCTTGGTTTTATGTTTTAGAAATAGGGGAAGGTCAAGGAAAACTCACCTCTTAGCTCTCAGATTATTTCGGACACTGGTAACGTGACGACTTTGGAAGCGATCGTGTAGCGGTGAGTGAAAACGGTTTTAATAGAGTGTCAAAGCTTGTGGACTCTATTTGGGGAACTTAGGGAAAATTTGAAAAGCTTTCCTATGTCCGAGAGTAAGTTGGAGTGGTTTTCACTTTCGTACCTTGCTAATTTTTACATAAAGTTGCAAATGAATGTTTTGAAATGAGGTTTGAATAAATGCATAAGCATGACACTTTATGTTACAATGCACTTTAATCATGGTTTGCCATGTTTATAAACATGATATTTGGTTTGGAATGAGTAAGCATGAGATGCTACCATTGATATAAATGCTTTGAGCATGCTTGTGAATAAAACGATGAAACGAGTATGTGTAGCATTGAAAAACAGTAAGTTCCCATGTATGTATGATCTATATTGGCTAAGTGACATATTAAAAGTAAAGTATCAGATATAGATGGCTAGCCATAGGATGAGAGTGCACTATAAACATAAAGGGGCTTTAAGCCTAATCGATCATCCCTCCGCCTTGAGGTAAGTGAAAGAAATTATCCGAGTCTAGAGGATGAAATAGGTAATTGAAAGATTATTGCCACCTTTGACTACCTTTGAAAACGAGGTTGAAATATTACCTCTACCGTATCCATGTATCAAATAAAGTTGTTGATTAAAATGAAGTTTAAAAGGGTCACCATAAAAGCCAATATAATGATATATGATGGAAAGTAAGAGTATGATATGATGCATTGATTTCACTCAAGCAGATTTTTGATTATGTATTTTGCACAAAAGAAAGTTTGAAAATGAAGCAAGGTTTAGCAATGTTGTTTCTTAAATGCATAGATGATTTTGTGAGAGCAACCTCACTAAGCTTGATTGGCTTACGCTCTCTTTCACCCTTGCAGAAAAGTAAGGTTTGGAGGATGCATTTTGAGCGAAGAGAATCCAAGAACACTATTTTCATTTTGGTATGATGAACTATTTTGATATCTGGTAAATAAGGAAATGTTTCGCCATTATCCTTTGGGGTTTGTAATGGATTTTGAGATGTTCTCAAGTTGTTTGGAGTTATAATCTTGTTGTTTTGATTTTCCATGAAACATGTTGAAGTTGCAATTTGGATGTTTGCTTATGATGACTGTATGCCCTAGTTTTCCTTGCAATGCATGATATGTTTTGGATGCCTATTGTTACCTTCTAATGGTTTGAGCAAGTTTATGTCATATATATAAATGTTGAATACTATGCTTGTAAGTTTCTAGGCCTAGATTTGGTTTTAAGTACGTTGATTGTGTGAGTTTAGGAAGCATGCCTATATAAGTGTTATGTGATTCAATCCTTCTTATTTGCTTTCGATACTAAGGGCTTTTGTCTTGCGTTAGTTTTGGTTTCATAGTGTATATGTTTGCAAATGATTAAGGCATATTTTGGGCACCAATTGGGTTTAAAACCAGCTAAATTGGGCATTACAGGTCTAGTGGTATCGATACTCCATCCCTAATATATGTACGAGTAAGTAAAAATTAGCCTGGGTATCAATACTGGGGAAGGCATATTGGTATGGGTAAGTGCAAATTGGTCTGGGTATCGATACTCAGGGAGGTGTATTGGTACGAGTTTTATCTACTGAAATTTGGAACTTTGTCCATTTTGGCTGGGGTATCGATACTCAAGGAAGGGTTTCAGTACGACCCTTAAAATTAGGCCTAGTATCGATACCTTGTCCTGAGTACCGATACCCAAGTCATTATTTATGTTAAAGTGATGGCATGTTTTAGATTTTTCCATTTTTGTCCCTACTTCGTATGTATGCAATTTGATTATGATTGTATGATCATTTTAAGCTGAACTTGAACATGTATGCATGTAACCAGATTAATTGAGGATCATTAACCCTAAATTTAAGTAAGTCCTCTTAAATTTCTAAATTTTCAATTTGGTCTTTAAATTGTAAATGCGCGTAATTGGACATCAGTTTGACGGCCGATTCGGACGAGAATTTAACCACTGCCAATGTGCACACATAGGGTTCTAATATTGCATATAGAAAAGATAAAAGAAAAATGGACCTAAATCTTGTTGTTCGGTTTCGGTTTGCTTCTGCAAACCTAATATATCCCTCGTGGTTCGGGTCTAGCGACTAGGTCAGGTCAAAGGCGTTACATTTGGTGGTATTAGAGTCAGGTTATGATTGGTGGAAGTTGTTGTAAGTTGTGCTGCTGATGTTATTTAATTGCTCGTATGACTGTTAATGGTTTTGATGAAATTTTCTATGTTGAGGGGTATCTGGGGGACATATTGCCTAATATCATTGTTTTTAAACGAAATTGCAGGAAGTCTTAGATCCTTCGCCGAATGCAAGTCTAACTAAAGTTGTTTTGTATGTTTTAATTATTAGAAAGTATGGGCCCAAGACGTGAGACTCGAGCTAACATGAGTAACGCTCAAAATGATCAGAGTTTTAGGGATGGCATAATTCCTCGTACACAGTTACCTCCCTTTCCACCTAACCCACCGGCAGGTGTCAAGATATGAAATCCCCTTCAGGCTCTATAAGGACCTATCTTTGGGGATATGACACCTCTAATACAAGCAATGATGGGAGAGTTTCAAGCAGTTGTGGTTGGGGTTCATGTTTGATAAGTGTTCAAAAGTACTATTTTTCTTACCCTTTTTACTCATATTATTGTTAGACTTAGGCTCATATTAGTTGCATAGTTAGCCATTCATGCATTAATCCATGTTTCCTTCAATCGTTGAGCTTGATTACATAACTTGGTGATTTTTGTGGAAATAAATGCTGCTTTGGTGTGTTTTTGTGTGTGTATGTGCAAGATCACTTGCCAAAGCAATGCCGAGCTAGTTGCCAGGGCAATGCATAAAGGATATGCCGAGCTAGTTGCCAGGGCAATGCATGAAGGAGACGCCGAGCCAGTTGCCATGGCATTTGTCGACAAAGACAAAAAGCAATATGGATGTCGAAATTCATGACTTTACAAGCCCAAGATGACATGGAGCAAGGCCCAAGCCCAAAGGAATTTGATTGCCATGCAGAGATTAAAGAAGAATTAAATTCCAAGAAGATAGGAGAAGTTCTAATAGGAATAAAATTATAATAAAGAATTATATTCTTTAAAGATAATTCCAACTCAAACTCCTCCTCAAAGAAGGACTTTGGCCTAGCCCTATAAATATTAAGGGAATTTCGACAAGACCAAGGGGGAGAGCAAGAGTGAAATTTCGACAAGTCCAAGTAGGGCAAGAGGAGAGAATTTTCGACAAGCATCAAGGGCAAGGAGGATTTCGACAAGCCTCCTTCTTCATCTTTTCTTCCTTGTTCGATTGGGTTCATGCTAGGGATTGTTTATCTTGTGTTTCTTTGGAACCTAGCCATGAACTAAATTTACTTGGCTATGGTTATTGTGTTTTGTGGTTGTGAGAAACTTTTGGTTTTTGTTTAGGTAATAAGAGTTTGCACTTTTCTATTTCAAGGTTTATTCATTCTTGGTTCTTATTATTGTTTGCGAGTGAATTGGGAGAGGATCTCGTGATTTCATCCATTTATCTAATATCGGGAGAGTTAGATTCAAGAAACGAATGAATATGATCTTAATCCAATGATGGTGAAGATTAATCCGGCTTAGGAATAAGTTAAGGATTTCAACGGCTAAGAGGAGCGCAAGATTGGTTGTTGTTCACCCTTGATTCACGCAGGGATGTATTATCAAGGCATGCACAAGTAGCTAGAGTTTCGACTTAGGGATAAGAAGAAACCATTGAAGAACGCTCTGCCGAACCTTGAAGTTGCTGCCCAAACGCCCAAGTAGTTGCCCAACTAGTCGCCCAGGCAACCATCAATTAGTTGCCAAGGCAACCCCGTTGTGCAAGTTGCCACGGCAACTGAGTTGCCCGTGCACTCTTTTACCAAGACAATCCAATTGGCTATCACACCTCAACTCACGATAACCTGGCCTATCTCTCTCTCATTTGAACTCATCTTTTCTTTTACTTTATTGCTTTCTAAATTAGTCATTAGTTAAACTCCGATAATCTTTTACTTGTGTTTTTACTTTTTACAGTGCAAGAGATTAGATCCTTGAAGTGGCACCAATCCCTGTGGAGACGATATCTTTTATACTATAACTTGCGACGTGTATACTTGCACATTTGCGTAGCACTTATTACGCGCAACAAGTTTTTAGCGCCGTTGCCGGGGGATTGGCAATAGCGACTTTGTTTTTACTTTCTTGCACTTTCTTTTTATTTTTCTTGTTTAAAATTCAAAGGGCTAACAAACTTTGGTTTTGCATTGGTATATGACCAGGGCGAGACCGACTTCACCAGAATATCCCTTTGATCCAGAAATCGAACGAACCTTACAAAGACTTAGACGAAGGATAGGAGAAGCAATGGCAAATCAAGACGGCAATATGAATCAAGATGTTCGAGCATGAGGAGGAGTGATTCTTGCACGAAACAGAACTATTCGAGACTATCTTGAAGAATATCTTGATGGACTTAACCCAGGAGTTGTCGCACCTGAAATTGAAGCCGACCACTTTGAGTTGAAACCGGTAATGTTTAATATGATCAACACAATAGGTTAATTTGGCGGCTCAGCAACTGAAGACGCACGACAACATCTGAAATCTTTCCTCGAGATTTGCAACTCGTTCAAGATACACGGAGTCACCCCTGATGTCCTACGATTAAGATTATTCCCCTATTCACTGAGGGATAGGGCGAAAGCATGGCTGAATAGCATTCCTGCCGGATCCATAGCATCTTGGACTGATCTTTGTCTTGATTTCCTTGCTAGATTTAATCCTACAAATTTGACTGATAAGCTTCATAACGACATTACTTCTTTTCGGCAGGCAGATGATGAATCCATGTACGAGGCTTGGGAGCGATATAGAGAACTTCTACACAAATGCCCTCTACACGGATTCCTGGTGTGGACTCAAGTAACAATGTTTTACAACGCCGTGAATACACCAACAAGGATGATGCTAGATGCCTCGACAAACGACATACTCCTAGATAAGTCACCGGAAGAAGCAATGTAAATCTTAAACAGGCTGGCCAAGAATGACTATCAATTCCCATCTACTAGAAGAGGAGGAGTTAGACGCCAAGCCACAATACATGAACTAGGATCATCAGATTCAATTTCAGCGCAATTGGCCGCTTTAACCAAGATGGTCCAGAACATGCAAAAACCAAACAACACACATGAAGTCAAGGTAATGGATTCTTTTTCGTGAGTTATGTGGCGATAACCATAATTCTTACGAATGTATGCGAGAATCCGAATCTAGCTTCTATGTGGGGAATTACAATCGAACAACAACATGATGTCAAATACATACAATCCAGCTTGGAAGAAGCACCGAATTTTTCATGGAGTAATCCCAACAATGCTCTAAACCAGAACAATCAGAATGCATAAGCATCGGGATTCAGTGAGAATATGCCACGACAACGGATGCCGCGGCAACAACCGACTACATCTAGTTCTTTGGAAAATTCTCTAAATGCTTTTATGATGAAAACTGAATCTTTATGGGTGAGAATAGTAATTTCATAAAAAGAACTGATGCTTTTATTAATAGGACCGAGATGAGATTGCAAAACCAAGAGGCGGCAATCAAATCATT
Source organism: Hibiscus mutabilis (assembly GCA_019671005.1). NCBI lineage: Eukaryota > Viridiplantae > Streptophyta > Magnoliopsida > Malvales > Malvaceae > Hibiscus > Hibiscus mutabilis. The sequence continues at coordinate 38,192,235 of CM033738.1, forward strand.
GGAAAAATCAAGTCGGACGGTTTGCTCAAAATCTGAACACTAGACCACAAGGAGGTTTACCTAGCGATCATCAAGTCGCAAGAGGGCGGCCATGAGCAATGTAAGGCAATCACCACCAGAAGTGGCCAACAACTTAGAGAGGTTCAAACCCGCTCGTCAAACAAAACTCCACAAAAAGATCAAGACGAACCTAGCAGCAAAGCCTCAGATGCTGAACCAGGAATTACTACGGCAACCGGCAATAAACATGCCTCGGCAGAACGATGACGCCTCGGCTTCTTGTGATAAGCATGCCCTCGCAACCCCGGATGATAACGCATCAGCAACTCCAGATGTCCCGGCAATGCCGTCAATCAGGTTTCAAACCAATGAAAGGATCGAAGATATCCGACTTCCACTACCATTCCCACAAAGGTTGAAGCGACAAAAGCAAGAATACCAATTCAAGAAGTTTCTAGATATCCTAAAGCAAGTCCACATCAACTTGCCCTTTGGTGGAAGCAATTGAACAAATGCCCAACTATGGCAAGTTCCTTAAAGACATTGTGTCCAAATGAACAAGGCTAGGAGAGTTTGAAACAGATTGCCGCGATGAGAGGGATGCATGGCAATGTTTACAATCGTATGCCACCTAAGTTGAAGGATCCCGGAAGTTTCACAATACCCTATTCTATTGGAAATCACTATGTCGGGAAAGCACTATGCGACTAGGGGCGAGCATAAACTTGATGCCTAAATCGGTTTTCCAAAAACTAGGAATCGGAAGAAGGCAAGACCCACAACAGTCATCTGCGGCTAGGCTAAGCCAGATCCTATGTGCATCGGAGGGAAAAATTGAGGACATCTTGGTAAAAGTTGATAAATTTATTTTTCCCGCTGACTTTATTGTTTTGGATTGTGAAGCAGATGAGCATGCACCTATCATTCTCGGGAGACCATTCCTAGCAACAGGGAGAACCTTGATCAACGTTGAAAAGGGAGAACTCACAATGAGGATGAATGACCAGCAGGTAAAACTAAATGTGTTCCAAACACTAAGGCATGCCGATGATCCAGAAGAATGCCAACTACTTCATGCCACGGCAGAGTTTAACTTCGATGAGGAATTTAGTTGCCTCGGCAACTACATTGCCGAACACGAGGAACATGAGGAGTATGAAGAACCGGTCGATGAGGAACAACCAGAAGAGGCAAATTGGCTAGTCAATCGACCAGGTACATACTTTGAACCACTGGACTACTCAGGTAAGGAAGGTAAGCTCGAAAAACCCTCTATCAAAAATCCACCAATTCTTGAGTTGAAACAATTGCCAGAGCAACTGAAATATGTGTACTTAGGGACCGATAATACATTACCTGTAATTATTTCCTCTAAGTTACAGCCTAAGCAGGAAAAGAAGCTGATCAACATGTTGAAGCTACATAAAGAGGCAATAGGGTGGACAATTGCCGACTTAAAGGGAATTAGCCCGGCGGTGTGCATGCACAAGATCTTGTTGGAAGATGATCACAACCCTTCAATTGAGGCCCAGAGGAGACTGAATCATGCCATGAAAGGGGTTGTAATGAAAGAAATCATCAAGTGGCTTGACGCCGGCATTATATACCCTATCTCCGATAGTACGTGGGTAAGTCCGGTACAATGTGTGCCGAAAAAGGGAGGTATAACAGTGGTAAGCAATGAAAATAATGAACTTATCCCAACCAGGACTGTGACCGGTTGGAGGGTTTGTATGGACTATCGAAAGCTAAATAAAGCCACTAGGAAAGATCACTTCCCATTACCCTTTATTGATCAAATGCTTGACCGTCTTGCAGGTAAACCCTTTTATTGTTTTCTTGATGGTTATTCAGGTTACAATCAGATTGCCATAGCACCAGAAGATCAAGAAAAGACAACCTTCACATGCCCATACGGAACTTATGCCTTCCAAAGGATGCCGTTCGGATTGTGTAACGCCCCGGCAACCTTCCAAAGATGCATGATGGCATTCTTTTCAGACATGGTCGAAGACTTCCTTGAGATCTTCATGGATGATTTTTCGGTTTTTGGTAATGACTTTGACGGCTGTCTCGGCAATTTAGAGAGGGTGTTAGCAAGATGCGAAGAAACGGACTTAATCCTCAATTGGGAGAAATACCACTTTATGGTAGATGAAGGAATAGTGCTCGACCACAAGATTTCATCCAAGGGAATTGAAGTAGACAAAGCCAAAGTGGATGTGATCGAGAGATTACCCCCACCAAATTCGGATAAAGGAATTCGAAGTTTTCTCGGACATGTAGGTTTTTACAGGAGGTTCATTCATAATTTTTCTAAAATCACTAAACCTTTGTGTAATCTGCTCGAACAGGATAAAGTCTTCGATTTTGATGATTCTTGCACTCAAGCATTCGAAACCCTAAAGAAAAAGCTTACCTCGGCACCCATTGTCGTTCCACCAGATTGGACGCTACCTTTTGAGCTCATGTGTGATGCAAGTGATTTCGCGGTAGGAGCAGTCCTAGGCCAACGCACAGGTAAGACATTCCATGTGATATACTATGCTAGTAAAACTCTTAATGGTGCTCAAGTGAATTACACAACAACGGAGAAAGAGTTACTAGCTGTAGTTTTCGCATTTGACAAGTTCCGATCCTATTTAATTGGTACAAAGGTAATTGTTCATACGGACCATTCGGCAATCAAATACTTATTTGCTAAAAAGGATGCTAAACCTCGTTTGATTCGTTGGATATTACTTTTACAAGAATTTGATATTGAAATTAAGGACAGGAAAGGAACAGAAAATCAAGTGGCCGATCACTTATCACGTTTGGAACGCAATAGGGAGGAGGACGCGGATCTAGAGATATGCGATGCATTCCCGGATGAACAAATTTTAATTGCATCGGCAACCCTTGACGCCTCAGCAACCCTAGACGCCTCGGCAACCATGGATGCACACGCCTCGGCAACTCTCGACGCCGCAACAGTCTTTGACGCACACACCGCGGAAATTTTGGGAGCAGACACTACGGCAGCACATGCCTCGGCAATACCCTGGTACGCAGATTTAGTTAACTTCCTTGTTTGTGGTATTTTTCCGTATGGCATTACTCACCAAGGGAAGAAGCGGTTCCGCCATGATGCTAAGCATTACTTTTGGGATGAGCCTCTTTTGTTTAAACAATGTGCAGATCAGGTTATACGCCGATGTGTCCCTGAAGAAGAGCAACAGAATGTACTCCAGCAATGTCATTCTTCACCCTATGGAGGACATTTTGGAGGAACTCGTACCGCGACCAAAGTCTTGCAATCCGGTTTGTATTGGCCAACATTGTACAAAGATGCCCAGGACTTTTACAAGCAATGTGATCGTTGCCAGAGGACGGGCAATATCTCTAGACGACATGAGATGCCACTCGAACATCATCGAGGTGGAACTGTTCGATGTATGGGGATCGATTTTATGGGACCTTTCCCATCTTCATTCGGCAACCTCTACATCTTACTCGCCGTCGACTATGTGTCTAAATGGGTAGAGGCAGCTGCAGTTCCCAACAGCGATTCCAAGACGTGCAACGATTCGATTCAGAAAAACATATTTTTACGGTTTGGGATGCCGAGAGCAATTATCAGCGACGGGGCAAGCATTTTGACAACAGACTAATTGCCAAGATGTTGCAACGCTCGGCATATCACACAAGATCGCCACGGCATATCACCCACAAACCAACGGGCAGCAGAAATTTCCAACCGGGAGTTGAAGGGAATACTCGAGAAAGTTGTAAATCCCTCAAGGAAGGATTGGTCATTAAGACTAGATGACGACTTTGGGCATATATCGTGACTTTGCATTCAAAACACCCTTAGGTATGTCCCCCTTCCGACTTGTCTATGGCAAAACATGCCATCTACCGGTGGAAATCGAGCACAAGGCGTACTGGGCAATCAAGACCGTGAATATGGATTGGGAAAGTGCCGGACAAAAGCGCTTGATGGATCTTAATGAGATAGAAGAATTTCGTGCACTCGCCTATAACAATGCACGAATCTACAAGGAGAAAACAAAGCGATGGCACGACAAGAAACTATTGCCACGGCAATTCACGCCAGGGCAACTAGTTCTCCTATTTAATTCTCGGCTAAAACTTTTCCCGGGAAAGCTGAAATCAAGATGGTCGGGACCATTTGAAGTCGTCAAACCATTCTCCCATGGCGTCGTGATAATCAAGTCCATCTCTGACAACCATGAATTCAAAGTTAGTGGACAAAGATTGAAGCACTACAATGGTGCCCATGTGGAACGTAACAAGGAAGTGGTCAACTTAGGAGATGCATGAGCATGCTCTCCTTTCAGTATTTTCTTTTTCTTTTTCTTTTTCTTTTCATTTTTATTTTTAGGAGATATTTTATTTTTTTCATTATCTTTAGTTTTCAGGTTTTCTTTGTTTTCTTTTTCACAACAAGACTCACAACTACTATGCTAAGGAAATTTACTGCCAAGATCCTTGCCCCAGCAACCAACCCTGAAGATGCCACGGCAACCAAAGCTAAAGACATCCCGGCAACAAGAAAACAACCATCGCGTTGAAGCAAGAAAATCAAGACGCCAACTAGAAGGAAACTAATCATCTACGATGACGAACTCTCGGAGTAAGTCCTCGTATGCATTTTTATTTTTCGTTATTTTTATGCATGCATTGAGGACAATGCCTCACTCGAGTTTGGGGGGGGATTGTTATTAGTAGTTACCATGTTTAGTTACATTCACTTAAGTATTACATTTAGGATACATAAATTGCTTGCCATGCCTTTAATTGAAACAAGAATTGCTTAGATTTGATGAATATTCAATGATGACTTTGCCAATGCACTTAATTGATAGAATTTTTATTCTAGGATAACCATGGAAAAACTTAGAATTTTACTATGATGCTAAATTGGATGAAACACTGTTGTAGTTTGATTGATTTAAGGAGTTCTAGTAAACTTAGGTTGATAATTAACTAATTGGGGATTAGAATAAAAATTGGATGAATGCTAGAGGTGCCCGAAATTGGCTCTAGCATATGCTAAAAAAATTGATCACTAGAGGTGCCCGAAACTGGCTCTAGGAGGCGTTAAATTTTTTTTTAACTAGAGGTGCCCGAAACCGGCTCTAGTCGATTAAATTAACTTAAGAAAACTAAAAATATAACACTAGAGGTGCCCGAAATTGGCTCTAGTTAAAACATGTTAAAAAGAACCCAATGAAGTAATTTGAAAACCTATTGTTTGCATAGAATCCGAAAAATCAACTTGCACACAACTCCGCACACACTCACAAGCATTATAGTTTAATTCCGAGTAACTCCTCAGTTTTCCAAAAAAATAAAAGCCAATCATACTTTGTGCCCCGGTTCAGAGAATTGAAATCAAGTTCAAAGTTGAGTTTGTGAAAATCGAAGTCTTGACAGGTAATTATGAGTTTGCACTGCTTGAGAACAAGCAATAGTTCGAGTTTGGGGGTCTGATAAGTGTTCAAAAGTAGTATTTTTCTTACCCTTTTTACTCATATTATTGTTAGACTTAGGCTCATATTAGTTGCATAGTTAGCCATTCATGCATTAATCCATGTTTCCTTCAATCGTTGAGCTTGATTACATAACTTGGTGATTTTTGTGGAAATAGATGCTGCTTTGGTGTGTTTTTGTGTGTGTATGTGCAGGATCACTTGCCAAAGCAATGCCGAGCTAGTTGCCAGGGCAATGCATGAAGGATATGCCGAGCTAGTTGCCAGGGCAATGCATGAAGGAGAGGCCGAGCCAGTTGCCATGGCATTTGTCGACAAAGACAAAAAGCAATATGGATGTCGAAATTCATGACTTTACAAGCCCAAGATGACATGGAGCAAGGCCCAAGCCCAAAGGAATTTGATTGCCATGCAGAGATTAAAGAAGAATTAAATTCCAAGAAGATAGGAGAAGTTCTAATAGGAATAAAATTATAATAAAGAATTATATTCTTTAAAGATAATTTAATTCCAACTCAAAATCCTCCTCAAAGAAGGACTTTGGCCTAGCCCTATAAATATTAAGGGAATCTCGACAAGACCAAGGGGGAGAGCAAGAGGGAAATTTCGACAAGTCCAAGTAGGGCAAGAGGAGAGAATTTTCGACAAGCATCAAGGGCAAGGAGGATTTCGACAAGCCTCATTCTTCATCTTTTCTTCCTTGTTCGATTGGGTTCATGCTAGGGATTGTTTATCTTGTGTTTCTTTGGAACCTAGCCATGAACTAAATTTACTTGGCTATGGTTATTGTGTTTTGTGGTTGTGAGAAACTTTTGGTTTTTGTTTAGTAATAAGAGTTTGCACTTTTCTATTTCAAGGTTTATTCATTCTTGGTTCTTATTATTGTTTGCGAGTGAATTGGGAGAGGATCTCGTGATTTCATCCATTTATCTAATATCGGGAGAGTTAGATTCAAGAAACGAATGAATATGATCTTAATCCAATGATGGTGAAGATTAATCCGGCTTAGGAATAAGTTAAGGATTTCAACGGCTAAGAGGAGCGCAAGATTGGTTGTTGTTCACCCTTGATTCACGCAGGGATGTATTATCAAGGCATGCACAAGTAGCTAGAGTTTCGACTTAGGGATAAGAAGAAACCATTGAAGAACGCTCTGCCGAACCTTGAAGTTGCTGCCCAAACGCCCAAGTAGTTGCCCAACTAGTCGCCCAGGCAACCATCAATTAGTTGCCAAGGCAACCCCGTTGTGCAAGTTGCCACGGCAACTGAGTTGCCCGTGCACTCTTTTACCAAGACAATCCAATTGGCTATCACACCTCAACTCACGATAACCTGGCCTATCTCTCTCTCATTTGAACTCATCTTTTCTTTTACTTTATTGCTTTCTAGATTAGTCATTAGTTAAACTCCGATAATCTTTTACTTGTATTTTTACTTTTTACAGTGCAAGAGATTAGATCCTTGAAGTGGCACCAATCCCTGTGGAGACGATATCTTTTATACTATAACTTGCGACGTGTATACTTGCACATTTGCGTAGCACTTATTACGCGCAACAATGTTCAAGCACTAGCACCGGTAGCAGCTGCCAATGTCGAACTACTATTAGAATACCTCTAAAGTTTGAGAGGTGTTGAATTTAGGGGATTAGATCTCAAAGTAGTTGAGGAATGGTTTGCTAGCACAAAGTGTATTCTTGGACAAATAGACTATACAAATGCTCAAAAGCTTAAGTGTACTGTGTTCTTGTTGCATGGTGATGCTTATCATTAGTGGACGACCATCGTAGCTGGAGTACCTGTTACAAATATAAACTAGGAATTCTTTCAAAGAGCTTTTAAGAGAAATTATCTTGGTTCGCAGTATCAAGATTCAAAGAAAAAGGAATTCATGGCGTTGGTGCAAGGCCAAATGTTTGTGGCTGAATATGAAGTAAAGTTTGTTTGTCTGAATCGATATGCTTCTGAACTGGTCTAAGATGATCGTCAGAGGTGTGACCAGTTCAAATATAGTCTTGAGAAGAAGATTAAGACGTACTTGTTTGCTACTATTTATACCAATTTTGATGTGTTGGTCAATAGGGTTAAGGATATTGAGTAGTCTTTAGGTGTTTCCCCTTGATCAATGGGCACTGATTCATGAAAACGAGCAACAAAGTCTGATTATTATGAAAGATAGAACAAGAAATTGCAAGACAAGCAATATAGGCCTGATCGTAGGCGAGGTGGTGGTGGACGTGGTCAAAATGTCCAAACTGCTACCGCTGGAGGAGTTTATGGGCACTGTGGGAAACGTCATCTGGAAGAATACTAGAAAAAGTAGAGCATATTTTTTGTGCGGTTCTTATGAGCACTTTCAGCTCGATTTTCTAGGGCTGTTAAAGATATGTCATTTTAGACAGTAGCTACGGTAGTTTCTGCTAGAGGCCGAGGTTATGGTAGAGGAATTTTTAAAGACATGAAGAAAGATAGGGGATCATTGCTCATATTGTAGTTATTCAGCCAGATAATGGGAGACCAACGAGAGTGTATGCACATCACGAGAGCTGTAATAACACCAACGTAATTGTAGGTAGATTTACCTTGCAATCTATGTCATTATTTTCCTTAGTTGATTCAAGTTCTACTCATTCATACATATTAAGTGAACATGCATATTTTTTGGGTATACATGTTGAGGTTTTGAATGTTGGTGTTTTGGTAACTAGCTCTTTTGCTGAGACAATTATTGTTAGGAGGTTGTATAGGAGATGTTCGTTAATGATTTAAGGTCATGTTTTTGTTGTGGATTTAATAGAGTTATCGTTTTATGGTTTAACGTTATTTTATGGATAGATTGGTTTTCGGAGCATAGAGCGATAATAGATTTTGAAACAAAAAGGATTTTGTTAAAGCTTGCCGATGATTATGAAGTGGTAGTGGTAGGAGGGAATACAAAATTCTTGTCTAGTGTTATTTCGGCAATTCAAGTGGAGAAGATGTTACGAATGGGTTACAAAGCCTACTTGGCATTTGTAATGAATCCAGGAATCGAGGGTAACCGAGTGCAGGATATTCAAACGGTGTGTAATTTTCTAGAAGTCTTTCCAGAGGAATTTCTTATTTTCCCACTAGACAGATATGTTGAATTTAGTATCGAGACGTACTCCGGTATGGCTTTGGTACCCATTGCTCTCTATCGTATGGCTTCAAAAGAATTAAAGAAATTAAAGACCCAACTTCAAAAGTTGTTAGACCGTGGATTCATTCGACCGAGTGTTTCACCATGGGGTGCACCAATGTTGTTTGTGAAAAAGAAATATGGAACCATGCATATGTTATTTGACTATCGACAGTTTAACAAGTTGATGATTAAGAACAAGTACCTATTATTGTGGATTGATGATTTGTTTGATCAATTCTTTGGTGCTAGGGTGTTTTCTAAGATTGATTTGAGATTCAGGTATTATTAGTTGAAGGTTAAGGAGTCGGGTGTGTTGAAAACTACCTTTCAAACTAGGTATAGGCATTATGAGTTTTTGGTGATGCCATTTGGTTTAACGAATGCCTCTTCTGCTTTTATGGACATGACGAATAGAGTGTTCTATGAGTATCTTGATCAGTTTGTAGTAGTGTTCATCGATGATATCCTTGTGTACTCTCGTACCAAGGAGGAACATGATCGGCATTTGCGGATTGTGCTGCAAGCTTTGAAGGATCATCAGTTGTATGCTAAATTGAGTAAGTGCAAGTTTTGGCTCAAGAAAGTGATGTTCCTTGGTCATGTTGTTTTAGCGGAAGGTATTCGTGTTGACCCGCAGAAAATTAAAGTTATCCTTAATTGGAAGCAACCTAAGTTGGTGACTGAGATTTCTAGTTTCCTTGGTTTGGCAGGGTATTATCGTTGTTTTGTTGAGGGCTTTTCGAGTATTGTTGCCTCGTTGACTAAATTATTACAAAAGAATGTACCTTTCGAGTGGACAGAGAGTCAGCAGCATAGTTTCGCAAAGTTGAAGGAAGTTTTGACACATGTTCCTGTTTTGATTCAACCTGAGTCGGGTATAGAGTTTGTGGTGTTTAGTGACGCGTCATATGTTGGTTTAGGTTGCGTGTTGATGCAAGATGGGAAAGTTGTGACTTATGCATCAAGACAAATGAAAGTTCATGAATGCAATTATCCTATTCATGATTTAGAGTTGGTTGCGATAGTTTTTGTATTAAAAATTTCGAGACATTACCTTTATGGTGAGAAGTGTACCATTTATACGGATCATAAGACTTCGAAATATTTGTTATCTGAAAAAGAGTTGAATTTTAGGCAACGAAGATGGGTTGAGTTGCTTAAGGTTTATGACCAGACAATTGAATATCATCGGGGAAAGGCTAATATGGTGTAGGATGCGCTAAGCCGTAAGATGACAGTTGAGTTGAGAGCGATGTTTGCTAAGTTAAGTATTACTCGCAGGGGCGGGTTTTTGACTGAGTTGCAAGTTAATCCTACGTTGTCGTAAATGATTAAATCAAGGCAACCACATGATGTTTTATTGGTGCCGCATGTTAAAGATATTTTAGAGGGTAAACTGACAGATTTTCATTTCAACAATGATGGTGTCTTGTGTTTCAAGGATCGTATAGTTGTGCTAGAGGATTCTAAGTTGAGATGTGCTATTTTGACCGAGGAACATTCTAGACCTTTTTCTATACATCCCGGTAGTACCAAGATGTATCATGATTTAAAAGAGGTGTACTATTGTTTGTTTGAAAAAGGACGTAGCGGAGTTTGTTGTGCTGTGTTTGGTATATTAACCTGTAAAAGCTAAGCACCGGTTTTCCTCAAGGTTGTTGCAACCTATTTGGATTTTGGAGCGGAAGTGGAAAAGAATTACAATAGATTTTGTGATGGGTTTACCTTTGACGCCATCTAAAAGGATTCAATATGAGTGATTGTGGATCATTTTATGAAGTGAGCGCACTTTCTTGTAGTGCATATGACATATACGTTAGACAAGTTGGTCGAAATGTATGTTGCTGAGATTGTTAGGTTGAATGGTGTTCCTAAGTCAATCATATAGATAGAGACTTGCATTTTACGTAAAGATTTTAGGAGTGTTTGCAGACAGCTTTGGGGACAAGGCTTAATTTTAACACTTCCTGTCACCCTCAGACGGATGGTCAGTCTGAGCGTGTTATACAGATTTTGGAGGATATGTTGAGGTGTTGTATCATTAATTTTCAAGGGACATGGGAAAAACAATGACCTTTGGTGGAGTTTGCTTATAATAACAGTTATTAGTTAAGTATACAAATGGCACCCTATGAAGCTCTTTATGGACGTAAGTGTCGAAGGCCACTGTGTTAGGCGGAATCGGGTGAAAAGCATGTTACAGCGCCTTATTTTCTTAAGTACATGAATGATAAGGTGAAGCTCAATAGTGATCGTTTAAAAGCGGCTTCAGATCAACAGAATTCTTATGCAGATTTGAAACGAAGAGAGTTTGAGTATGAGATCAGAGATAAGGTGTTCTTGAAAGTCTCACCGTGGAAAAAGGTGATGAGGTTTGGTCGGAAGGGTAAGTTAAGCCCTAGGTTCATTGGACCATATGAGGTGCTTGAGAGCATTGGTCTTGTTACGTATAGATTGAGATTACTGGTTGAGCTTGGGTAGATGCATGATGTTTTTCATGTATCTATGCTCCAGAAGTATAGATCAGATCTATCACATATTGTACCAGTTGAGGAGATTGAGTTGTGTTCGAATTTGTTTATGAAGAGCAACCAGTGAAGGTGTTGGATTACAGTACAAAGGTTCTTCGTGGTAAGACCATAGAGTTGGTCAAAAATTTGTGGCGACATTGAGGGATCGAGGAAGCCACGTGGGAGACAAAGAAAGATATACGCAAGCAGTTTCCTCACTTCTTTCCATCAGGTAAATTTCGGGGACAAAATTTCTTAAGAGGGGAAGAGTTGTAACACCCCAAAAATAGGGTCAAAAAAATTAAAGGTTCGATTGGATTGGTTTTGAATCAATCAAATTGGATTAGTCAGTTAAGTAAGTTCCGATAAAAAATAGGTAATTTTAATTTTAATTTTAATTTTGTTGAATTAAAAATTGGATTTGGGTTTCTAAAATGTTTAATGATTTTATTAAATATTTTGGAAATTTAAAACAAGGGCGGATTAAATTGAATTAATTGACATTTTCGATTTTGGTGACTAAAATGCAAAAATGAAAAGTTGTTTTAAAGTGACTAAATTGAATAAGGGCCAAAGATAAGAATCCTTAGAGAGCTATTATTTCTAAAAATCATAATTAGGATTACCACCTTATTTTAACAAATAATTTTGACGGTTAATTGGTTTCTAAATTCATTTTCTCAGTTTACGTCAACCTTCTCATTTCTTTTCACTTAACTTTCTCCCATTTTCTTGCTAATTTCTTGAACATAGAATTCATATTTCTAATTGATTTTTGATGAAGATTATATCTCTAGATTCCTTTTCAATCCTTAGTAAAACCTTACAAAAGATTTCTTAAAATCTTTCTTATTTTCTCAACTCTTTTCAAGAATGAATTTACATCAATTTTTGGTGGAATTCCTTTTGAAGGTAATTCTTCTTCACTCTCAAAAACTAAGATTCTTTATGAAAATTTCCTAGCATTTGATTCTTGCATGATGGTTTACAATGTGATTTTTGCAATTTGATTGAGAAATTTTTTGTTAAATGATGATTATGGCATTTTGACTAAATTTTTTATTAGGTTTATGAATGATGGAGATTTTAATTGGGTTACTGGGATAGAATTAACTCTTTCTCAAATTGGATATATACATAGTCTTTTGAAAGTTCCACTTCCTCTTGCACGACTAGATTGCCTTCTTTTCAGATATAGTAATGTACTTCTTAATCGTCGATGATTCTCACCCAATGACTATATGATTTATGGCAAGAAAGATCCCCAGATGCTGCTAGTTAGGCCCCAACGAACAAGATGCTAGTTATTTTTAATCAGGAACAAACACAAAATTTTATGTCAAGCGTGCAAATTGTTAGGAAATTATAGTAGAAATTTAGGTCCCAGCATCCCTTTTTTATAGCTATTTAAATCCAACCACGTCCATTTTAATTTAATAAGGCAAACAAGGACTTAAAACCAAAGAGCTCAACTTGTATTCCATTTATCTATTTCATTACGTGTACATATATCTTTAGGAAAAGCAATAAAGCAAACCAAAAGAAGCAAAGGGATTTGCCACTAACATTTGCATACCTCACCTTATCTCTTCTTTCTCACAAAGTTTAATAAACATATCATCACCACCTCCTTCGCCACCAAGAAAACCCTGGATAAAATGCAAGGGGCATTGGAATAGGATTCGAAGGGAGAAATGAATGCAGATTGGGGACCGGTGGTTGTTGCGGTGGTGTTGTTCATCGTGTTGTCGCCAGGGTTGATGTGCCAATTGCCCTCGAGGACGAGGGTGATAGAGTTTGGTAACATGTGCACGAGTGGGATAGCCATCTTGATTCACGGTGTCATATATTTCTGCGTCATCACCATCTTGATCATGGCAGTCGGAGTCCACATACATGTTAAGTAATGCATCCACAGTCTCAGCAAAAAAGGGTAGGCTCTGTTAATTATGTACTCACTATTTTTTTTTAGTTTGCTTGGTTGTAAGAGAAAATGAAGGTTATTTTGAAAGGGTGGTGTTGTTCTACTTTGTAACACTGGATGCAAGCAAGATCATTCCCAGTCTTTAGTTTTGTAAGCCACAAACAATGAATGCTTAGCCTTTCATTTCAGACATTCGTTCTGAAATCTGACTTGGATAAACAGATTAAGAAAACGAAAATTATTTCAATACACCGGCGGTAGTTTCTATAAGCGGTTTAGTGAAGGGATTTAGAGTTATGGTTTAAGAGTTAAGAGTTAGGTTTAGGTATTAAAGATGGCTATTTGACCCATACCGATGTTCCGACCTGATCCTATAGGGTCAGCTTTTTTTGTTTTTCAATAAAATTTCGGGTTTGAGTTTAAGGTGAAAAATACCCTACCTGACCTGACCCAAAATAATAGTTGAATTTTATTCTAACTATTTAGGCATAATTGCTACAATGTCCCTCTCTTTATATATATATATATTTCAATTATCTCCCTATTTTGTCTAATAAAAATGAAATAATTATTATAATGCTCCCTTTCTATTTGTATTTTTTTAATCAGCTCCATATTTTATCGAATAATAATGAAAATTGATAATTTTTTATTTATGTCGGTTTTGGTCGGGCTGAGTTCAAAATTTTTACTCTAGAATTTGGATTTGGATCGGGTGAAATATCATAAAATGTCGAGTCGAATCAAATTTGTATGAATATGTTAAATTTTCGAATCGGATGCAAATCAGCCAAAAACTCGACCCATAACCATCCTAGTAGGTATACAGTGGATCAACTTATTCCCAAAAATGATAATTTTATTATTAAATTTATCATATTCAGTCACTCTACGTTAAGGATCAAAAGAAAAACGTCAAACCTGCTCGGGCATAGCCTAACAGATTTCAAGTCTGTTTCCTTAGCCACTCGGACATATCGACAACAATGTTGATGATCTTCTATTTATTAATTTAATTCAAGAATTAATTTCATTTCAAATATTAATCCTGGCACTCGATTTCCAAAGGTTATATGCTCCCAATTCTTATGATTTTTTGTGTATTTAAAATTTAGTACTTAAACTTTTAAAATTTAAGATTTTAAGTTCATTTGTTAACATCATGATTATATTTTATTGGCATTGAACTATTGGCATTTTTCATCACTATGATAATGTGATACGCGTCATATGACGATACGTAGCATCTTCTAAATGGAGGAAAGCTATAGAATTGTATATGTTTTTGGGATATTTGAACTTAGGTAACGGGAATGAGATTATGCAACGTGAAACTATTAAACCAAGCTAAAGTGTTGTTATTATATAGACTAAAATAATATTTAGATTAAATTGTGGTTGGAATTACTTTATTAATTTTATGAAAATATATTAATTATAAAATATATTTTAATTAATAATTTATACATGATATGATCACTAAACTATTCTAAAAATGATATTTTAGTCATTCAACTTTTTAAATGTTAGAAAATGAGCATTAAACTTTGAATTTTATTATAAAATGGGCACCACGCCATTAACTTTCTTTAAGGGGGTGATGTAGTATGCTAAAATTAATGGAAAATATCTCATTTGGTCTCTCAAATGTAGCTATATTTCATTTGAGTCTTTGTTTAATATTTTAAATAATAATTTCAAAAAAATCAAAAATATATATGAAAATTAACAATAACATCTTCCATGCTCAATCAACTTCAATTACGGTGAAACTTTCCTATAAACTAAATCTTCTATGTTTAAAAAATGTTAGTAATTAAAAGAATTGGTAAAATGTAGATAATATATACCATGAGAAGGTTTCTAAAATTTTAGAAACATATAAAATGTAAACAATTTTTTTACGAATGTTAATTCTAATCCTAATCCTTCCTAGACGAGACGAGAAGGGGAGGCTCTGGTGGAAGTTAAGAGTGCTCCTACTAGGTCTAGAACACATGACCTAAAAAAATATAAAGAATAAAGATGAGTAGCTTAGCCAACGAGCCAAATATGCTTGGAAATGGATCACAGCCTTCCAATAGTATTTGTCGCCACCTAGAGACGGAACCATCTGACTGAGCCACTTGCTATAGCTGATCAAACGCAACAGCAATCCCTCACTAGTCCAACTCAATTAGAGGCGGATAAACTCGATTCGACTTGAAAATAGAATTATCCGACTTGATTTATTGTGAAAATATTTGACTTGTAATTTCATAAATTCGACTCGAAAAAATTTCAAATGAAATTTGAATTATAAAATAAAAATTAAAATAGCTTGGATTTTTTAATAATTAATGGATCAATTTTCAAGTTCAAATTGAGTCTCTCAATTATGTCTCATATATATATATATCACATGAAAAGAGCAAGCACATTTGTCCAGTTGGCCAAGCTGCTCATCTTTATTTTATCATTTCCCTTAGGTCATGAGTTCTAGACCAACTAGAAACACTTTCGTCCTTCCCCTAGAGTCCCCTTTCCCCTCCCCTAAGGTAAGATTAGGATTAGACATATTGTATATGGTTATAGAAACCATTTAGATTGGAACTAATTAATATAATAACATTATAAATATTTACAATTACAACTTGACTCGACTTAAAAAAATTTCAAATAAAATTTGAGTTATAAAATACAATTCTTCAACTCGACTAAATTTTTGGACTTGACTCAACTCGACCGAATACTCGTCTTTAAACCCAACAATGTGGACGAAGAAGAAAATAATAATAATAATAATAATAATAATAATAATAATAATAATAATAATAATAATAATAATAATAATAATAATAATAATGGTGTCATAGCGTTGATTAGGTTTTAACCAAATGAAAACTCAGCTCAAGAAAACAACGCCAACTGTAACAAATTATCATTCAAAGTTCAATAGACATTACACTAATAAAATAAAATATAAAATAAATAAATAAGGGTTAATATTTGATTCATCGTAAGTGGAATTTTTTCTTTTCACTTGTAGACTTTAAATGATACCACATTTCATTTTAGGGCACTAAACTTTACACACCAAAAATCATACCTTAAATTTTAAATTCTAACTTTAAACCTTAAAAATTAACCATAAACTATAGAATCCTAACCCTAAATCCTAAAACACTGACCATAAACTCTAGAATGCACCATTCGTCGGTGCATCAAATCAGTTTACAGTAAGTTGCCATGAAATATAAAAAATGGGTAAATTAAAAAATTTATCATTCAACTTTCTTTTCACTCCTATTTTAGTCACTCAAGTTTAATTTTTTAAATTTAATCACTAGACTTGCGATTTGTTCCTATTTTAATCACTCGAGCATTAAATCTTAAATGGAAGAGTAACATGGCAGCCACGTGTGCTCATGTGCACTTGTTTTGTTGACATGGTAACCGCATGTCATCAATGGCATTCTCTTTTTCTTTTTTTGATTTTATCTTCTTCCCTCAAAGACAAAGTTTTACAATTTCACTCTTCTATCACGCCGGTGATGAATAACCATTCTTTGACGCCTTCTCCGACCACTTAAGACACCAACAAATTTCCACCTCTCTACCGTTGGGATTTGGAAAAAGATGCTCTATCATGAAGAAATCAAAAAGAAATCTAAAACTAAGGAGTTTCTACAAAAAAATGTGATCATTGCATAATTCTTAAAAGATGGGTGTCCAGTCATAACGTTGTTCCGTAACGACAAAATAACCAAAATATAAGCAAAATATTAAAGTTTAATAAGTAAATTGAGAAATTTTAAACTTGAGTGATTAAAATTAAAATGAAAATAAAATTAACTGATAAAATTCATAATTTACCCAAAAATATATATACATAAGTTCCTATATAAGTTTCTCCGTTTCCTTTTTCCTTATTATTTATTCCTTTTCTCTCATCTTATCGCATTGCACAATCAGCAAAGAGCACCAGCAGAATAAAAAAAAATACGTATCATGCCTTTTTTGGCCAAAACTTTTACAACACTATATATAAAAGACTAACCAAATATTAATTCATTATTACAAATTTGAATGGATCTTAGTTATTTACCCTTATTAAAATCGCTCTAAAGGGATGAGCATGGGTCGAGTAAGGTTTTTGGCCGACTCGAACTTGATCTGACCTCATCTTTTAAAAAATTCGACCGACCCGAAAATTTATATACTAAAACCCAAATTCGATCCGACCTGTCCTATTAAAAAAATAAATTTTAGGGACCTAATTGTAAAAATTAATTTTAATAAAATAATTATAAAAATATATATATTTTGTAACACCCTCGACCCGGATGTCACATTTGGGCCTGCCCAAACCCAAAACCATAAAAAAATTCAAATTGAGTCAGCCCAACGAGTAATTCGCAAAAACATTTAAAACCAACGATTAAAATAAATATATATGAATAAATAAAATGTTACAAAGGAGCTCTAATTTAAATTTAAAACATTTGAATCAATTTCAAATGATAAATATAGACTCCAACATGTAAGGTCCTATGAACACATAGCCTACTAAACTCAAGTATCGTACTTTGGGGATCACCATGTGCTAGAATCTCGGTCTAATAGTGATCCTCGATCCCATTATCCAACGCTCAACCTACGCACGAAAACAACGATTCTGAGCGTTGAGCTTACAAAGCTCAATGGTACACATCTATTCTACTATACTTCATACTAATCATAAGCGTAAGCATGCAAGCTAGTATGAGTAATAAGAAGAGATAAATAAACATGTGGCTATATCATAATCGTCAAAACACATATCAAACATAAATGCAACATCACAAATATCACAAGCACATCAATAAAACAAACCAAGAGTGATCGGAATCTCACATCGAGTGAGTATACTCGAAATCTCCCATCGAGCGGGTATACTCGAAATCTCACATCGAGCCTTTGCTCGGAATCTCTCAACGAGTGGGGCTCAAAACCTCACATCGAGCAAATATCACCACCCGGAATCTCACATCGGATGACCTTCATTTCTTCACTCGAAATCTCACATCAAGTGGCCTTCATGTGTTGCAACACTCACTCACTAGTATCCGGATCCTACCAAACAAAGACTCGTAACCAACCAAGTGCCCACACATGGCACAACCATTTATGATCCATTAAGGATCCCTATGGTTACTATTACAAGCAATCACCCAAACTTTACTAAGTTGTTAATACATTATGGAGAAGTGTGTAATTTATCTCATTCATTGTCTCAAGTAATCCATTTATCAGAGTATATTTCAATTATTGACATTCACACGATTCCTCGAATCATAATGTTTACTATTCTTTAATCGATCCCTAAAGCTTATAAAAGTCGTTTAAGTATGTGGCTACGCATTTAAGTCATTAATATTAATTACTGGCATTTTGCCTATTAAATCAATTATTATCGGTATTATCTCTTAACTGTCATTGTAGACGAACCTATCCACTTATTCAAGCTAGCATACAAGGCATCATCATTTATCAATCAACCCATCATCAGATAATTGCACAAGTATTCCAACAATCCTACACAGTTTCTAAAGCTCATAATATACTCAGACATTCTCAAAATACGATCTCCAAGCCCATAACAAACTCGAACATTCTCAAACTTATCAAGTATGTCAATAACTACCAAGCCTCGTAATACCAGTACTGACTCATGCTTATTACTCATCTCATATTTTGTAACCACTAACATGAAAGGCAATTACACTTATGATGCTCATGAAACATTTCAGAGTTCGAGGTGTACTAACCTTAAGCAAAATATTGCTAATTCCTTATTTGAAAAATTTACGAGGTTAAATACTCAAAAATAGCTTACCGGGATCGAATTTGGTGAAACAGACCTCATCAACGGACTCAAAACATCGAGAAACCCCCAGGTAAGGTCTTTCGAAAAAAATCAACGGGCTATCAACGGGTTAATAGGCCAGTCAAAGTCTCTGGCGATCTAGTGCGATCAGGTACATGATAGGTTGCATGCACCCACGGGCAGGAATCCAGTGCGGCAGGGTGCACTGAAAGGCAATGTGCACATGTACTGCCTACCAGCCCACACCCATGCACAAGCGGCAGCGTGTAGGGCGGCCTCCGGTGGCCAGCCAATAACGACGAGCTCTAGACCAACTGTTCTCCGGCCGGTGGTTCCAACGGTGGCAGCGATAAGACAACCACCGACGGGTGCACCTCGGTGAGGTACTTTTGATGGTGCCGGCGGTGTCATCAATAGCGGCGTGATTGGCGGCAAAAATCCCTTTGAGCATTTCCCCTCTCTAAAACCCAATATTTTTCTCTCTCTCCACTTTAATTCAAAATATCTCAATAAAGGGTAAATCAATTTATAAATCCTCATCTTGCTTCTTGTTTTCACTTTTGACTCTCACTTTTATTTATCTTTCACTTTAGTCCTTAAATCATTTTAATTGAACTTTTAAACTCTAATTTCTTCCAATTTAATCCTCAATATTCAAATACTCGAACCCGGATTGTAACCCAAATTAATGACCTAAAAATTTGGTGGTTACATATATAAAGAGGGTGTATTATTGCGAAGATCCCTAAAGATATATATAAAGATGATCAGCTATTTTTCACCCTAAACCCGAACATGACCCAAAATCACCGTTAATAGAAACTTGACTTGCCTTGATTTGAACCAAAATTTTCTACAAAAAATCTGACTCGATCGGGTCGGGTCGGGTAAAATGTTCATCCTAACTGTAACCATAATATATAGAAAGATATGAATTAATTCTAATTTAAAAATGGGTAAATTACAGGTTTCATCACCCAATTTTACTCTTACTCCTATTTTGGTCACTAAAATTTATTTATTTTTAATTTAATCACTCAACTTTGAAGATTGAATTTTTTATCACTTGATCGTTGTATCAATAATATAGTGATCACATGACTTATTTATATATTTAAGCCACATCACTGCCATGTAAGAATTAAAAGTAAAATAAAATAAAATCCCTCTTTTAAGATTTATAATCCTTACCCGTAACATCCTTCCAACAATTTTTTGCATCTTCTTTATGTTCATTTGCAGTTTCCTTCTGCTCAGGAAGTGCAACAGACAATTTGTCGAGTAAAGAAAAGAAACTGCAACGCTTTCTTTCAATAATGGAAAACTTTTAAAACAAGGGTGTCATTGTTCATATCTATAAGTGTATATTGATCGTCTACCTAATTTACAGATACTAACACATAAAGCAATCACATTTATGATGCTCATGAAACAATAGAAGTTTGAGGTGTACTAACATTAAATCAAAGCGATAAATCTTCATCCAAGCTCTTACAATAATCTCTTTAATTATGATATTAGAGTCCACTAATTTCTCAGATAAAACAACTACAACTACATAAGTTATTTCACTTTATCAAACTACTTTAGGGGATAAAACGTGTAAAAATAGTTTACCAAATTCGAAATTGGTAAAGCACACTAGGCCATCGGACTTAGAATGTCAAGAAACCCTCGAGTAGGATTCTCCGAAAAAAGTTAATGCCAGTCAACGGTCAACAGCTTTGTCAACGGCGACAACAGCTCTGTCAATGGAAGCTCGACTTGTTGTACAGACTCAATCTAGCTCACTAGACCGTCTCAGTCCAGCTTGATATAGCTGCCCACTGCAGCTGAATCTCGCCCACGCGCAGAGACAACGCGAAACTTACTTCGGTGGTCGGACAGCCTCGGCGAGCTCCAGTCTCGTTGTCCCAACGCCGATGAACACGGTGGTGCCTTCTATTTTGTAATTTAACCACCTAAACTGACTTCTTTCAAGCAACCTGAAACTTACTTCCTCTCACCCCTAGCAAACGACGACGGCGACTTGGTGAGCACCGGCTGACTCGTCATAGCGAGATCTTTCCAACTGTGCTGGTGGTTTCGCAAATAGATGTTTGAATGACGGTAGATCAAACTTCAAAACTCTTCCCCTTTACTCTTTTCCTTTCTATTTTCTCTCTCACTATTCACCTTATTCTCTTTCCAACATATCATCTTCATCTATTTTCCAACCACCCGCTAACCTCCTTTTAAAATTCAAAACTGTAACGACCTGAATTTCAAAAATTCAAGGGTCAGGTTTGATCGAGGCAAGGGCCTTGTATTTGGGTCATGTTATTGGGCTCATAAAGGCTTTTGGGGCTAGTTTGTGTGTTGGGCTCATGTGGTTTTTGGATTGGGTAGAGATGTGAGGTAGAAGGGTAATATGGTAAACGTCTAAATAGAAGAGTGGGGGAGGGAAAGACTTATTTTCTCTGTATTATGCAGAGTGGTAAGATCATCCCTCTTTTATGTCTTCATCTTCCCTTTTTCCATCCCATCTCTCACCTAAAACACCCCATCTAAAGGTAGGACTTTGAGTGTTTATGTTGTGAATCACGTTTGGCTCTTTGATGGAAGTGTTACCAGCTTTCAAGGATCTACATTTCAAGGTAAGCTTTGTATGGTTTGGTGGAAAAATGGGGGTTATTGGAGGTTTGAGAGGGTTGGACGGGATTAGAGTTTGGAAGCTCTAATCTTTGGTTTAGTTTATGTTTTTAGCCTCTATTATTTTCCAGTAATGTTGTAATACATTTTGTAATCCCCTCATGTAGTGAAAGAGGTTTAGAGCTCATCCAAGGCTCAAGAAGAAAGGAAAGCTTGAAGCTTTGGAGGAAGGTCTTGTGTTATCAGCAAAACTAAGGTTAGTACACTACTAACTCCCATAGTTTCCTGGAAATCATAAAGTTGGGCTTTGAAGCATGATTTGGTGTTTTTGGCCTTGGTATAGCTTGAGTGGTTGTTAATGGCAAATTATAGAATTGTTGTTAAAATGGCCTAAAATCGATAGAAATTCACTAAATACTATTGTCATAACTTTTAGGAATGGTTTGGGGTTTAACTATGAGGGTTAAATAGGGTTTCTAGGTGAAACCCGCATCTAGAGTTCAAAAATCGGGCTCACGTATCAGTACTGGGCATAGGGTATCGGTATGCCTTAGTGTAAGTGAGGGAAAGGTTGTGAGTGGTGTACCGATACTCCTCCTCTGTGTATCAGTACCCATTGCAAAACAAGAATTCCAGTAATGCTATCGTGTACCAGTACGCACTGTTACATTGGCTGGGAAGGCTTAGCATACCGGTACGCGTGGATAGGAGTATTGGTACAGTTGTGGATCGGTACGGGGCATTCCTAGTACCGATAAGGAGTATCGATACATGCTGGGGTATATCGGTACGGCTTAAGGGTTCAAATTTTTCGAACCTAAAATAAGTATCGGTACTCATGACTGAGTATTGGTACCTAGAGGGGAGTATCGATACCCATATAGGAGTATCGGTACTCGCTGGGCATTCTGCCCAAGAAATTCGAGTTTACGTTCGGGGGTTCTATAATTCGAGACAAAGTGCCCTGTGTAACGACCCAAATTTTTGAGTCAATGATGGGCATTGACCCAGCCTTAGATCGTCACTTTGGGCCGAATGTTCGAACCTTGCTGGGTTGAGTTGTTGGGCTTTATGAGAGTCTAATAGGCCTTCATTGTATTGTTGGGCTTAAGTGTTGGGTCTTGAGTTATGGGAAGAACTTTGGTATGATGACATATGGGTAATTTACCCTCAAGTGGGGGGCAAAGGCTGATGCCTCATTAAGGGGAGGCTGCCATTTTGTAAGAGGATGAAGTCACCCTTGTTTCTATCTCTCTATCTTCTACTTCTTCCAATTTTCTTCTCAAACCCAAAGTATAAAGAGAGAAGCTTGTTTTAGAGTGTGAATCTCGGTTTGGTCATCAAGGGAGAGTTTATCAGTATCAAAGGATCCTCATTTCGAGCTAAGTATCTTCAGCATTGGTGGAAGTTGGGTTTGAAGCTTGAAGTAAGGAAAAAGAGGTGGAAGAAGCTTGGTTGTTGCCTTAGTTCGTGAATCTTTGTTTAAAGTCAGTACATTCTAAATCATACATTTCATGAACATCATAAATTGAATGACTTGCTTGGTTTTATAATTTATAGGTGTTAGGTTTGGTTTTTAAGGAGCTTGAATCCTTTTAATGGTGAATCTCAAATTTATGGTTAATAAGGTATAATAAGGGTAGAAAATCACTCTAATCAACTCCCAATAGATGTAGGATTAAGTTAAAGGGTTAAAGAATATGTTTTGGGGGCTTGGGAAATGATTTCCCGAGCCTTGAAAGCTATTTCTAGGCTTCAGTATCGGTATTCGAGACTGAGCATCGATACCTTATGTTCTGAGGATGAACTTAGGCTTTTCTTGAAGGGTGTATCGGTACTCATCTTCCAGTATTGGTACGCGTCTTCTAGCATCAGTAAACCATCTTCCAGTATCGGTACTCATCTTCTAGTATCGGTAAACCGTCTTCCAGTATTGGTACTCCTCTTCTAGTATCGGTTTGCATCTTCCAACATCGGTAAACTGTCTTCCAGTATCGGTACTCGTATTCCAGCATTGGTAAACCCTGTCTTCTAGTATCGATACTCATCTTCCAGTATCAGTACGCTCTGGGCAATCTACCCGTAAAGGTTGGAAATGAGTTTGAGGGGTTATTAATTCGTGGTAAAGGGTCTGATGGGTCCCTAGAGGTATTAAACAAAACCTAAAACTGAAAAATCAGGGTTGGTAACCCATATATAGATTAATGGCTAATGGCTTGGTAATAGTGGGTTAAGTTGCTTAGACTAGTAATCCCTAGGGATCCGTGGTGGATCGGTTAATGCTACATGGAAGAGTGGGGTCCTTGCTGTGTGCTGAAGGGACATCCATATAGGTTGGTTCCCGTGAACAATATGATAATCTAATGAGAAAGGCGCAAATGAATCCTAAAGATATATATTAATTATCATAATAAATGAGTCATGCCTTGGGCATTGGTAATGGTTGGCTGGATTCCTTTATCTATCGGTGAGATGTATTGATGCTCAGGGGAGCATGTGGCATCGTATGAGTATTGGTTAGGAATTTGAATGTCCTAGATTCCGTGCAAGGGCACTTAAATAAGGGGATGGGTACTCCGGGTTATGTGGTCGAGTACATCCGACGTATCCACGGGCTATGTGATCTGGATGCGGTCTAAAACCTATCTTTGGGCTATGTGATTAGGATATGGAAATATGACTCAGGGGCTGTGTGAGCTCGAGTAACTCGAAGAGCTATATGATCTTGAGTAACCTGTTCGGCTGTGTGATCTCAAGAAAAGACTACTTGTGGCTCTAGTGATCCAGATATGATCCTTACCCGACGGCTATATGATCACGGGTAACCCGACGGTTGTGTGAGCACAGGAAAAATAGTAGGGCTTCGCTGGCCATTAGGGAATGCATGTTATTTACGTTGTTGTATGGATGATAGATGTTGGCTATTTTTACTCTTGGGCTATGTGATCAGGGTAGGGTTGTAACTCGATGGGCTTTATGATCTCGAGTATGGGCTATATTACCCTTGGGCTTTGTGATCATGGTATGAGACGTAACTCGATGGGCTTGTGATATCGGGTATGGGCTAATTAACCCTTGGGCTATGTGATCAGGGTATAGGACGTAACTCAGTGGTTGGTGGGACCTCGCATATGGTAAGCCTGGGATGGCTTGGTTGTCTCCTTACATTTAGTGGTATCTTGAGACAGTTGTAAACTCTAGCTATGATAGGCTAGAATTAGTTGTTGAGAAGCCTTTATGTGCACTCTTGATTATATTACCATGCATGCTTGTTTTATGATATTCATGAATTATGGTAGAGTAGAAATGTACCACTGAACTTTGTTAGCTCAGCGTGTGGAATTGTGGGTTTTTTTGTGCGTAGGTTGACGGGTTGCTTTTGGAGGAGCACATCGATGAGGATATCCCAGCACCGACCCAATCTTAGAGTACATTACTTGATGTTTAGTTAGGACTGGTTGTATTCATAGAACCTTACCACAATCGAGTATGTATTTTTATTCTGATTTTCTGTCATTTGGTTAAACATTGTACTTTACGTGGAACTCGTATTTTGTAAACCCTTTTAATCTCTTTATCTACGTGGATTTTATGGAAATGGACCGTTTCAAGAATTGCCAACTCGTGGTTTTAAATAAAAAAAATTTGATGGGTCATTTTCGGGTGACCGTATGTGATGCTTCAGATCTGGGACAGTTTCAGGGTGTTACATTTTGGTATTAGAGCTTAGGTTTAGTCGGTTCTAAGAAACCCCGAGTGGTATAAAGGTCGTGGTAAGGTGTCTAGTAAATACAAGACCCTAAATTTAAGTGTACTTCATAAGACTGTGAATCCTGATGTGCCGCCTTGTTTGTTGTGTTTCAAAAAAAGATGTTGATGGAAGGTGGAACCGGTAGTGGAGAGGCGAGTCACTTTCGTAACCTAACCTCTACCCTTTTACGTGTGTTGCAAGCTATCATGAGGTAATCTTAGACGTTTCGCAAGACCCTTGTAGAAAGGCTTCATCGTTTTGGGTCTAAGAATTTCGAAGGCTTAGGTGAGGATGACCCGATCAAGGCTGACCAGTGGTTGCGTGCACACAAAGAATCTTGAGACAGATAAAGGGAAGCCTGGAAGATGATCTTGATTGCATTGTTTCCCTTCTTAAGGGTAATGCACACGATTGGTGGGAGACCGTATAGTCGGGTCTACAGTATGCGCTCCTGACATTAGATATCTTTGTGGATGAGTTTCGGCAAAAGTACATCAGTGAGGTACACATGGATGAGATGAGGGACCAATTTCTGCATCTGGTTCAGGGAGATCGAATGATGTTTGCTTATAAGCATGAGTTTCTGCGTTTGAGCCGTTATGCCCCAGAGTTTGTTGCGACAAAAGAGTTGAGGTGCAAGATGTTCAGACAAGGCCTGAATGTTGACCTTCAGTTGCATGTGACAGCGGGTCCGCTAGGGACATTCTCCAAGTTAGCTAATAGTGCAAAGGCACTTGAGTGGCTTCAGAGCTCAGCATTCAATCAGTTCGAAGATTCTAGAGGTCGTGATGTAGAGACCCAAGATATCGTGGATCTTTCTCCCTATCCGCATAAGAGGTTTTACGCTTCGAGGAGATCGAAAAGAGTTACATCAGACCAGCTGCTGAAAGCCGACACAGGATCTAGATCGAGGGTTCATAAGGGCTCCTTGATTTCTACACCAAAAAGGCGTGCTGATGGTTCGATTAGAGCGCCGCTTCCACCAGCGTGCGAGCATTGTGGTCGACATCACCTTAGGGTATGCTTTTTACTTCGAAAGGTTTGCTATCAGTGTCGAATACCAGGGCATATGGCAAAGGACTGCCCAACTATGGATGAGAATTCATCAGTTCAGTCTCAAAGGTTGGCTGCTTCCCGTCATGATCAGAGTTTTGCTAGAGACGAAACTAGGGCACCGTCAGGTTATCGAGGTGGAGATTCTGTGAGATCCACCGCCAGGGTTGGCACGCAAGGCGTTGCTAGATAATCTGCTGCTCAGACTAGAGTTGATAGCGTTGCGATGTAAGATATGTCAGGTAATTAAGTTTTGTGTTGGTTCTAGTTGTTGTGACGACTGTTAGCTCCTTGGCCGTGTATTGGGTTTGTTGTTGCTTTAGATAACAATTAGAATTGCATCCTATGCTAGATAAGGTTTTTGCCTTAGATGGTTGTTGAGAATGTAAGTGTACCGTATGTTGCGAGTGAGGAGTTATGAAGTTTTAGCTTGCTTGAATCTAGTTATTAGTGTTGGTTGTGTAAGATCTTAACCTCTCTAAGGTGGACGTTGTGCTCCGTAGTGCTAGCTCAAGGAAATTCCTATAGGTTGCAAGGTGTTTTTAGCTTGCGTTATAGACGTGAGGGTTAAGAGTTCCTAGTCTTAGGGTTTAAGGTGTTTTGAGGGTATGAAGGTACTTTGGGTGAATGAGCAATCTTGCAGGTTGATTATGGTTCAGAATCGCGATTAAGGTAAGGTTGAGTTCGTTGTTAATGTTTATCACTCTATGGTGTAGTACTTGACGAACTCTTTGTTGGAGGCACGCTTGTACAAGTGACCATTTCGGTGTTGTTGCCAAGTGCTTCGTCGAGATCGTGTTTGTGTGAGAATAGTTTGCATTGTGGCACGGGTTGTGTCGAGCTGTAACGTAATGGTGAAAGACCGTTGTCTGTTTCGTGGGGTCAGCAACCTTGTTTTGGCTATATAATGTAAGAGCTTTGCGTGTTGTCGTCGGAGAAAAATGTATCATAGAAAAGGGTAAATAAAGGTTATGATGAACATAATTGAGGTCCTAAGGGCGAATCGTGGGGATAGTTGCTTGGCTTGTGCGCCTGCTGAGCTAGATCTCGTGGAGTTGGAGGATTGCCCAATCGAGTTCGATCAAAGTTGTTATCGGTTAAGGTAAGCAGTGTGGAAATTATCAGAGTAGCACCACGGAAAAGTGGATCAATAGCCGCGTTGAGGGTAACCGAATGGTTGTGATGCAAATAAATGTTTTTAGACGGACCATTAGGAGATCTTTGAGAATAGTCAGATGGCTCTTCGTGTTTGGTTGTTTAGACCGAGTTAAGGGTTAGAAGAAGGTGTTTAGACCTTCGCAAATAGAATGGTTAGTTTTGGGTTGCTTTTGTGAGTTCTTAAGTGACGGTGGTCATTTCCTAAAAACAAGTGGTTGGAATTGAGAGTGGTTTTCGATCCTGTTGGAAACAAGTTGGATAAGTGAAGTTTTAGGTCTCAACTTGGTGGGTCAAGACTAGAGAAAAGAGCTGTTGGATTCAAGGTAGATCGATGATAATGACCGGTTGTTAAGGTTTTAATTATCTTTTAATGGTTAGATCGGGACATGGTTGTTTGTTGTGGTGCGTTTTTGATAATGGGTTGTGGATGTAGTGTAGTGTTTTAGAAGTAGATAAGGTCTAAGTTTAGTTTTTGGTGGACATATACTAGTAGAAGGATGGTTAATCGAGATAGAATCATTCAGAGATGAGTTCTTTCGGTAAATGTTTGAACAACGTGGTTCGAGGTTAGTATTGTTACAAAGCGTAATGGTTCATCATAAGTATTGTTGGTTGCTGGGAATGAGTCGTGGGAACCTCAAGAGAAGTGTTGAGGGCGTGTAGTTTTATACTATGGGTCTGTTTAAGGTAGATTGAGGGAGAACTCTCCCTAATCAAGGTGATCATGTTTGAATGGTGAAGTGGTTAGATCTATTTTGGTTACATCTACCTTTCATCAATATAAATTTCAGGGACAAAATTTCTTAAAGAATGTGAGAGTTGTAACGACCTGAATTTTTGAGTCAACGATGGGCATTAACCCACCCTTAGATCGACACTTTCGGTCGAATGTTTGAACCTTGCAGGGCTGAGTTGTTGGGCTTCATGAGAGTCTAGTGGGCCTTCATTGTGTTGTTGGGCTTAAGTGTTGGGTCTTGAGTTATGGGAAAGACTTTGGTATGAGGACATATGGGTAATTTACCCTCAAGTGGGGGGGCAAAGGCTGATGCCTCATTAAGAGGAGGCTGCCATTTTGTAAAAGGATAAAGTCACCCTTGTTTTTGTCTCTCTATCTTCTCCTTCTTCTAATTTCCTTCTCAAACCCAAAGTCTAAAGAGGAAAGCTTGTTGTTTTAGAGTGTGAATCTCAGTCAGGTCATCAAGGGAAAGTTTATCAGCATCAAAGGATCTTCATTTCGAGCTAAGTATCTTCAACATTGGTGGAAGTTGGGTTTGAAGCTTAAAGCAAGGAAAAAGAGGTGGAAGAAGCTTGGTTGCTGCCTTAGTTCGTGAATCTTTGTCTAAAGTTAGTACATTCTGACTCCTACATTTCATGAACATTATAAAATGAATGCATTACTTGGTTTCATGATTTATGGGTGTTAGGTTTGGTTTTTAAGGAGCTTGAATCCTTTTAATGGTGAATCTCGAATTTATGGTTAATAAGGTATAATAAGGGTAGCAAATCACTCTAATTAACTCTCATATGATGTAGGATTAAGTTAAAGGGTTAAGAGATATGTTTTGGGGGCTTGGAAAGTGATTTCCCGAGCCTTGAAAGCCATTTTTGGGCTTCGGTATCGATACTCAGGACTGAGTATCGATACCCTATGTTTCGAGGATGAACTCGGGCTTTTCTTGAAGGGTGTATCGATACTCGTCTTCCAATATCGGTATACATCTTCTAGCATTGATAAACCATCTTCTAGTATCGGTACTCGTCTTCCAATATCGGTATGCGTCTTCCAGTATTGGTAAATCGTCTTCCAGTATTGGTACTATCTTCCAGTATTAGTACGCGTCTTCCAGCATCGGTAAACCATCTTCTAGTATCGGTACTCATCTTCCAGTATCAGTACTCGTCTTTCGGTATTGGTAAACCCTGTCCTCTAGTATCAGTACTCGTCTTCCAGTATCAGTAAATGCTGGGCAATCTACCCGTAAATGTTGGAAATGAGTTTGAGGGGTTATTAATTCGTGGTAAAGAGTCTGGTAGGTCCCTAGAGGTATTAAGCAAATCCTAAAACTGAAAAATCTGGGTTGGTAACCCATATGTAGATTAATGGCTAATGGCTTGGTAATAGTGGGTTAAGTTGCTTAGACTAGTAATTTGTAGGGATCCATGGTGGATCGGTTAATGCTACATGGAAGAGTGGGGTCCTTGTTGTGTGTTGAAGAGACACCATATAGGCTGGTTCCCGTGAATAGTATGGTAATCTAACGAGAAAGGCGCAAATGAATCCTAAAGACATATATTAATTATCGTAATAAATGAGTCATGCCTTGGGCATTGGTAATGGTTGGCTGGATGCCTTTATCTCTCGGTGAGATGTATTGATGCTCAGGGGAGCATGTGGCATCGTATGAGTCTTGGTTAGGAATTCGGATGTCCTAGAGTCAGTGCATGGACACTTAAATAAGGGGATGGGTATTCCGGGCTATGTGGTCGAGTACATCCGACGTATCCACGGGCTATGTGATATGGATACGGTCCCAAACCTATCATTGGGCTATGTGATCAGTATATGGAAATACGACTCAGGGGCTGTGTGAGCTTGAGTAACTCGAAGAGCTATGTGATCTCGAGTAACCTATTCAGCTGTGTGATCTCAGGAAAAAACTGCTTGTGGCTATTGTGATCCAAGTATGTCTAGGAAGTATCTGTGGCTATAGTGATCCAGATATAATCTTTACCCGACGGCTATATGATCAGGGTAACCCGACGGCTGTGTGAGCACGGGAAAAATAGTAGGGCTTCACTGGCCATTAGGGAATGCATGTTATTTACGTTATTGTATAGATGATAGATGTTGGCTATTTTACCCTTGGGCTATGTGATCAGGGTAGGGTTGCAACTTGATAGGCTTTGTGATCTCGAGTATGGGTTGTATTACCCGTGGGCTTTGTGACCAGGGTATGAGACGTAACTTGATGGGCTTTTTGGTCTCGGGTATGGGCTAGTTAACCCTTGGGCTATGTGATCAGGGTATAGGATGTAACTCAGTGGTCGGTGGGACCTCGCGTATGGTAAGCCTGGGATGGCTTGGTTGTCTCCTTACATTTAGTGGTATCTTGAGACAGTTGTAAGCTCTAGCTAGGATAGGCTAGAAGATGATCCTTAGTTGTTGAGAAGCCTTTATGTGCATTCTTGATTATATTACCATGCATGCTTGTTTTATGATATTCATGAGTTGTGGTAGAGTAGAAATGTACCACTGAGCTTTGTTAGCTCAGCGTGCGGAATTGCAGTTTTTTTCGTGCGTAGGTTGACATGTTTCTTTTGGAGGAGCACATCGAGGAGGATTTCCCAACACTGAACCAATCTTAGTGTACAGTACTTGATGTTTAGTTTGTACTGGTTGTATTCATAGGACCTTACCACAATCGAGTCTTTATTTTTATTCTGATTTTCTGTCATTTGGTCAAACGTTTTACTTTATGTGGAACTCATATTTTGTAAACCCTTTTAATCTCTTTATCTACGTGGATTTTATGGAAATGGATCGTTTTAAGAATTTCCAACTCGTGGTTTTAAATAAGAAATTTTGATGGATCGGTTTGAGGGTGACCGTATGTGACGCTTCGGATCCAGGACAGGTTCGGGGTGTTACACCCTAGGGGTCTCTTAAGGTGAAAAATGAATGCTAAAACTATGAAATGGAGATTTTAACCCCGTATAAGAAATGTTTGGCTAATAACTTGGTAAATAATTGGGTAAACCGTGTGAGGTAGAAACCCGTAGGGATCCTAGGTGGATCAATCAAGGATGTGTGGTAAATTAGGGTCCTTGTTGTATGCTGAGGGACGCCTAGGTAAACGAGTTATCCCTTGTTGTTGGGATTGGATACCCTAAGTGTGTTGCAACACCTTGAAGGTAATCGAGCATTGTTAAATCGTCTTTCAATATTGGTACTCATCTTTCAGTATCGGTACGTGTCTTCTAACATTTGTAAACCGTCTTCCAGTATCGGTACTCATCTTTCAGTATCGGTACTCGTCTTCTAGCAATGGTAAACCCTATCTTCCAATATCGGTACTCGTCTTCTAGAATCAGTACGTGCTAGGCAATCTGCCTGTAAATGTTGGAAATGAGTTTGAGGGGTTATTAATTCGTAGTAAAAGGTCCGGTGGGTCCCTAGAGGTATTAAACAAATTCCTAAAACTGAAAAATCAGGGTTGGTAACCCATATGTGGATTAATGGCTAATGGCTTGGTAATAGTGGGTTAAGTTGCTTGGACTAGTAATCCGTAGGGATCCGTGGTGGATCGGTTAATACTACGTGGAAGAGTGAGGGTTCTTGCTGTGTGCTGAAGGGACGCCCATATAGGCTGGTTACCGCGAATAGTATGATAATCTAGCCGCAAATGAATCCTAAAGACATATATTAATTATCGTAATAAATGAGTCATGCCTTGGGCATTGGTAATGGTTGGCTGGATGCCTTTATCTCTCGGTGAGATGTATTGATGCTTGGGTGAGCATGTGGCATCGTATGAGTTTTGGTTAGGAATCTGGATGTCCTAGAATCAGTGCAAAGACACTTAAATAAGAGGATGGGTATTCCGGGTTATGTGATCTAATACATCCGACGTATCCACGGGCTATGTGATCTGGATGCAGTCCGAAACCTATCCTTGGGCTATGTGATTAGGATATGGAAATACAACTTGGGGGCTGTGTGAGCTCGAGTAACTCGAAGAGCTATATGATCTCGAGTAACATGTTTGGTTGTATGATCTCATGAAAAGACTGTTTGTGGCTACTGTGATCCAAGTATGTCTAGGACGTATCTGTGGCTATAGTGATTCAGATATGATCCTTACCCGACGACTATGTGATCACGAGTAACCCGACGGTTGTGTTAGCACGGGAAAAATAGTAGGGCTTTGTTGGCCATTAGGGAATGCATGTTATTTACGTTGTTGTATAGATGATAGATGTTGTCATTGTGATCAGGGTAGGGCTGTAACTCGATGGGCATTGTGATCTCAAGTATGGGCTGTATTACCCTTGGGCTTTGTGATCAGGGTATGAGACGAACTTGATGGGCTTTATGATCTCGGGTATAGGCTAGTTAACCATTGGGCTATGTGATCAGGATATAGGACGTAACTCAGTGGTCGGTGGGACCTCACGTATGGTAAGCCTGGGATGGCTTGGTTGTCTCATTACATTTAGTGGTATCTTGAGACAGTTGTAAGCTCTAGCTAGGATAGGCTAGAAGATGATCCTTAGTTGTTGAGAAGCCTTTTTGTGCACTCTTGATTATATTACCTGCATGCTTGTTTTATGGTATTCATTAATTATGGTAGAGTAGAAATGTACCACTGAGCTTTTTTAGCTCAGCGTGCGGAATTGTGGTTTCTTCTGTGCTTAGGTTGACAGGTTGCTTTTGGAGGAGCACATCGAGGAGGATTTCCCAGCACCGAGCCAATCTTAAAGTACAGTACTTGATGTTTAGTTTGGACTAGTTGTATTCGTAGGACTTTACCACAATCGAGTCTGTATTTTTATTCTGATTTTCTGTCATTTGGTCAAACGTTGTACTTTATGTGGAACTCGTATTTTGTAAACCCTTTTAATCTCTTTATCTACGTGAATTTTATGAAAATGGAGCGTGTCAAGAATTTTCAACTCGTGGTTTTAAATAAGAAATTTTGATGGATCGGTTTAAGGGTTTACCGTATGTGACGCTTCGAATCCAAGACGAGTTCGGGGTGTTACACCCTGGGGGTCTCTTAAGGTGAAAATGAATGCTAAAACTGAGAAATAGAGATTTTAACCCCATATGAGAAATGTTTGGCTAATGACTTAGTAAATAATTGGGTAAACCGTGTGAGGTAGAAACCCATAGGGATCCTAATTGGATCAATCGAGGCTGTGTGGTAAATTAGGGTCATTGTTGTGTGCTGAGGGATGCCTAGATAATCGAGTCATCCCTTGCTGTTGGGATTGGATACCCTAAGTGGGTTGCAACACCTTGAAGGTTCCCGAATGTTGGATCCCGATGCTATTTGGACGCGGGCCTCATTCGAAGGTGCTTGATGTGAGATTCCAGGCACGGATGTAGGATCTCGATGCTTAGTGGACGCGGGCCTTGCTCAGAGTATAGGATCTCGATGCTTAGTGGACACGGGCCTTGCTCAAAATGTGGGATCCCGATGCTTAGTGGACGCGAGCCCTATTCTATACATAATTATGGCTATCTGTGTGATGTTATGTAAGTGTATGAGGTTCTTGTATGAGCTCCGTGCGTGATCATACATTCATAATGCCATGTGTTTAGGCGGTTATGGTATAGCCATTGCTATATTGCCATTGATATCATTTCTGTTGCATTGCTTTATTTATGATTTGCATGAAGCATGTTTGAGTGGCAGTGTATCCACTGAGCTGGTTAGCTCAGCGCTCGAAATCGTTGTTTCCGTTCGCAGGTTAGTAGGTTACCGTGAGCCTTAAAGGAGCACCATCAAGGTTGGATTTCAGCATCGACTCTTGTGGTTGAGTACAAATACTATATGTAGTGGGCTATGTAATTCGTAGGACCCTATATGTATTTTGTAACTCTTATTTTGTATTAATTCGTTCAAAGTTGAATGTTTTGATATTTGCAATGGAGCTCCATGAATACTGTTTCAAACTTTTGGATTTAACTATGTTTTCAATGTATGGACTTATGTTTTTTATCAGACTTATTTATATTGGGCTTGAAAAAGGAAAAAGTTTAACAGTATCGATTTTGGGCTTAGGGCCTAATTGTGACATCCGGGTCAAGGGTGTTACATTTAGTGGTACCAGAGCCTAGGTTTAGTCTGTTCTAAGACGTCCCCGGGGAGAGTCTAGAGGAATGTATAGGTGTCTAGCGAATACATGCCCATGAATCAAAGTCGTACTTGTTTTAAAGCTAAAATTTGGTGGTATGACCTCATTTCCTGTCATGCAGAATAAAATCATGCCAAGGAGGGCAAGAATCGATGAGAAAAGTTTGGGCTCCAGATAAGGGAGTTACGATGAGGAATATATGCCTGGCACAGAGGTTATGTCCGATGACACAATTGACCGCGGAGTCAACTACTTCTCTCATTTGAATCAAGGTGAGAAGGCAAGGCGCTATGAATTTCCATGGATCAGGGCGTGATAACCTGGTACAAACAGAACAGTGGTTGCAAGATACACGCTGGATTATGAGGCAGATAAGGTTGAGATCAGAGAACAATCTGTCGGGTGTTTTGTCCCTGTTGAAGGGCAATGCTAGAGAATGGTGGGAAACTGTGGAGCTTAGGTGGCACCCTAATCAATTTTCTTGGGATAATTTCCTAGAGGAGTTCGAGTAGAAGTATGTGGGCGAGGCTCACATCGACACCTTGAGAGATTGGTTCAATCATCTTGTGTAAGAAAATCGGTCAGTTTTTGAATACGAGCAAGAGTTTCTCCAGTTGAGTAGGTATGATCCAGAATTAGTTACCACTGAAAAGATGAGGTACAAGAGGTTCTTGAAGGGCTTGAGGAAGGAAATCCAGACTTACCTGACTGCTGCACCACCGAAGATGTTCTCGGAGTTGACTTCGAGTGCCAAGTCTCTTGAGCAAGTACAAGGTTTAACATATGGCCCATCTGGTGTGCAAGGGAGTTCGGGTAGGAGGACCCAGAACCCCTCCATCAACAACTCGCAAGCTTTCTCGGGGAGAAGCAGAAACTGGTGGAACTATAATAGAGGGGCATCGAATCGAAATTCAAGGTTAGACCAAAGATCTGAGTCAGCTGGTCGTAGAAGGCCATCTTCTTCTTTGTCTCTGATGAGCCCGAAAGGTTCACAGGTGAGTGTAGGTACAACCGTTTGTAATCCCTGTGGACACAAACACAGAGGCGAGTGTCGGGGAGCAGTAAGAGTCTGTTATCAGTGTGGGTCACTGGATCATCTTATGAGAGACTCTCCAGTGGCTGTTGTGACCTCTTCAGATCAGGTTCAGAGGATACCATACTCGGCCTAGAGGGGTTTAGGCCTTGCTCAGGGATGAGCAAGCCACGTATCAGGAGGCACATTCTAGTCCACCGCGAGAGCACCCGCTAGGTAGTATGCAATCAGGGCTTAGGAGACTTGCGCATCTACGTATGTTATTTAGGTACGTTCACCTTGTTTTCGATTTCTATTGTTGCTCTTATGGATTTGGGGTCTACCCACTTCTACATTCGTAGTGGAATATCTCAGCAGTGGGGTATTCTCACTGAGAATCTAGATGTAGGAGTTCATGTGACTAGTCCCTTGGGATATGATGTGGTGGTGGACAAGGTGTATCGAAGATGCCCGATCGAGGTTTAGGGGTCGTTGTTTCCAGCGGATTTAATGGTTTTACCGTTTCAAGAGTTCAATGCCATCATGGGGATGATTTGCTCTTTGAGCATGATGCTAGTCTAGGATGTAGGGCAAAGAGTTTGAAGCTTCGTATTGCGGATGGTTCCAAGCTGGTTGTACGAGGTGAAAGAAATCTATGTCTATCTAGTATGGTATCGGCTTTGTCAGCTCAGAGTTTGTTGCAACAAGGTTGTGAAGCCTTCTTGCCCATGTGGTGGATGTAAGGGTTGAGGGCCCAATACTTGAAAAATCTTTGGACAGTTAATGAGTTTATCGATGAGTTTCCGGAAGAGTTACTCGGGCTACCTCCTGACCGCGATTTAGAGTTTTGAATTGATGTGATGCTAGGTACAACACCAGTGTCCATCGTACCGTATCGGATGGCACCCGCAAAAATGAAGGAGTTGAAGAAGCAAATTCAAGAGTTGTTAGAGAAAAAGTTTTATCCAATCGAGTGTCTCACCTTGGAGAGCACCGGTCATGTTCGTCAAAAAGAAAGATGAGTCTATGAAGATGTGTATTGATTATCGACAGCTTAATAAAGTAACGATAAAGAATCGTTATCCCCTTTCGAGGATTGATGATTTGTTCGACTAGTTGAGAGGTGCTCGTGTGTTTTCTAAGATAGACTTGAGGTCAGGGAACTACCAGTTGAAGGTGGTGGATGAGGATTTCCAAAAGACCACTTTTAGGAAGCGGTATGGACACTATGAGTTCTTGGTAATGTAATTTGGCTTTTATGGATCTAATGAATCGAATCTTTCAACCATACCTAGATCAGTTTATGGTGGTCTTTATTGATTACATCTTGGTGTATTCGCGTTCAGAAGAGGAGCACGATTACCATTTGTGTGTAGTTCTACAGACTATCCGAGATATACGCCTTTCTGCCAAGTTCAGAAAGTGTGAATTTTGGCTTTCGAAAGTGGCATTCCTTGGTTATATAGTTGCTGCGGACGGGATCCGCGTAGACCCTTAGAAGGTATAGGATGTGGTAGAGTAGAGACCTCCACAGAATATTTCAGAAGTCTGTAGTTTTTTAGGGCTTACCGGGTATTATAGGAGGTTTGTTAAAGGTTTTTCCATTATAACCACACTGTTGACCAAGCTGTTGCAGAAAGGGGTCCCTTTTGAATGGAATAAGAAAAGACAACAAAGTTTTGAGCAACTAAAGGCTTATCTCATAGAGGCTCTGGTTTTAACCCAACCCGAGCCCGAAAATGAGTACGTTGTGTTTAGTGACGCGTCTTTGAATGGACTTGGTTGTGTTCTTATGCAAGAGGGTAAGGTGGTTGCTTACGCTTTGAGATAGCTTAAATCGTACGAACAGAATTACCCTACCATGATTTAGAGCTCGTTGCAGTCATCTTTCCATTAAAGATTTGGAGGCACTATCTTTATGGGGAGAAGTGTTATATTTATACAGATCATAAGAGCTTGAAGTACCCGCTTACACAAAAAGAGTTGAATTTGATGCAACGGTGGTGGATTGAGTTGTTGAAAGACTATGATTGCATCAAAGAGTATCGCCCTAGTAAGGCGAATGTTGTGGCTGATGCCCTAAGTAGAAAATCTATGTCGGATTTGAGAGCTATGTTTGCCCGTTTAAGGATGAGCGAGGATGGAGGTTTTCTAGCCAAGCTTCGGGTATAGGCAACATGGGAAGTCGAGGACGACATGAGAATTCTCTACCCGCATTTGTTTCCATCGGGTAAATTTCGAGGATAAAATTTTTCTTAAAGATGGAAGTGTTGTAACAACCCAGATTTCAAAAATTCAAGGGTTAGGTTTGATCGAGGCATGGGCCTCGTATTTGGGTCGTGTTATTGGGCTCACAAGGGCTTTTGGGCTAGTTTGTGTGTTGGGCTCATGTGGTTTTTGGATTGGGTGGAGATAAGAGGTAGAAGGGTAATGTGGTAATGTCTAAATGAAAGAGTGGGGAGGGAAAGACTTATTTTCTCTGCATTATGCAGAGTGGTGAGATCATCCCTCTTTTATGTCTTCATTTTCCCTTTTTCCATCTCATTTCTCACCCAAAACACCCCATCTAAAGGTAAGATTTTGAGTGTTTGTGTTGTGAATCACGCTTGGCTCTTTGAGGGAAGTGTTACCAGCTTTCAAGGATCTACATTTCAAGGTAATCTTTGTATGGTTTGGTGAAAGAATAGGGCTATTGGAGGTTTGAGAGGGTTGGACGGGATTGGAGTTTGGAAGCTCTAATCTTTGGTTTAGTTTATGTTTTTGGCCTCTATTATCTTCCAGCAACGTGGT
Source organism: Hibiscus mutabilis (assembly GCA_019671005.1). Classification (NCBI taxonomy): domain Eukaryota; kingdom Viridiplantae; phylum Streptophyta; class Magnoliopsida; order Malvales; family Malvaceae; genus Hibiscus; species Hibiscus mutabilis. The sequence goes on from CM033738.1 coordinate 38,230,433, forward strand.
AATACGTTTTGTAATCCCCGCATATAGTGAAAGAGGTTGGGAGCTCATCCAAGGCTCAAGAAGAAAGGAAAGCTTGAAGCTTTGGAGGAAGGCCTTGTGTTATCAGCTAAGCTAAGGTTAGTACACTACTAACTCCCATAGTTTCCCGGAAATCATAAAGTTAGGCTTTTGAAGCATGATTTGGTGTTTTGGCCTTGGTATAGCTTGAGTGGTTGTTAATGGCAAATTATAGAATTGTTGTTAAAATGGCCTAAAATCGATAGAAGTTCACTAAATTCTATTGTCATAACTTGTAGGAATGGTTTGGGGGTTTAAACATGGGGATTAAACAAGGTTTCTAGGTGAAACTCACATCTAGAGTTCAAAAATCAGGCTCGCATACCGGTACTGGGCATAGGGTATCGGTACGCCTTAGTGTAAGTGAGTGAAAGGTTGTGAGTGGTGTACCGGTACTCCTCCCCCGTGTATCGGTACCCCTTGCAAAATAAGAATTCTAGTAATGCTATCATATACCGGTACGCAAAGGGGCGTATCAGTACACACTGTTATATTGGCTGGGAAAGGCTTAGCGTACCAGTATGCATGGATAGGAGCACAGGTACGGTTGGATCGGTACGGGGTGATCCTAGTACCGATAAGGAGTATCGATACGTGCAGGGGCGTATCGGTATGGCTTGAGGTTCAAATCTTTCGAACCTAAAATAAGTATCGGTACTCATGGCTGAGTATCGGTACCTAGAGGGGAGTACCGATACCCATATAGGAGTACGGTACTTGCTAGGCATTACGCCTAAGAAATTCAAGTTTACGTTCGGGGGTTCTATAATTCGAGACAAAGGGCCCTGGGGGTCTCTTAAGGTGAAAAATAAATGCTAAAACTGAGAAATTGAGATTTTAACCCTGTATGAGAAATGTTTGGCTAATGACTTGGTAAATAATTGGGTAAATCGTGTGAGGTAGAAACCCATAAGGATCCTAGGTGGATCAATCGAGGTTGTATGGTAAATTAGGGTAAATTAGGGTCCTTGTTGTATGCCGAGGGACGCCTAGGTAATCGGGTTATCCTTTGTTGTTGGGATTGGATACCCTAAGTGTGTTGCAACACCTTGAAGGTTCTCGAATGTTGGATCTCGATGCTATGTGGATGTGGGCCTCATTCGAAGGTGCTTGATGTGAGATTCCAGGCATGGATGTAGGGTCCTGATACTTAGTAGACGCGGGCCTCATCCCTTGAGTATAGGATCCCGATGCTTAGTGGACGCGGGCCCCATTCTATATAAATTATGATTATCTATGTGATGCTATGTAAGTGTATGAGGTTCTTGTATGGGCTGCGTGTGTGATCATACATTCATAATGCCATGTGTTTAGGCGGTTATAGTAGTGCAATTGCTATATTGCCATTGATATCATTTCTGTTGCATTGCTTTATTTATGATTTGCATGAAGCATGGTTGAGTGGCGGTGTATCTACTGAGTTGGTTAGCTCAGCGTTCGGAATCGTTGTTTCCATTCGCAGGTTAGTAGGTTACCGTGAGGCTTGAAGGAGCACCATCAAGGTTGGATTTCAGCATCGACTCTAGTGGTTGAGTACAAATACTAGATGTAGTGGTCTATATAATTTGTAAGGACCTTATATGTATTTTGTAACTCTTATTTTGTATTAATTCGGTCAAAGTCGAATATTTTGATATTTGTAATGAAGCTCCATGAATATTGTTTCAAACTTTAGGATTTAACTATGTTTTCAATGTATGGACTTATGTTTTTATCAGACTTATTTACATTGAGCTTGAAAAAGGGAAAAATTTAACGGTATGGATTTTGGGCTTAGGGCCCAATTGTGACATCCGGGTCAAGGGTGTTACAAAAACCCTTCTGGGCTTAGGGCCCTATTGTGACATCCGGGTCAAGGGTGTTACAAAAACCCTTCTCCCAACTTTGGATGAATTAATAAACACATTCTTCCTTTTGTCAGATGGGCCCAAATTTAAATACCCATAACATAGACTTCCAATATAAAGGCCCCTAACTTGGGTCCGAGACCAGATTCACTAACCCGAAGTGGAGTCGTTACAAAATTACTTAAATTATCACTGAACTTTATTCTTAAACCTATTTTAGTCATTAAAGTTTCAAAATGATCAATTTGCTCACTAAAGTTTAGACATTGAACACTTTTTTGCCACTAAAGTCTAGACATTGAACATTTTTGTTACTCTTAAACCCCAAACAGTCACTTCGTCTCCGCACCCTAAGTCTGAATTAGATTTCTATTTTGCTAGAAAGTGTTTTGAAGTTCACGAATTAGCCAAAAAAATTCTAGTTTCTCTCTCGCTGATCTCTCTCCAACGCCGATGGATAGAGCTCGTTTCTCATTATGTTACTTCTTTTGTACCGCTGAAGTTTTTCACTGTTCAGATCTTGGAGAAGTTACTTTGTTCACCTGTAAATAGACATCGTCAAAAAGTTAACAGTGAGTGACCAAAAACGTTCAATGTCTAAACTTCAGTGAGTAAATTGAATGTTTTTAAACTTCAATGACCCAAATAAGTTTGAGAGTAAAGCTCAGTGATGATTTACATAATTTATCCATGACTCAGAGGATGTTTTAATCAACAAAATTAGTGGGGGAGGGACTGTAGATTCTGTAATGGCTACCCCGAATGCCTTTTTTGGGATGATGATGATAAGTGTATAGTAAGGATCAAAAAATTATTTTTTTCATTCTACTTTTTATGCTTTGTTACTAACGTTTTTTTATATTAGAAATGATTTAATGATGCACTGTCATAATGCCGTTATAAAGATAATGGCGGAGTGACAAAAAGATTTAATATTTAAAGTTGAGTGATTAAATTGAAAAGTTTTAAACTGTAGTGATCAAAATAAAAAAAAGTAAAGTTGAGTGATGAAATTTGTAATTTAACCTTATAAATTACATTAAATCTTAATTTTAATGAAGCATCAGTTGGTACCGAGTGATTTGTTGTTGTTTTTTATGTCGGTGTTCATTTGGCTTTCGTTTTGTTTGATTTGGTCAAAATTATCTCGTAATTTCTTTTTGTAAATGCTATCATGGGTATTTTTTTTTTAGGTTTAAGGATTGTTTAATACAGCCTATAGTGGTATTTCTTTATTAATCAAACAAAATAACGCAGAAAGAGTTTAACTTATTTAAAAATATGATCGGATTGATTGTAAATATAATTAAAACTTTGTATAACTATATAAAATGATAATAATGTAAAAGAAAAGGGGGGAAAACACACACACCAGCCACTGCCGCAGATATTTTTAAGTTTTGACTTCTCTCTCTTTTTTTTTGTTGGTTTGCAATATCGTACGATATGAAGACCAAACTAAAGCTGAGAAGCAAGAACACATTTTTCATCGTTGGTGGCTTTCGGAGAAGTGAATATTAATGGAGGGACTGAAACAAAGGTTTCAGGCTTTCATGAATAATAGATGGCTGGTTCTTGTTGCTGCCATCTGGATACAATCTTGTACCGGGTCGGGTTATTTATTTGGTAGCATATCACCCATGATAAAGAGTTGTTTGAATTATAATCAAAGGCAGCATTCATCGTTGGGTGTGGCTAAAGATCTAGGAGGTAGCTTAGGGTTCTTAGCAGGGAGCTTGTGTGAGATATTGCCTTTATGGGGTCCTTTGCCCCTCGGTGCTTTGCACAATCTTATTGCTTATGGTTTGCTTTTAGCTCCCTTGCATGTTTTAATTCTATCAATCTGTAAGTCTTTCTCAGTTCTTCTCTTACTTTTTTCTGTTTTCCTGAAAAATAGGGATGTTTATCGAGTGAGTCGATTGCGGGTTGAGTAGTGTTTGACTCGACTCGAAAATTGTTTGACTCATGTTTGATTCGACTCGACTTGATACTCAATAAACTCGGTAAAGTTTTGCTTGACTCGTGCTCGTTAAAAAAACTTGATGGTTGACTTGACTCGTTCGTTAAGCTTGGTAAATACAGAAAGTTATGGAAATTTGAACCCAAAAATTTTATGTGTAAATTACTTAGTAAGGCACTAGACTTTTCTAGAGTTTAAACTAACATTCAAACTTCTCGGAACAATTTTTAAGGTAGCCACCAAAAAATCATAAAAAATTTATAAAATAAATTAAAGAATTGCTCGCGAACTTATCGAGTCAAGTTGGGTCTTTCTCGACTTGAATCGTTAAGATCTCAAGTCGAGCTCGAGGTTGAGTTGAATCAATTTGACTTGAGCGTTAACTGAGTTTTGACCAAGTCGAACTCGAGCTGCTTGCGAGTTGCTCAACTCAATTAGCACCCCTACTTGGAAAGATGTGATCCCTTTATTTCTTCTCCTTTTTGAGAATTTTGATTCATATAGTATTGATCTAGACAGTTCCGTCTCAGATGGGATAGTAACATGAACTCCCACTCAGACGCATTTTCTACCTTTACAATTTCAATAATTTTTCAAGTGACAAATTTTTAAGTTAGTGGTTCTACCTTATTATTTTTTGTTCAATAAGTATGATTTTATTGCAACGAAATCATACAAGAAAAATGTCATCACATGTCTCATTAATAAAATATTAAATTAATTATTCAAAATAATAGCATATATTTTCATTTTATGGAGTTTATTTTTAAGTTTTCACTAGTTCCTAAAAATATTCGAGATGGCTCTGTTTTTAGAGGAGAAATTACAGTAGATAGTTATAAATTCAATAGCATTTTAGCAGAAAATCTTTTGATACCTTATCTCGGTTTGCCGATGTGCTTAATATTTCTGGGAAACAATGGTGAGACCTACTTAAATACGGCCGTACTAGTTTCTTGTGTGCAAAACTTCCCCAAAAGCAGGGTTCCAGTGGTAGGGATTTGTTGCTTTGAGCGGTGCTATTTTGACTCAAATATACACGACCATTAATTTCCCCGATCAAGCATCTATGATATCCATGCTTGCAGTTGGACCAACACTGGTAGTTTTCGCTTTAATGTTAATTATCAGACCTGTTGAAGGTCGCAAACAAGTGTGTCCGTCTGACGGTTCGAGTTTCGCACTTATAGCATGTGCCTTGTCCTAGCTCCGTACTTGATGGCAATCGCGCTTCTGGAAGATCTTGTTACTGTGAGCCACAGCTTATTCACAGTTTTTACTGTGGTTTTGTTTCTTCTTTTCATCCCCATTGTATTGAGTTTCCGCCAAGAGCCTGGAGATCCTTCCCAAGAGGTTCTTCTACCGAAGACTGAGCAACGAGAAGCTGGAAACTCTGATCAGAATGCTCAAGAACACGAAGTAGCATGCAGTGAAGTTGGCTCACTGTTGGCAGTAAATGTGACGAGGAGGATTCTGCGTATCAGGGATGACTTTACCTTAACGCAGTCTTCGATCACATCAGAGTTTTGGCTTGTTGTCTCTTTTATTAGGTTCATGATCAGGGTTGACAATGATAGATAATCTTGGTCAGATGAGCCAATCTCTGGGGTATGATAATCCTCGCATATTTGTATCTATGATTAGCATTGCAAACTTTTTTGGTCGCATCAGCGGGGGTTCGTCTTGGAGATTATTGCAAGGTACACAGGCTGAAATGATTTGCACCTGGGGGCTGATACCACCAGACTTTAATTTAATACTGGTTTTGATTTCGCTGTGATATTACTATACAGGGATCATGCTTATCCTAAGCCAATAGCCATTGCTGTGGATCAGCTCGTTATTGGTGTTGGCCATGTCCTCTTTGCTATGGGATGGCCAGGTGCAATGTATATTGGTACTTAGTTGGTAGGGCTTGGCTACAGTGCTCACTGGGCAACTGTGCCAACTATCGCGCCCAAGTTGTTCGTCTTGAAAAAGTTTGGGGCTTTCTACAATTTCCTCAATCTGGCAAAACCAGCCGGTACACTTGTCTTCTCTTGTGTAATTGTTAGTGGAATGTATGACTGCGAAGCATAGAAACAAGCTCATCAGCATTATATGCAGCCACAGATTCTGGGTTCAATTTTCTCAGGAATGTCTGGTGCAGATGAACCGTCTACGTGTGAAGGTTCTATATGGCTTCTTTTGTGAGTTCCTTGATTATGTTAGGAGTTTGCCTTATAGCTGTTGTTTTAAGCATGATACTTGTGTACCGTAGTGTACTACGACCCTTTATGCTCATCTTTACGGAAAATCTCAGACTCAAGGATGAGGTCGACTGATCGAGGAGGGTTTGAAGGTATATCAAGGGATGCGATTGCCTGAGAAAACTTGTTTAACATATGATCATCTTGTAGGCAAATCCAAATGTATAATCGTTCTCTAATATTAAAGTACAAGAGAGATATCACTTCTTGTGTTACTGAAATATAAGCATTTTAGATGAATTTAGACTTTGAGCTGATACAAATGAAACTATACATTAAAAGTTGCCAGATTGGATACATCAAGTTTGTACACTTTTCGGATACTGATATGTAAGGTCTAATTGCAATACAAAGAAAAGCATAGAAGATAGATATAGTTCCCTAGATTCAATCAGCAAACAGGATTACCTTCCGTAGCATCATCAGCCGAAGCAAGCACAAGTTCGGGTTGAAGTAGAATTCCTTCCTTTTTTTGCCTTCTGTTAGGATTTATGTTTTTATATAATAATTGAAAAATAGTTTTGGACTAATTTAAAAAGAATTCAAAAATGTTTTTAAGTCCAAACAACTTGAAAATAAGTTAGAGAAGTTTTTGTGAGGTTTTGGAAATGTTTTAAATGTTTTAAAGTAGTCAAACTAACGTTTTCAACATAGGCGTAATGATACGATATACCACGTATCGATACGGTCCAAAGGTTTCAGCTACAGTATTTTTCCAGTAACCAAAAACTGTACCGATACACTCCTAGGAGTACCGATACGGAGTGGATCGTTTCGATACGCCACGTGGCATACCGATCCAGTTTTCAACCACCCCAACGACTATTTTCTAGCGGCTATTTGAATTGCATGGCGTACTAAAACGGACCAAGGCGTACCGATACGACCCAAGGTGTTTCGATACGGACAACCAGATTGTGCATAACGGCTAGTAGCTGTACCGATACGGGTACACGAGTACCGATACGAGAAGCTGCAGAACTGCATTTATTACGGGAAACAAAGCCTCCAATGGCTCCAATTCAATCCCAACGGTCTTCAACAGCTAGAAACTCAATTGGAAGTATTTAAGGACCCTTCAAGCTTCAGCAACAACTAATGATTAAATTGTCAACATTTATTATGATTGTAATCAAGTCTTAGTGTTTTAATTCTCATTCTTTGTATAGACTACACTTGTGAACCAACATGTTTATGTATGCTCAAGTGTATTAGGATTTGGGTGAGAGCAAGAGTGCAAACACATACCTAAGAGAGGAATTTATTGTTTGCTTTTGTTCTTCTATTGTTGAGATGATTCCCAAAGCTTGGGTTGTAAGCTTTAGATGCTAGACTTGGTAATTGAGTCTAGGTTGTCTTCTAAGCCTTGTAAAGGGGGAAGAAATTCTTAGTGAATTTGAGAAATCCTTAGTGGGGAAGCTAAGGTGGTGGCTGTAGAGCTTGTGAGAAGCTCGAACCATTATAAATCCTTGTGTTCATTTTCTTATCTTTTGTTTCCACCACATATACCCAAAAATCGACTTCTCCACCACTTGGCAAGCAATTCGGTTGAAGGAATTCGAGCTCAACAATTGGTATTAGAGCGAGGCTCAATCGAGAGGGATTAACATCCTATTGAGGTAATCCGGGAAGCTCGATACAACAAACAATCAACCGGTGACCATGACGCTATCCATTGACAAACCGCCCTTCTTCAACGGTGACAACTATGCTTGTTGGAAGATAGAATGATGTTCTTCATGAAAAGCAAAGACTATCGTCTTTGGGACATAGTTGAAGATGGATCGTTCGTGCCAACACAAAGCAAATCGAAATGGAGCGCGAAAGATCGCAAGAAGATAGAGCTCAATTACAAGGTTTTGCACATTCTACTTTGTGCATTGAGCTCGAAAGAATATGTCAAAGTATTTTCTTGTGGGTGTGCCAAGGAGTTATGAGACAAGCTTGAAGCAATCCATGAATGTACAAATGAGGTGAAGGAGACAAAGCTTGGTCTACTCAATCTCGAATATGAAAACTTCAAGATAGACCCATATGAAGACATCAAGAGTATGTTCGATCGGTTTTCCACGATTGTCAAAAAGCTAAAAGGACTTAAAGAGGAGATTCTGGAAGACAAACTCATTCGGAAGTTGATTTATTCACTTCCCGAATCATGGGAGAGCAAGAAGACAGCTATTATTGAAGTCAAAGACTTGAAGAAGCTCAAGCTTGAAGAGCTCGTATGATCTCTTTCCACCCATTAGATGATGTTTCTACCCTTAAAATGGAGAATGAGAAGATAATCCAAGAGCAAGGAATCGATGTCAACATCATTGCTCTACATCCCTCCACAAGCCAACAAGAAAAATCAAGTGAGGAGGAAAGTGAAGATGAAGAGACGGGTTATCTTTTCAAGAAATTTGCCCGATTCATGAAGAGCAGCAAAGAAGATGGTGGATCCCCCCAAGTGCTCAAATTGCAAGAAGACGAGGCACATCAAATTCGATTGCCCTCGCTTTAACATAAAGGAATCATCGTCAAAGAAAGCATTTGTGGCTACATGGAGTGATGAAGACTCCACCGATGAAGATGAAATAGCCCACCTATGCTTGATGGCCCTAAATGAGGGGGTAACTTCTAACTCATCTAGTTCAAATTCAAATTCAAATTCAAATTCATATACATTTGATGAGTTACAAGAAGCCTATGACAAATTGATTTTTGAGTTTAAAGCTTCATTTTCTAAAAAAAAAGATGATTTCAAAATTGAAAATGATTTGCTTGTGAAAAATAATTTGGAATTTGAAGTAAAATTAAAGTAATTTGAACTTAAAGTTTTGGATTTACAAAATTTGCTTCAAAAGAAAGAAAAAGATCATCAAATTGAAGTAGATGATCTTAAGAAAGAAAAATATTTGATTTCTAATGAACTTCAAAAGAAAAATAATTTGGAAAAATCAAATTTTATATGAGACAATCTAGTGCCCCTAGATTTTTGAATGGAAAAGTTTTTAGAAGTATTTGGGTCTCAAAAAGACTAATTACTTCAACTAAAAAGGATGAAATTGAAAAATAGATTCCTAAGGGAACTAAATTATGTGCTACTAATGCCTATAGATCCAAAGCAATTTGGATACCAAAAATTAAATGATTGTCTTTTGTAGGTGTGATGGAGCCTTGATCAACATGTGATAAAATTAAGGGGGAGCTCTATACACACAAAGAATGAACACTTGAAGAAGGAAGGTATCACATCCTCCCTTTAATTCAAGTATGGTAAAATTAGTTGAATTTTGTCTATTTTAATTTGATTTATTTATTTTAATTCAACTAATCTATCATAATTGTTAGACTAACATTTGAATGATGCTTGAGTAAGGGGAGCCAATTTAAAAAAAAAAATTATTTTTGTAAATTTTTTTAACTCTCCATTGTTATTGGTCTTTAAAGTTTAAACCATTTTTTATATAACAAAAAAGGGGAGAATGTTTTGAAAATTTGATTTTTCAAATTAATAAGGAGGAGCTTATAAGATTTTCAACAATTAATCTCTTATTAAATTCTATTTTTACTAAGGGGAGGATGTCAAAAACAATTTTTCAAGATTAGTTTTATTTTAGGATTTATGTTTTGATATAATAATTGAAAAATAGTTTTGGACTAATTTGAGAAGAACTAAAAAATGTTTTTAAGTCTAAACAACTTGAAAATAAGTTTGAGAAGTTTTTAAGAGGTTTTGGAAATGTTTTAAATGTTTTAAAGTAGCCAAACAAACGTTTCAACATAGGCGTACCGATATAGTATATCTCATATCGATACGTTCTAAGGGTTTCAACTACAGTATTTTTTCAGTAACCAAAAACCGTATCGATACGCTCCTAGGCGTACCAATACAGAGTGGATCGTTTCGATACGCCATGTGTCGTACCGATCCAGTTTTCAACCACCCCAACGGCTATTTCCTAACAGCTATTTGAATTGCAGGGCGTACCGATATGGCGTATCGATACAGTCCAAGGTGTTTCGATACGGGTCGCCAGATTATGCATAAAGGCTAGTAGCTGTACCGATACAGGTACACGTGTACCGATACGGAAAGCTGTAGAACTGCATTTATTGTAGAAAACAAAGCCTCCAACGGCTCCAATTCAATCCCAACGGTCTCCAACGGCTAGAATCTCAATTGGGGGTATTTAAAGACCCTTCAAGCTTTGGAAGCAACTAATGATTAAATTGCCAACATTTATTATGATTATAATCAAGTTTTAGTGCTTTAATTCCCATTTTTAGTATAGACTACACTTGTGAGCCAAAATGTTTATGTATGCTCAAGTGTATTAGGATTTTGGTGAGAGCAAGAGTGCAAACACATACCAAAGAGAGGAATTTATTGTTTGCTTTTGTTCTTCTATTGTTGAGAGGATTCCCAAAGCTTGAGTTGTAAGCTTTGGATGCTAGACTTGGTAATTGAGTCTAGGTTGTAAAGGATGTCTCCTAAGCCTTGTAAAAGGGGGAAAATTCTTAGTGAATTTGGGAAATCCTTAGTGGGGAATCTAAGGTAGTGGATGTAGAGCTTGTTAGAAGCTCAAACCACTATAAATCCTTGTGTTCATTTTCTTATCTTTTGCTTCCACCACATATACCCAAAAATCGACTTCTCCACCACTTAGCAAGCAATTCGATTGAAGGAATTCGAGCTCAACGCCTTCTTTAGCTCACAGCGCATCCTAAAGTACTCTTTCTTCTTTGCTCTATAGCTGTTGGGATTCTTAGGTTGAACGACTCGTGGGTAAACACCAATATGTGGATCACATAAAATCCAGAAATTCATATAAATCTCAAGGGATGCCGTGATATGAATGAATGGACTTAAAAGAATGAATTCGAAACCTTTTGCTTGTCGGGTTCAAACTTCTCAAATTTCACGAGTCCATCGATCAATGAAAAGATTGTATGATCCTTTCCCAGTCAACATTCTTTCCTGGATGAAACTGAAACAACCCACAATGCTTTGCAAAGGTTAGTCAAATCAAGCTACCAATATATAACTTTTGCATCAAATTATGATTTTCGTCCATGTACTATTCTAAACTTGAGGATTTAGTCCCTGCATTTTAATTTTACTTAATTTGATATCACTTACATTAATGAGTTATGCCAAAGGACTGAATTCCAAAGTAATTTTTAATTTCTAATGCTTTCTGACATTGAGTCTTCAAACTTGTTTTCTTCTGAAATGAAAGTCTCATAAGTCATAATTAAAGCATAGATTTGTGTTTTTTTCTCTTTCAGTTCAAAAAATTCAAAAGATAACCCCATTTCAGCAATACGAAGCTAAAAGTTTCCCATAAAAGAAACCGAAAATACAATTAAAGAAGAAGAAATGAACCTTGGTTCCACGTTGCCTAACGATGATAGCGCCGGGCTTCGCCACCTGGTCGCCGTAGATTTTGACGCCGAGCCGTTGCCCCTTCGAATCACGACCGTTTTTAGTGCTACCGACCTCTTTTATGTGCGCTGATTCGATGGTGAGAGGGAGCGGTGATTCCCTCGGAAACGAAACGGGTTGTCGTTTTGGGAATGGAGCCCGCTTCGCCGTTTAAAAACGACGACGTGGAGCTTAAAGATAGAGAAAGATCCCTAGAAGCACCCACCAAACTGAAGCTCATTGTTGCGGTCGCCATCCGGAAGAAGATGAAGAAGGAGAGGTTAGGAAACGGAGGGAGGGGTTTTATCGTTAATAGATACAAATAAATAAAGCCGCCACATCGTCATTTAGAGCCCACTTTACGTTGAGTCCAGGCCCATTGAACTACTTGGGCTTTAGCTCATTAAGATAATAATTTTTTAATCATCAATATCTGATTTATTAGCTAACACATTTAGATCGGGTTTTTGTAGAGGTTCACTATGTCGACAATCTTTCTAACCTAATTTTTTGCATTTACAACATCATGATTCAAACTTTTAACATTGCTTAAAGGTAGGGGTGAGCAAAACTCAATTTGAAAAAATTGCATTTTTTTACTTGACTCGTCTTGACTCGGCTCGAAATTTCATAAACTCGACTCAACTCAGAAAAAATTCAGATAAAGTTTGAGTTGTAAAATAGATATTCGAATAACTTAAAATTTTTAGTAATTAGTGAATTGATTAAGTTCGAGTCAAGTCCCTCAATTTTTCCTAATATATATTCACCGATATAAAAAAATATGAAGGAGTATACGCCACATATGAAAAAATATGAAGAAATATATGCATATCTTATATGATTAGAGAAAATCGTTTAAATTGGAATCAAACCATACTATAACATGATAAATAATTACAATTTAATTTGTATAGGAATTTGAAAACTCGACTTGCCTCGAATTTCATAAACTTGACTCGAATAAAAAGAATTTAAATAAAATTTGAGTTGTAAAATATGACGCGTCAACTCGAATAACTCAAAAAAGTTTTACTCGATTAGACTCGATCGAACGCTCACTTCTACTTAAAGGGACCTAATGCTTTATTGCGGTAGACCAACTAATTGTTCGTAACAAATTTTTTTATAGCTTTATAAAATTTTAAACAAAAAATGAAAAATGTTGAGCACTCCAAAAGTATTTTACTTCTTATAGGGTTTGTATTTTTCTTTGATTTAGGGGTTGAAGAGTTTAGACTTTGTATTGATATAAAATTTTAGTTTGTCGCCGATGATAATCTAACGGTTAATAGTTGTTCCATATCATCTCTTCATATTTCTTCATCCATCTTTTATTCTCGTTCTTTTTTTTTGTTATTTTTCAATTCTCTAGGTTTAATTTCGCGCATATATATATATATAGTTCTTTTGTTTTATTTTGTTTAAAAAGTCTTGTACTTTTTCTTATGAAATTAAGGGATATATTTTCTTGTAGCATATTTTTATTGACTTTAAATTTTATTATTTATTATTTGTTATATTTTCTCTTTATTTAATAAAAAATAGTTTTTATTATTTTTTTAAAAACCTTGATATCAATATATACACGGGCTAAATGTCTTTTCTATATATTGTTTTTTCTCTTATCTCAAAAGAAATAAATTAGTTTTTAAAGTCGGTACATTTTTAGTTTAGAGGCGAGTAAGAGACTATCCACGAAGATGGAAATCGTCAGCCCCTTAATTATGTCTTTTTTGGTGTTTCCACTTTTAAAAAGTGGGTTTAGAGTTTAAGGTTTAAAGTTAGGATTTATGATTAGGATTTATGAAATTATGGTAGGATGAATTTTTTATGGTGTATAATTTAAAGTTTAGGATGTAAAATTTAGAGTTATGATTTAAAATTTAATTTTTTAGTACTTTTTAACGTGAGGCATATAAAGATACATACTTAAAGGGCATATTCATAAATTAGTTTTAAAGTCGGTACATTTTTAGTTTAGAGGGAGTAAGAGTCTTTCCAAGGACGGATTTACGTGGGTAATGCAAGGGCTCGTGCCCCCTGGCCCTACAAAAAATTAATCTTTAATTTGTATCACTTAAAAGAATAGATTAGCTATTAATTTGCTCTCCCGCATCTCAAAATTTATATTTTACCTCAATCTCAAACTCTAACTTTGTCCTTCAATTTAGATCGAATATTCAAACTATAAATTTGACAATGTGGTGCGAAAATGTATATATGTCTTATATTTGATACAAAAATTGTGTAAAATATTTGTCTAAACCCTAAACTATAAAAATCTAAGCCCCTAATACTAAACTATAAAACTCTAATGTAACACACCGATTCGGATCCGGATCCCAAGCACAATATTCGGGTCATCCAAAAACCGACCCATCAAATTTTCAATTTAAAATCATAAATTTAGTCTTTTTTTCAAAATATCAAATCATCCATAAATCCATATAATTTAATAAGCATTTAAATAAGTTTACAAGGAGCTCCAAGTTTAAAACATCGTATACCAAAATAATAATTCAAATAGAGTTACAGACTCAACAGTGTTAAGGTCCTATGAATACATTAGCCCAAACTAAAATAACAAGTATTGTACTCTAAAGCGGACGCGGTGCTGGGAAATCCCTTCTTGATGAGCTCTCCAAAGGGTGACCTGTCAACCTACGCATGAAGAAAAAAACACATCCGCGCGCTGAGCTAACAAAGCTCAGTGGTACATTTCTACTCTACCACAATTTGTGATTATCATAAAATAAACGTGCAAGATAATATAGTCTAGAGAGCACAGATAAGGCTTTACTATCTACGAGCTATCATCTAGCCTACACAAGCTAGAGTACTTAGATCACCTATCTCAAGGCATCAACTAGGCAACAAAAAATCTTACATGATTCACAAGCTTTACCATACTCGAGGTCACATAGCCTATCGAGATACTTGAGCTCACACAGCCCATCGAGTTAATACATGTGTTAACTCATCAAAAGTACTAAATTTTATTCTTATTTCACATTGTCTTTGCTTGCCTTTAAGTGTGTTTAGTTGCATTTAGCCTTAAAATTCATGCATTTACAGAAGGAGTTAGAAATTGTGTTATGCTAGTGTGAAGGGTTGCTTTGTTGGCATTATTGCAAGCTCAGCAGAGAAAGATAGGTTTGGCAGAGCAAAGCAGCGCAGAAAAGAATAAATGTTAGAGAGAATATCGAGTTGTTGTTGGCAGCGATGAACCAAAAACTGCCAAAGCACCGGTTGGCAGAGAATAGGAGTTTGATGCCCGACCGAGTAGCTGTTGGACCTTGATGACGTCATCCCTAGGATTAAAATATAGGATAAGATGATCACATCCCTTATCCCTTGCGCATTCAAAATTCAAATTTCAAGGCTTATCCTAGGCATCTCATGCTTGCCTATTTAAAAAAGGAAAAGAGATCGATCACCAAAGGAAGGGGGATCAAAAGAGATGATCAGATTGAGAGGAAGGCTGCACCAAGGAGACGTGGTTCGACCAGCTTAACTAAGAGCTTGGACCTTGAAGGGTTGCATCGACGGACCCCCTTCTAGCTCATTCTCATTGTTTTAAATTGTTTTTATTTTAATGATTATGATGTTGAGATACGATTACGGTTTTTGGATGGATACCCCCACCATGAACTAAACTTTTACAGTTGGTGGGGGATGTTTGCATTTGAACGTTGTTTTCATGTTTAGTTTTTAATGATAAAAAATGCCTTGGCATTGTTTTCCCTATCTGGCATGTTTTATAGTTTTCTAAATTCTGTGCCAAGCGACCGCTGGCACAATATACTTATTGCACCTTAATATCTTAACAGACATGGGGCAATGATTAGTTGCTAGATACTAAGGCGAGATGCTTCGACGGAAGATGTTCAAGTAGATAAACTTACTTCGGGAGTGAGTCTACCCCTTAGGAGTATAGAATGGGACTTAATTAAATTGATTTATCAAAAACTTCATTATAGAGACATAAGGGTTTTTACATGGTTAATTTCGGGCATTGCCATCGATAGAGGCAATGCCAACTTTGAATCTGCTCGGTAAATAATATCAAGGTAGAAAATTATTAAAGGCTAGCATGAAAAATAGGCATCCCTTGCCAACGTTCATCACTCATTTAAACTCTCCTTGTGCTAACGTTGTTTTCCTTTTATTTATTTTCTTTTAAACTATTTTCAAAACCCACTTCAAATCAATAACACTTTCCCTTTGACGAGTAAACAAGCAAGGCAAACAAACTCTTGGCCATTCCTTATAGGATCGATAACCAGCTTATTGCTGTATTACTTGCAGATAGTGTATACTTTCACGCAAAAGACTTAGTCTTGGCACTGTTTTCATACATTTCCAATACATTTTCCACCCTTCTGCCAAGCACTTACACAGTCGAACAAGTTTTTGGCACCATTGCCAAGGATTGTAACAGAGTTTGTTGTTTTTAAATTTTTACTTATCTTCTTTTTATTTTTGTTTTTTTTATTTTTTTTATTTTGACCGGTGTATGACCAAAAACTGCCTTGTGGTGGAAGATTGGCTATACAATCCGGAAATCAAAAGAACCCTGCAAAGGTTAAAGAAAAAGAATCGAGAGATGGATCAACAAGGCAATAGAGGAAATGGTGTGTTAAACAATGAGGAAAATCCACCCAATAACAATGGAATACCACCAGCTCATGTTGCCCAAACTGTTAATATAGAGGAAGAAAGACATATTAGAGAATACTCGACACCAAACATTGACAATTTGATGCCAGGACTAATTTGTCTCGAGGTAAATACACCCAATTTTGAATTCAAACCGGTAATGATACAAACGCTTTTGAATGTAGGACAATTTGATGGAGCACCTACTGGAGATCCAAGGCAAAACTTGAAGCAGTTCATGGAAGTCTGCCAGCTATTTTAGCAGCCTGGAGTATCGAAGGATACAGTGAAGCTAAAGTTGTTTACATTTTCTATGAGAGATAGAACAAAAGCGTGGCTAAGTTCTTTGCCACCTGGTTCTGTCACCTAATGGGGAGATCTATGCCAGAATTTTTTGTTACGATTTCAGCCACCTAAATTCACCGCCAAATTGAGAGGTGAGATCATCATATTCAGGCAGGCTGATGATGAGACCCTATATGATGCCTGAGAGAGATATAAAGATTTGTTCAGGAGATGTCTCATGCATGGATTCCTGAAATAGACCCAAATGGAGACCTTCTACAATGGACTTAATGCGCAAACCAGAACAGTTGTTAATGCGTCAGCAAATGGCTCACTACTTGACAAAAACTATACAGAGACAGTTGGCATCCTTGAGAGGATTTCAATCAATGATTTTGAATATTATACTGCCAGACTTGGGACCGACACTAAACTAGTGGAAAATTACAGATAGATGAGCTCACATCCATCCACGCTGAGATTTTCAATCTTACTAGCATGGTGAGAACTTTGCAAACGAGTTATGAGGCCCAAGAAGTTAAGGCATTAGCCCCATTCTGTATAATATGTGAAAATGATCATCACACGGAAGATTGTCCTGCCAACTCTGAATCGGTAAATTTTGTTGGCAATTTTAATCGTAATTATAATCCAAATTCCAATACTTACAATCAAGATGGAGGCAACACCCAAATATAGCTTGGGGGAATCAAGGAAGCAACCAATATAATGCCCAACAGCAGAACAACAATGCCTAACGTCAATACAATGCCTAGCGTCAATACAATGCCCAACGTCAGAACAATGCCATGCCAGGGGTCAACCAGAATGCCATGCCACAAAGGGCACAAAACAATTTTTATACAGGGCCAAAGAACAACTAGGGGACTTTGAAAGAATATATAGAGAATAATGATACAATTGTCCAAAGTTTCGCAACGTCGATGCGAAACTTGGAGGTACAAATTGGACTAATTGCCAATACAGTCAACAATAGACCCTAGGGAGCTTTGCCAAACGATACAGAGGATGCCATGCAAAACCATAATGAATAATACAAAGTTGTGACTCTACAAAGTGGTAAACAATACGAGGCTAAGACATCTGTCAAACAGCCAAATAGCTGTCATGAGAAGAAGAAACTACTAGTAGATGAACCAAAAGAACCAGAGAAGAAAGAAGCGAACATAAGCAGTGCCAAACCACAATATGATGCCAAACCTCAGTCAGATATCAGCAGAACCTTGGCAAAACTGGTAGAACCAGCATATGTTTATCCACCTCCACCGTTTCCACAAAGACTACAAAAGTACAAGCAGGATTAGCAATTTAAGCATTTCTTGAAAGTACTTAAACAATTGCAAATCAATTTACCATTGGTGGAAGCTTTCGAGCAAATGCTCAACTATATCAAATTCATGAAAGACATCTTGTCCAAAAAGAGGAAGTTGGGCGATTTCAAAACTGTAGCTCTCACTGGAGGATGCAGTGCAATGATACTCAATCAGTTGCCACCAAAGCTGGAAGATCTGGAAATTTTACTATTCTTTGTACCATTGGCAACAGATTCATGGGTAAGGTAATGTGTGACTTGGGAGCTAGCATCAATTTGATGCCAATGTCTATTTTTAGGAAGCTTGGCATAGAAGTAAGACCTACCATGGTGACACTTCAGTTGGAAGACCAATCATTTGCATATCCTAAGGGTAAGATTGAGGATGTGTTGGTAAAGGTAGATAAATTCATATTCCCAATTGACTTTATTATCTTAGATTATGAGGCAGATTTAAATATCTTAATTATATTGGGCAGACCGTTCCTTGCCACAGGTAGAGCCTTAATTGATGTTCATAAAGGTGAATTAACTATGAGCATGAATGATCAGCATGTTACATTTAATGTGTTTCAAGCTTTGAAATGTGTAGATAAATCAGATGAATGCCAATCAAATAATAAGATGAAATCTATTTTTAAGGTAGACATGGCACAGTTGTGCCAAGATACTGATGATGATGCCAGCGGAAGTGATAGTAAAGGTGAAAAAGTGAGGACATTGAAGGAGCAACCTTAGTAGAAGTAAGCTATTTTAGACAACCAGAACCATTAGAGTTGGCTGACAGAGAGATCGTGGCACCAAAATCATATATTGAGGAGCCACCCGAACTGGAGCTCAAATCACTGCCAGACCATCTCAAGAATGCTTACTTAGGTAAACACTCAACCTTGCCAGTGATCATTGTTGCTGATCTCACAAATGATCAGGAGGAACGATTGCTGGAAATTTTAAGCAATTACAAGCAAGCGTTGGGATAGACCTTGGCTGATATCCGAGGAATAAGGCCAACCATTTGTATGCATAAAATCATCTTGGAGGAATATCATAGGAAGACCATTGAGGGTCAGAGAAGATTGAACCCAGGCATGAAAGGGGTTGTTAAGAATAAGATTATCAAGTGGCTAGATGTTGGGATAATCTATCCTATTTTCGACAGCTCGTGGGTCAGCCCGGTGAAATGTGTTCCAAAGAAATGTGGCATGATCGTGGTTCAAAATAGTAACAATGAGTTAATTTCTTCTAGGACCGTTACCGGATGGATAGTGTACATAGACTATAAGAAGCTGAATAATGCCACCAAGAAAGACCATTTTCCATTGCCATTCATTGATCAGATGTTGGACAGACTGGCAGGTAAGGCATTTTACTATTTTCTAGATGGTTATTTAGGAATAACCAAATTGCCATAGCTATAGAAGATCAAGAGAAGACCACGTTCATGTGTCCATATTGGACGTTTTCCTTTAGAAGAATGTCATTCGGGTTGTGTAATGCCACGACAATATTTTAATGTTGCATAATGTCTATTTTTTTCGATATAATTGAACAAAATTTGGAAGTATTCATGGATGACTTCTTAATGTTTGGCAAAACATTTGAGGAATGCCTTCAGAGTTTGGAGCAAGTCTTGAAGAGATGCATTAAGGCAAACCTAGTGTTGAACTGGAAAAATACTACTTCATGGTGAAGGAGGGCATTGTTCTTGGGTACAAGGTAACCAAGAAGAGATTGGAGGTCGACCAAGAAAAAATTGAGGTAATCAAGCAATTGCCACCACCGACAAGTGTGAAAAGTATTAGAAGTTTTTTGGGACATGTAGGTTTTTACCGTCGTTTCATTAAAGATTTTTCTAAAATTTCTAAACCTTTATGCTTGCTTTTGGAATAAAATGTCGCTTTTGCATTTGATGATTCTTGCTTAAGAGCATTTTAGGAACTTAAGGAGAAGTTAATTAATGCCCCTATAGTCATGGCACCAGATTGGAATGAGCCATTCTAGCTCATGTGTGATGCCAGCGATTATGCCGTTGAAATAGTATTAGGACAACAGCGTGGCAAAGTTTTTCATACCATCTATTATGCTAGCCGGACACTAAATGGAGCTCAGTTGAATTATTCCACAACCGAGAAAGAATTTCTTACAGTTGTATTCGCTTTTGATAAATTCATATCTTATTTAGTTGGTATCAAGGTTGTGGTACATACAGAGCATTTAGCACTAAAGTACCTTTTGGCAAAGAATGATGCTAAGCCCAAGCTAATCCGATGAACACTTTTACTACAATAATTTGACCTCTAGATCTGAGACAAGAAGGGCAGTGAAAACTTAGTAGCTGACCACCTATCACATCTAGAGCATCACCTTGAATATGGTAAGAACACTGCCATAAGAGATGAATTTCCAGATGAGTATTTGCTTGCAGTCAATGTTGTGCCATGGTACGCTAACATAGTCAACTACCTGGTAAGTAATATTCTGCCACCAAATCTGGCATACAATGCCAAGAAAAGATTCCTGCGAAAAGTTAGGCAATACTACTGGGACGAGCCAATATTGTTCAAACAGTGTGCCGACCAAGTGATATGACAGTGTGTGCCAAAGGATGAGCAGCACAATATTTTGCAATTATGCCATGTTGCACCGTATGGAGGTCACTTTGCTGGGATAAAGACTACTGCCAAGGTGCTGCAGTCAGGATTCTTTTGGCCCATACTATACAAAGATACCCATAACTATACCAAGGCATGTGATCGATGCCAGCGGACAGGAAACATCTCTGGCAGACACCAACTGCCGCTCCAAAAATCATGTTTGTGGACTTATTTGATGTATGAGGGATAGACTTTATGGTCCATTTCCTCTATCATTTGGTAACTTATACATCCTCGTGGCTGTTGACTACATTTCAAAATGGTTTGAGGCTATTGCATTGCCAACGAATAATGCTAAGGCCATTGCCAAGTTTTTGCACAAACACATTTTTACTCGATTTGGTGCCCCCATAGTGATTATTCATGATGAGGGTACCCATTTTAAATGCAATCTAATCTCTAAAGCTTTGTGCAGATATGGAATTCAACAAAGAATTTCCACGGCATACCATCCCCAAACAAATGGGCAAGCTGAGATTTCAAACAAGAAGATCAATAATATCCTTGAAAAGACTAAATCCATCTAGGAATGATTGGTCCTTAAGACTTGATGACTTCTTGTGGGCTTATAGGACAGCTTTTAAAACTCTATTGGGTACTTCACCATTCAGACTCGTCTTTGGAAAAGCATGCCATCTACCGGTGAAAATAGAGCACTGTGCATATTGAGCAATCAAAACGCTTGATATGGCATGGATAGTTGCTAGAGAAAAAAGACTATTAGACCTAAATGAGTTGGAAGTGTTCAGAACACAAGCTTATGAAAATGCCAGACTCTACAAGGAAAGGACCAAACGCTGGCATGACAGTAGGATAATGCCAAGATAGTTTGAGGTAGGCCAATGTATTCTGTTATTTAACTCAAGGCTTAAATTATTTCCAGGCAAGCTTAAGTCAAGGTGGTCAGGCCCTTTTGAAGTTGTAAAGCCAGATGTCTATGGTTTTGTGGACATTAAAAATTTGAAGTCGAGGGAAATTTTCAAGGTAAACGGTCAACGATTGAAGCACTATTTGGAAGGCACTCCGAGGAATGCCAAAGAGGTTATCCTCCGGGCAGAGATTTAGTGATTATCATCAGTGTGTAATTTTTGTGAATAGTAGGTTAGATGTTTTTCTTTTCAGTAATTTTCATTTATTTTTTCTTTTTATTTTGATTTTTCTGCATTAAAAGGTTTTCTTTGAGAATGTGTAGACTTAATGTGCCAAGCATATTGCTGAGACAAGGGCCTGGCAAGCGGCGATTGCAAATTGGGAGAATATATGTGCCAGATACAATGCTAGGGCAGGGGTTGACATGCGGCGATTGGAAATTTGGAAGAAGGAGATTTACCCAAGGCTTGATTAAAAGTCAGCCCATGAAAATTAAAAAAATTCCTTTGAATTTTTACCCTAGCTGCCCAAAGTGATAAGTTGAATTTTGAATTTCAACTTAGTCATATCGCCTTATCACTCCACTTTTAAACCTACCATATCACTTAAACCCTTATCACATCATTCTTATCACTTAAACCCTTACCCCTCTTAAATTGGCCATTTTATTACCCCAATTAAAACACTCAACCTCTTTACCTTTCATCTACCCTAACCGTTCAAAACCTAAAAACTTTCACTTTTCCCTTTTTGTTTATCAGAACACCAAGATTCACTCTCTTTTTCTCTTGTCCAAAACGCTCGAGTTTTTTCAATCTTTTTCAATGGCTTCTTCATCGACTCCCTTCAAAATCTTCTTCAACGAAGAGATCCACAAGAAGTATGATGACAATTTTGCTTCAAGATCATTTTGTTACGAGAAAACCTTTGAGGTCAAGGATGAACCAAACTTGGGATTTACCCTAGAGTTTATGTCGGTGGTAACCAAGTACAGGTGGGAGCTTTTATGACAACAGAATGGAGATGTTTACCCCAATATTTTTCGGGAATTCTATGCCCATCTTGTCACCAAAGATTCACCTTTTTTGATGATTCGAGGTACGTGTGTGCATTTCAATGAAGAGTACATTAACACCATATTTTAGTTGGCTGGTACAGAAGATGAACACCAAGAGTTTGTCGACTCTGTGAACACTGCCAAGAGAAAGAAAATGTTGACAGATTTGTACGAACCTGGCAGTGCATGAACTGTGTCATCCAAGAAACACTGGACGGTCAAGCGACTGGCCTTAAAATCACAACCAATGGGGTGGAACCATTTTATCAAAGTAAATCTGATGCGGAAGAGAGGCTGGCTTTATTGCACTCTATTATTACGGGCTGAAAGATTAATGTAGGCTGGATTATCATCAATAAAATTTATAAATGTGTTGAAAGAGGTAATGGTAGTTCGTTTTTCCCTTTGTTAATTTCTAACATTTGCATGCAACATTGTGTGCCCATGCTTGCTACGGATAAAGCCCAAATAATCAAGGGAACAATAATCACGACCGCCTTGTAGAGGCAACTCACTGGCACCAAGTCGAAAGACAACGGCAAGTGAAAGGTTAAGGTTAAGGAATCAACGCCCAAGCCTAAGGTGCCGAAGGTAGAGCCTGATGCTCTCATGCCAGCTAGTTCAGTGGCACTACTCTTCCAGATCCACCACTGCTAGGAGATCATTCTTCAAAATTTTGAAAGAGCTGAGGAGCAAAATGTCAAGCTCTGGCATTACATCCATACCAGGGATATTGCTATCAATGAGGCCTTTGTGAGTATGTCTCTAGGAGTTATGCCAACCTTTTCTAAATTCCCTGACGAGCTCTTTGCCAGCGATGATGCCATGCCAGATAGCCCTTACTCAGTTCATAACCCGACACACTCAAAAGCCACCGTCATAGTTTTGCCAGTTCAAGTTAAATCAGCCAAGACAGAAACACTGTCAGAACTAAAAGAAGAAGTCCAAAAGAAACTTGCCACTATGCCTGCACCTTCTGATGCCACCGCCACTCCTATCGCGTCGGAGCCAGTACAAATTATCAAGAAAGTTGGAGCTTCCATTGTTGCCTCAAAGCCAAGCATAAAAGAAAGGAAAAGAATGGCCCCTGATCGTGGGATATTTATCAAGAGAAAAACTCGCGTCACACGAGAGAATGTCTCTATATGGGAGCCATCTTCTTCCTAAACTCCTTTACATTTCATTCCTTTGCATTTCACATGTTCATGCATTTTATTTTTCTATTATTTGTATATATGTGTTGTTTTCATGCATTGATAACAATGCACATCTTTGGTTTGGGGGTGTGCGTTGCCTCACATTTATGACAAGCCATGCATTCATGTTTACATTTCTGTTGCCATGCCTGGATTAATGCCATGCATACTGAACCACTAAAAAACAGAAAAAGAAAATTTTGCCTAGGTCAAAATTTGAATAATGTTAACACTTTGTTAGGCAAGTTTAATGTGTTCTAAGGTAGTATGTCTAATGAAGGAATTTTTTTAATCTTTAGTTGTCTATGCTAGCAGAATAGTAATGTCAGGTCTGTTTGGCAATTGATCTCTAGCTTAGGGAGTTAACTTTCACTTAACACGTAGTATGCATCTAGTTCTTAAGCAAACTTAGAATTTTTGAAACTAAGCTAAAAAAATTGATCTCTAGCTTAGGGAGTTATATTGCTGCACTTGAATTTATTACCTGCTTGGCATTATTGCACTGAGATATCTGAGGACAGAACTAGAGCTTCATTCTGCTTGCCAGCACGTGTTGGCATTTCGATCAAAATTTTGCCGAGGTACTATTTTCACCATTGTGTTTTTAGCTTATTTGTATTACTTGAGGAGAAGCAATGAGCTAGGTTTGGAGGGTGTTAACTCATTAAAAGTACTAAATTTTGTGCTTATTTCACATTGTCTTTGCTTGCCTTTAAGTGTGTTTAGTTGTATTTTTCCTTAAAATTCATGCATTTGCATAAGGAGTTAGGAATTGTGTTATGCCAGTGTGAAGGGTTACTTTGTTGGCATTATTGCAGGCTCAGCAGAGAATGACAGGTTTGGCAGAGCAAAGCAGCGCAGAAAGGAAGGAATGTCAGAGAGAATACCGAGTTGCTGTTGGCAGCGATGGACCAAAAATTGCCAAAACACCGGTTGGCAGAGAAGAGGAGTTTGATGCTCGGCCAAGTAGCTGTTGGACCTTAATGATGTCAGTCCTAGGATTCAAATATAGGATAAGATGATCACATCCCTTATCCCTTGCACATTCAAAATTCAAATTTCAAAGCTTATCTTAGGCGTACCGTGCTTGTCTATTTGAAGAAGGAAATAAGATCGATCACTAGAGGAATGAGGGATCGGAAGAGACGATCAGATTGAGGGGAAGACTACACCAAGGAGACGTGGTTCAACCAGCTTGACTGCGAGCTTGGACTTTGAAGGGCTATATCGACAAACCCCCTTCTAGCCCATTCTCTTTGTTTTAAATTGTTTGGATTTTAATGACCCATTGGCATAATTGAAGTTAAATAAAAAATTAGGATTATAATTAGAGCAATTGAAAGTTCAACAGTCCAAACCGTACAACGCCTAAGTTTTGTGGTATCTAGTATAACTTACCTTACTTTTGATTATTGACTTTTTTTAATAATCTTAAGGTGATTACAAGATAGTATCTATTTATAAATATTCTTAACCCTTTGACAATGCACACACACCTTGCGGACAAATCGATTTGAACTCGGTCTCCTAGGATGAACATCATCCGCTTTTCTACTAAGGCCACCCGTTAGGTTCTATTATTGACTTTTTTTTACAAATATTAATTCTACCTAGAGGGTAGGGGAAGAGGGGGACTCTAGGGGAAGGAAAAGGAGTGCTCCTAGTGGGTCTAGAACTCATGGCCTAAGAGAATACAAGGGAACAATGATGAGCAGCTTGGCCAACCAGCCAAATATGCTTATTCTCTATTGTTGACTTTTTATATCTGCATGAGTGTGTAAATAAATTATTGCTAGTATTATTATTTGATACCCCCGTTAGTAGAGTTATTTTCTCTGAAAACAGCCTTAATCTATGGTAATTGTCCTTAATTAATGTTTTAAATAAAAAAGAAACATAATGGTGGATTAAGGTCATTTATGGAAAAAATAACTCTACCTTATAATTATCATGATAAGATTATTAAATTTAAGTTATTTTTTAAGTAGCCTTTTATTTATCATTATGTAGTGTATCTATGGTAATTGTCCTTAATTAATGTTTTAATAAAAGAGAAACATAATGGTGGATTAAGGTCATTTATGGAAAAAATAACTCTGCCTTATAATTATCATGATAAGATTATTAAATTTAAGTTATTTTTTAAGTGGCCTTTTATTTATCATTATGTAGTGTATATATGGGTAAACTATACCGGATGTCACTAAACTATAGTTGTTGGCTCACTTTTATTATTAAACTTCTAAAATGTTCACATCTAACACTAAATTTTACTTTCGATTCATTTATCTCACTCCGTCGTTAACTCTTTAATTGGACGGTGACATGGCTAACAACTCGATGACAAGGTTGTTGCACCAAAACAACGTCGTTACGTCATTTAGAGAAAAATGTGGAAAATTGTACTCTAAGGGATTTGAGCCAAAAATCATTAGAATTTAAAGTAAGCACCTAACTACTAAACGACTTAACATTTTTATTTAATTCTAACACAAATAATATAGTAATATAAATAAAATATTTATACATAAAAAATATTTTTATATTCTAAATAATTTTAAAATAATATATATTATATAAATAAACAATATACTTTTATATAATTAAAAAACTAATTTTCAGAAAACCTTGAAATCCAAAAAGACACCAAAACCTATTTCATAAATTTCAAATTCACCAACTGTCGTAGTCGATTTTCACGCCGTCGTTGTCGCACTGAAGTTATCTCCTCTCGCTGCGCATGCCGTCCTTAGATTTTGTCTTCGTTCGACTAAAACTTTTGTGTTTGAAGGTTGATCGGCACATCGTTTGTTGATTTCGGGCGAATGGGAGTGGGGCAATCGGTCGTGAGGGTCTAACAAAATAAAATGAGGGCAAAGAGGTGACGATCGATGGCAACGACGAGTAGATTTAGGGATTTGGATTTTTTATAAATTTGGAGAATTTTAGAGTTTTCCAAAAATAATATATTTAAATTATGAATAATATTAAACATAGAAAAAATAATATTTGTATATATAATATATAAATATTATTTAATATTGTTTAAACTGTTATTTATTTCATAAAATAAATTGAATTAACCTCAAGTGCAATTTGACATGTATATTATTTGTGGTAAAATATTACATGATTTCAAATTGGTTTAGTGGTTAAGCTCTAGTTTGTTTTCATTCTAAAGGATTTGGATTCAAATCCCATCATGGGTATATTTTTAATTTTTTTACTCTAGCAAAACGATATTGTTTTGGGTTATATTAGGCATTAAAACAGCCACACCAAAATGACGCCATTTTGGCGCATCCTCCATGTAAGTCGTTGTTAGCCACATCACCGTCTCGTTAAGGAGTTAATGGCGGAGTGACATAAACGACTCAAAAAGTAAATTTTAGTATTATATTTAAACATTTTAGAAGTTCAACGGTAAAAACGGGTCAACGGCTATAATTTGGCGGCATCTGGTGTAGTTTACTATATATATAGTTACAAAAAATTTAGAGTCAATGTTCGTACATTGACCCGAATTTGTGATAAACCTAGTGGTTGACTCAGTTGGTCTTAATTGATTAAGAGCCGAACACGAATAATTTAATGTCAATTTAGAATGATGGTTATAGTTTGGGGATAAAAATGGAACATTTAAGAGTTTGGGGATCAATTTAGAATGAGAGTCATAGTTTAAGGATGAAATCAAAATATTTAAATATTTAAGGACCAATTTAAAATGAGTGTCATAATTTGAGGACGTGTGGTGCACTTAACTCTTGATTTTTTTTTAACAATTCCTACCTTGAGAAGGGGAATGAGAAATTTACTCCTACTGGGTCTAGAACCCACTTTTTATATCCGCATGAGTGTGTAAATAAATTATTATCAGTAATATTAATTGATACACTCGTAGTAGCGTTATTTTCTCTACAAGCAGTCTTAATTTGTGGTAATTGTCCTTAATTATTGTTTTAAATAAAAAAGAGAGACATAATGGTGGATTAAGGTCATTTGTGGAGAAAAATAGCTCCACCGTATAATTATCATGTTAAGATTAGGCTTAACAGTCAAATTAATACTTAAACTATATATATATATTAGATAGATGCCTAAACTATATTTTTTGATCAAATATGTGTCTAACGTCTTTTTTTTTTGACCCATTTAAGGTTATTCTGTCAACAGCCATTAAAAAATTTCCAATCAAAACATGACACGTGGCATTTTTTTATATTTTTAAGTTCTGACTTTCTTTAAAACTTTGAATTTCTTAAAAAATCTCATAGTTTTAATTTCTTTCAATCAAACTCCCAAATCGCACCTCCCTCACCGTCCAATTCCCCCACAATTCAGTGGTTCACCGTTCACAGCCCAAAGCATTGTGTACCTTACCGTTCGACATCCGCCATCATCTACCATCCAGTGGGATCCCAATCGTTACGACGAGATGATGGGGCTTTTAGTAGTGGAGGTCCAATGAAGACAAAGGGTGGTCGGTGGTGATTGAATCGGTGGTCGGAGTGGAGGAATTTATAGATTTAGGGTTGGGGTTAGGAATTTTTAGAGAAATTAAAGATTATTGAGTTAATTAATGTTATTTTATTTTTCTGATTTTCTAATTTTAATTTTAGAAAATGATCAACCATGCCACGTGTTTGAATTCCATTGGATAACAGAAGAAAATTAACGTCTATTATGGTAAAACCTTAAATGAGTCACAGAAGAAAATGTTAGGCAACTATTTGGCCCAAAATATAGTTAATGCACCTATTTAGAAAAAAATGTATAGTTTAGGCACTTATTTGACTATTAATCCTTAAGATTATTAAAGTTAGGCATAATGCGAAAATAAGTACTCAAACTATCCAAATTTTCCTTTTTAAATGCCTAAACTATTTTTTACCTCTTTTAGGTGCCCAGACTATCTTGTTTTTTTTCCTTTTAGGTGCCTAAACTTTTTTTGCCCCATTTAGGTGCTCAAACTATCATTTTTTTGGTCAAAATAGATGCTCATACTATCATTTTTAGTCAAAATAGGTGTCTCAATTTGACCTTAAAAAGTACAAAAAATGATAGTTTGAACACCTAAAATTGACAAAAACAATTTAGGCACCTAAAAGGAAAAAATGAAATAGTTTGATCACCTAAAAGGGGCAAAAAACAATTTAGGCACCTAAAAGGGGATAACATAATAGTTTGGACACATTAAACCTTAAATTTAAGTTATTCATTTAAGTAGCCTTTTATTTATCATTATGTAATATATATATATATATTTAAAATAAAATATTTGTAATGACACAATTTATAGTCAATGTTCGTAACAATTGATTCTCAAATGAGTCGGCTCTGATGAAATGTTTTACCTTGTAGACAATGTGCTTTCTACTGCCATTACCTGAAGAGAATATAACCAACAAAACAGACCTTGTGACAAATGTAGGACGATTTAGAAGAAATTCGAATTAATAGAAACTAAAGAAGTCATTATAACTATGTCTGGATCCTATCTAGATTCAAATATATTCTACTTATCAATATGATTATGTGTTATGGTTATTCGGATTACATTGATAGTAATTGTACTTGTAATGCTAATAAAAGAAATCCCCTCCTTCCATACAGGTTAAAGAAAGATGAGTGTAACCGATACAAGATGCTTCTTCCGTTTCTTTGTTGCAGTTTTAGAGTGATAAACTTCCGAATTGGTTGTTCCATTCTTCATACGTACCCAATTCGTTCAGAGAAACCGAGGGCCTTACCTCTTGCAACGCATTCTCGAAATCCTGCGTAACAATATGATTCTCAAATGAGTCAGCTCTGATGAAATGTTTTACCTTGTAGACAATGTGTGCTTTCTAGTTCCATTACCTGAAGAGTTACCGGTTGCATATCCTCTTTCTTAAGCTTTGTAATTTCTATGCCTTGTCTTAGAGCCTCTCTAAGAGGTCCCATTGATGCATCTTTCACTAAGTTTTTCATATCCGATCCCGAGTAGCCTGCGAAGAAACGATACCAAACAACGCAATTTCAAAGGATATCTAAAGATAAAAACAAAGCAGCTTAACAGCCAAGAGAAGACAAAAGCTAAACCTTTAGTTAACCTGCATATGGCCAATATCCTCCTCTGAAAGTTTGAATAGCCCATCCTTCTCCAACAGATTACGTACAATCCAGGCTCTTGCTTCTTCGTTACCAGTTAAAGTGAGTCAGATTCAGAGTCTTTGGCATAAATAGGTAGAATTAAGATTAGGAAAGAAATGTAAGTTGTACCTGGTGAAGGAAGGGAAATGTAGAGCCTCTTGGTAAGTCTTCTCCTTGCTGCTTCATCTAGTTCTTGAGGTCTATTTGTTGCCCCTGAATTATACACATACGTAATACAGTTTCTTGATACGACTCACCAGTTCGATCCAAAAATTGAAATGTTGTATGTATCTTTGAATTCTACTTCATTCTAATGAGATGCAGTCATAATTATAGTACACTCAATTTTTCTTCTTTCTGCTTTTCTCATCTTTCTAATGTTTTTCTACCTTGTATATTTAATGAAACCATTTCCGGTCGACAAAAAATATATATGAATTTGTTAGCTTCAACAATACCTATAAGAAGGATCTGCTCACTGCCACTATCAAAGCCTTCCATTTCAATGAGGAATTGTGTCTTGAATCTTCTACTTGATTCATGCTCACCTTCTGACTTACGCTGTAACCATGATAAGAGAACCTTTTAGAAAACTTTACTGACAGGTTATAAAGATTATTGTGATGTAAAGCCTAGTAGACTGCAAATTTCCCAAGTCTTATCATGATTCGAAAGTGGTACATCTGTAATAACATAGATGCAAAGCATATTCCCTAGTTCAAACAGAGTTCAAGATAAAACAAAAGCTAATAAATGATCTAAAGAAAAGGGTCCTTGTTTATTTATATAGTTTACATGCGAATATCCTGCAAAAGCATACAAATAAATAAATTCATAATCCAGTTTGACCAAATCTCCAATTATCTCAGCATTACAGAGTATAATAATCAAAGGTAACCTGACACCAAGTCAAGTTTGTCTTCAAGAGCCATAAGATACTCCTTACCTGAGACAGAAGGGAATCTATTTCATCAACAAAAATAACAGCCGGCTGACGACAACTGGCCACTCCAAAAAGCGCCCTTACTAGCTTTTCACCCTCTCCAATCTACATTCACCCATTGCCATTTTACCAGTTAAAGTTTATTCAATATAACCTCCGGTAGAGAATATGAGTAAAGAAATTCCAATTAAGGTGTCTAAACAAGTTTGACAAGCCTCCCAGCATTTCACAAACATACCCATTTGCTTGTCAATGAACTGGCAGATATGTAGAAAAAAGTGGCTTTCGCCTCACCAGCTATAGCTTTTCCAATCATTGTTTCGCCTGTTCCCTGTAGTATAATAGGTGCCCACAGAGAAGTCATAAACCCATGGTATTAGCATCTACTTCGTAGAGAATTAAAAGATACTTACTGGGGGGCCAAAGAGAAGAAGACCTCTTCCAGGAGAGCGACAGCCTTTAAATATGTCGGGACGTAATAATGGCCATATGACCATCTCTGTCACACATTTTTTTAGCGTGCTCCAAGCCAACTACAGCATTTTTAGGAGGAAAAAAAAGGTTTTTAGATAAACATATATCTGAACAAAGATGAAACCTAAAAAGTATGTTTAATGTACCTTATCATACCAATATCTTTCCATCGAACATTTGGATCTCGATCCATGATTTCCTTGCTCACATGCTCAATAAGGCGAGGTTCCAAATTCCTTAATTTTTCCGGAAGTTCACCATCAGGACCACAAAGAAGTTCCAAACTGGATGCAAAACCATTAAAAACAAGTGAAGACACAAAAGCAGACATAAGATATCTTAATTATGTTATTTCAATATAAAACTTGAAAACAAATCATTTTTATATGAGAATAAAGTAATTCTTAAGATCAGTTTAAAATATGTCTATGAAAGTATTAATGGTTGAATCTCCTTCATGAGCAGATGTTGAAATTTTAATACTTCATGATCATAGATGCATTGTCAATGTACAAGGATATAATTTAAATTGAGTTTTTCCTTTGAAGAATTTACATCACTCACCATGTCCTTGTTGAGCCATCTAATGCATCATCACTCCTTCCACCAAATCGTGATGTCACATTTCCAACACTACCACCATTAGATTTTATAGGGGGGACAAAATTATCATGAACTCCGCGTCGTGAAACACAATATGATTTTGTACCATAACCTCCATGTTAAGTATGGCTCATATACTAGAAAAGTATAAATGCGGGAGTGAACGAGCGAAGCGAAAGCATCTGTCCATTAAAGGAGTTCTCGAGTTAGTTTGTGGGGGTGCGGGGGCAAAGCCCCCGCGATACGGTATATATTGGTAATTGTACCAGGGTTACTCTTATATGATGTATTTGTAACCTAATTGTTTTATTAATCTTATAATAAGAAAAACAGCCGCTCATCGCTCCCGAGGACGTAAGCATATTGCCGAACCTCGTTAAAATCTTGTGTTATTGTTTGTTTAATTCCTTGCTATTTATCGTGATTTCTCAACAAGTGGTATCAATAGCCAGGTTTGAGATGGCAATGTCAGGTGCAAAATTCGAAGTGGCAAAATTCAATGGTGAGGATAACTTCGGATTGTGGCAGACGAGGGTAAAAGGTCTGCTAGCGCAGCAAAGGGTTTTAAAGGCTTTACAATCTGCAAAATCAACATCGATGGAGGATGAAGATTGGGAAGAAATACAAGAGCGAGCGTCAATAACCATACGGTTATGTTTAACAGATGAGATTATGTATCACGTAATGGATCTGTCAACCCCAGAAGAAATATGGAAGAAATTGGAAAGTCAATTTAAGGGGAAATCTCTAACAAATAATCTGTATCTGAAGCAGAGGTTGTATGGCCTGAAGATGCAGGAAGGTCATGATTTAGCGCAGCACGTGAATGTCTTCAATCAAATAATCACAGATTTGGCTCAACTTGATGTAAAGATTAAGGATGAAGACAGAGTAATGATTCTGTTGTGTTCATTGCCTTCTTCTTATGAACACATGGTGACTACTCTTACATATGAGAAAGAAACAAACAAAACTAAAAAGATTACTGCAACTTTGTTGGCTCACAACCAGCGGAAGCTGAATGCAGGGGAAAGCTCTCATGCTGATAGTTTATATGTTAAGGGTAATCAAGACCGTGGAAGGAAATCAGATAAGGAGGGTTTTGGAAAACGAAATTCTAGATCAAAGTCTAGAGGTAAAAAGACGATTCATTGCTACAAATGCAAGGAGCCAGGACATATGAAGCGAGACTGTCCAAAGTTAAAAAGGCAGACAGATGATAAACATGATGCATCATCCAAAACTGTGAATGTGGTGCAGAATGACAGTTCAGATTGCAGTGATGATGATATGCTTTCTATTTCAACAACTCAGTTCACGGATGCATGGATTCTTGATTCAGGATGCTCTTATCATATAACGCCTAACAGGGAGTGGTTTTCTACTTATATGTCGGTTAATTCTGGTTTAGTCTATTTAGGTGATGACAGATGTTGCATTATTGTTGGTATTGGCGAAGTCAGAATTAAGATGTATGATGGCACTGTTAGAACATTATGTGACGTTAGGCATATACCAGATTTGAAAAAAGAATCTAATTTCCTTGGGCACTTTGCATAAGAACAGTTTTATTCCTAAAGCAGATGAGAATAGGGAAACCATTAGAATTGTTAAAGGTGCATTGACTGTGATGAAAGGAAAGATAACTACAGGGAATATCTATAAACTGTTAGGGAGTACAATTGTAGGTGGAGCTCATTATGTTGAGTCATATGATGATAATACAAAACTGTGGCACATACGTCTTGGTCATCTTAGTGAACGTGGAATGGTTGAATTGCATAAAAGAAATTTGTTGCATGGTGTTAAAAGTTGTAAGCTTGATTTTTATAAGTTTTGTGTTCTTGGTAAATAGACTAAAGTTAGTTTCACGACTGGAAAGCACAAAACTGAAGGGATTCTTGATTATGTGCATTCTGATGTATGGGGCCTACCAGGGAATCATCATTGGGTGGATCTATGTATTATGTTACTTTTATTGATGATTTTTCTAGGAAAGTTTGGGTGTATTTCTTGAAACAGAAATCTGAAGTATTTGCCAAGTTCAAGATGTGGAAAGCTAAGGTGGATAACCAAACTGGTAGAAAGATCAAGTATTTAAGGTCTGATAATGGCACAGAGCACAGATTAACAGTTCAAAAATTCTGTGAGGAGCATGGGATTCAGAGACATTTTTCAGTGCACAAGACACCACAACAAAATGGTGTTGCTGAAAGGATGAACAGATCATTAACTGAGAGGGCTCGGTGCTTGAGACTGAATGCAGGGCTTCCTAAAAGCTTCTGGGCAGAGGCTGTGAGTATGACATGCTACCTCATTAACAGGTCACCACGGGAATCTTTGGGTGGCAAAGTTGCAGAAGAGGTATGGACAGGTAATGTAGTTGATTTTGATCACTTACGGATTTTTGGTTGTCCTACTTATGTGCATGTACCTGGTGATGAAAGATCAAAACTTGATGCAAAGTCGAGGAAGTGCATTTTTCTAGGCTACAAGAAAGGTGTCAAAGGGTACAAGTTTTGGGATACGATTGCAAAGAAAATAGTGATCAGTAGAGATGCAATTTTTGATGAGCAGTTCATGTTGCAGCAGAACCAAGACAAGGTGCTGGTGGATTTAGAACAGTGTCCAAGAGCAGCTGAGAAAGGTGAAAGTTTTAATTCAACATTTGGTGGTTCTAATACAGTTGATTTGCAGGATTATAATCTAGCCAGAAATAGAGAAAGACGCACCAATATAAAGGCTCCATGCAAATTGGGTTTTAAAGACATGGTGTCTTTTGCACTTCACATTAGCAGTGATGATCCAGCTACTTTTCAAGGAGCTATCACTAGTTCGGAGAAAGGGAAATGGATGGCTGCAATAGTTAAGGAGATGGAGTTTCTGCAAAAAAAAATCATATATAGGAGCTAGTTCGGCTTCCTGAGGGAAAGAAGGCTATTGGTTGCAAATGGGTGTATAAAAGGAAACCAACAGTATCAAAAAAAGAGGGGGAAAAGTTCAAGGCTCGATTGGTAGCAAAGGGTTTTTCACACCAGAAGGGAGTTGATTATGATGAAATCTTTTCTCCTATGGTTAGGCATACTTCAATCAGGGCAGTACTTGCATTAGTAGCTAGTTGGGATATGCATTTAGAGCAGATGGATGTTAAAACTGATTTTTTGCATGGTGATCTAGAGGAGGAAATTTATATGCAGCAGCCAGAAGGGTTCACTCAATCAGGATATGAGCATCTGGTTTGCAGGTTAAAGAAATCTTTGTATGGGTTAAAGCAGTCTCCAAGGCAGTGGTACAAACGATTCGATTCCTACATGATTCAGATTGGCTACAAGCGGTGTGAGTATGATTGTTGTGTTTATGTTAAAAGCCTTGATGATGGTTCTTTTATTTTTCTGCTACTGTATGTTGATGATATGTTGATTGCTGCGAAGAATATGCATGATGTAGTTGGTTTGAAAGCTTTATTGAGCCAGGAATTTAACATGAAAGACTTAGGAGCTGCAAAGAAAATTCTTGGAATGGAGATTCACAGAGATAGAGGCTTAAGGAAACTGTGGTTATCTCAGCAAGGCTATGTTGAGAAAGTATTAGACAGGTTTGGGATGAGCAATGCAAAGCCCGTGAGCACTCCATTGGCAAATCATTTTAAGCTTTCTTCAGAACAGTGCCCGAAGACAGATAAGGAAATTGAAGAGATGGCAAAGGTTTCATATGTCAGTGCTGTAGGCTGCCTGATGTATGCGATGGTACGTACTCGTCTTGATTTAGCTCATGCTGTTAGTCAAGCCTGTAAATACCTGTCTAAACCAGGTAGACGACATTGGGAAGCTGTCAAGTGGATTTTCAGGTATTTGAAAGGTACTGTAGGACATGGAATTGTTTTTGGTAGTTAGCAAAATGATCATATGGTTGTAGGATATGTGGATTCAGACTATGCAGGTGATTTGGATGATAGAAGGTCTACAACTGGGTTTGTTTTTACTCTTAGTGGAGGGCTTATATGTTGGAAGTCAATTGTTCAATCTATTGTGGCATTATCTACAATTGAAGCTGAATACATGGCAGTAGCTGAAGCTGCAAAAGAAACCTTATGGCTTATTGGGCTAGTGAAGGAATTGGGTATTCAGCAAGGTGGAGTTCAGTTGCATTGTGATAGCCAAAGTGCTATTCATTTGGCTAAGAATCAGGTGTATCATGCTAGAACTAAGCATATTGATTGAGGTTTCACAAGATTAGAGAGTTGATTGCATCTGGTGAGATATTGTTACAAAAGGTGCATACCACAGACAATGCAGCTGATATGTTGACCAAGCCAGTTACTACTGACAAGTTCATGCATTGCTTGGACTTGTTGAATGTTTGCAATTGCTAGAGAAGCATGGTAGCCCAACCCTCTTTGATGTGTGAGAAACTCCTAGGTTAATCTCTTAAGGGGGTATGATATTCGCCAAGGTAGAGATTTGTTAAGTATGGCTCATATACTAGAAAAAGGACAGATGCTGGAGCGGGAGTGAACGAGCGAAGCAAGAGCATCTGTCCATTAAAGGAGTTCTCGTGTTAGTTTGCGGGCTTGGATTAAGTGGGTTTGGGGTGCAAAAGCTTCGCCCCTGCGGTACGATACGGGGTATATTGGTAATTGTACCGAGGTTACTCTTATATGATGTATTTATAACCTAATTGTTTTATTAATCTTATAATAAGAAAAACATCCGCTCATCGCTCCCGAGGACATAAGCATATTGTTGAACCTCGTTAAAATTCTGTGTTCTTGTTTGTTTAATTCCTTACTATTTATCGTGATTTCTCAACACTCTAGAACTGAAATTGGTATCATTCTGAGGGGAAACAGGAGCAGCATTTAGAGAAACAGTCAGTCCTTGTTTTTGTCTCACATCCATTTCCTATAATGAATGGATTAATAATGGTATGAATGAAAACAATATAAGAACATGTAAAACGAATTTGACTTCCAAATACTTCAGAGAAAGCATTGGAACAAATGGCAGTTTACATGCCAAAACTCCAATGTTTGGTATTTTACCAGTTTTGCTGTGGCTGGTACAAATGCATTCCCCGAAACATCAGCATTAGCTTCTTCGTTGCTTGATGGTGACCTTGCACTGTTGTTTCCGAGGCTACTGATTTCTCTGTATGCACGCTTTTTCCCGAAGCTATTTCCATGTCCTCTTTCTTCCTCTTCAACTTTGGAAAAGTTTGAAAATAGTATGTCCCCTAGGGAAGTTCTTATAAGAGTCCCCCTTTTCCTCTATAAAACAATCTTTGGAACTATTATTTTTGCAGTCCAAAGAACTTTCGTATGAGCAATTATTTGCTCTCGTAATTTTGCTTCCATACAAAGATGTCAACTTTGCCTGTGTCATAGCTATAGACGGCTTGCTAATTAACTCATATTGCCCGTCTTGTTGTCCTCCCTGAGAAACAGTCAGAGCTATGGTTATTAAAAAAATGTAATTTATGGTATTTGTTTTAGAAGGAAACTCCAAAAGCAAATGAATAGGACATCATGAATTTTATATCTATAATAAGAATTACAAGTAAATGATATACTAATCCATTTTCATACCAATTCAGTTGGAGCTTTTCCCTTCGATTGCTGAAGCAGAGAACAGAAGTACTTTGATTGCTTGATTTTATCAATGTCAATACTGGTTTTCATGCCAAAAACACAACTAGGAGCCATTCCTGCTTGTTCAAATGCTCGGCTGAAAGTATGTGATTCTTATACACTTAACCAACAAGAAATATCAAGATCTAAATGCTTGACAGTATCATTAAACCAAAAGAAGTATCCTATAATAAACAAAATGAATCTTTTTATCTATAATTTCAAGTCTCATGGGAAAGAAATAACATATCTAATAGAAAAAATTATCCAAGAAAAAAAAGAATATTAGAATTCAGCGTATAGAGTTGAACAAAAAATAGGTTTATAAACCTAAAATTTAATTCATGATATAGATATATACCGATCAGATTCTTGAACGAGGGCACGGCGAGCAGAGTCGAGCTTGGAGACGGCATCGCTGCGGATA
This sequence comes from Hibiscus mutabilis, assembly GCA_019671005.1. NCBI lineage: Eukaryota > Viridiplantae > Streptophyta > Magnoliopsida > Malvales > Malvaceae > Hibiscus > Hibiscus mutabilis. The sequence goes on from CM033738.1 coordinate 38,268,218, forward strand.
GGATGAATGAAGGCCTCATCAAGTTCAGAATGAGAGTGAGAATCGAGAAAGCCGAGAAGCCGAAGAGAGAGGAGCTGAGCCGGCGCGAACTCCCGCTTCTCGAGACATAGCTCGGCGCCGAAGAGCAGCGATTGAAGCCGCTTTAAGTTCTGATCCACTTCTTTTCCCCAGCAAATTTTGTCTTTGGATTTCGATTCTTCCAACGCTTTTTCTCCCTTGTTTTCTGCTTTCTAGTTGCAATGAAGAAGAAGACGGAGAAGGGAATTAATTTGGGTTTTGGTTTTTAAATTTTTCCCGCCGGTTTCTAGCTTTGCTTCGCTTTAAAATTGAGAGAAGATAAGAACAGCGTGATTTTTAAGCCGGAGGCATCTTATGAGACTATACAAAAAAATTTATAAAAATAGTAAGAATTTCGGTATTAATTTTTATGTTTATTCAGAAATTTTTATAAAATTGGTAAGCTACTAATTTTGTAAGCATTTGTGTATATACAAAAAAGTTGATACTGAATTTTTATTATTTTTGTAAGTATTTTTGTATAGCCTTATTTTAGGCTGTCTCACCCTAGAACTTTTCACTAAGAACCGCTGGTTTCAAGTAAACTGTTAAATCAGTCGGTTTAGTCGAATTTTCCAATAATTGAGTTTATCGATTTTTCTGACTTAAATTAATTTAATTTAGTTGACTTAATATTAATCAGTTTGATTGATTTGCCAAATTAACTCAATAATAATAATAATAATAATTTATGTAGTTTATTTTTTAGTTGACCTGATGAGATTAGAGGTGATAATGAGCTTGACCAGCTCGCAAGTTATTCAGGCTCGGCTCAATCAAAGTTTGGCTCGAGTGAGCTCGACTCGAGCTCGTGCTCAGCTCAAAACCTTAACAAGCTGAGCCGAGCCGACCCAAGCTCGACTCAAAAAGCTTATGAGCATATTCGAAATAATTATATATATATACATATTTCATATACACGTGTATGATTCAATGTTGTTAACTTGTTATCATTATTAAATACTTTAAATTTCATTCTCCTTATAGACTTGTATAATTTAAAAAATATATTATTTTACTTGTGGACTTTAAAAATAAATATTATATTTTCCCAAACAAGTTTTCACAAGTTATTTTTCAAAACTTTAATAAAAATATTTAAAAGCAATTTGAGAAAATCAACAAGCCGAGCCCGAGCCATGCTCAAACTATCCAATTCAAGCTTGAGCCTAAAATTCCATGCTCGACAAGCTTCGAGTCCAGTAATACTATTTTCAAGCCAAGCTGAGTTTGTCCAGGTTCGGCTCGCTATCACCCCTGGATGAGATATTAGATCTATATGATGATTGTAAAATAGACAATTAGTATGTTTCCTTAGTTTTGAATGAAAATTTCTCATTATTACAAAAAATAAATATTTGATGTACATGCAACAAAAACTATTTTTTCGACATACATGCCTATTTAAGTTTTAAAATTAAAAATTTTTAATTTAACTTTAAGGCTCTAAAATTTTAATCCTAAATCTTAACTTTAATACCTTAAAACATAAACCATATACTTTAAGGATTATTATCTCATACACAGGTGGTGATTTTTTTTTTGTTTTCAGAAGCGCCTTAATTTTAGGGTTTAGGAATTTTAGTGTAGGAGTTTAAAATTTATGATCTATGGTTAGAATTTAGGATTTAGGGTTAGAATTTAGGGTAATATGGTTAGGGATTTAGGTTTTAACCTATAAACCCTAAATTTTAACCATAAACCTAAAATTCTATCAAAACTACTAAATTCAAAACTACTTCACTTAAACCCCTAAACCTTAAACCCTAAACGAAGTCCATAAATCCTAAAACTAAGACACTTGTATAAATAAAGTTTCCACAAGCGGTTGTGAGTGGAATAATTACCCATATTTTAAACCTTAAAATAAATTTTGTTTGTGTAAACAAAAGCATCGAATATTTTTCCTTGATTAAATTAATGAATTATTTTAATTTTTATGTATTATATAAATGTATTTAAGTATATATTATGGGTAAATTTTTTATATACAAGTGTAAAACTAATTTTACACATACCTGCATATTTATACTATAAAACTCAAATCCTAACTTCCTAACCCTAATCTTAAAAAACTAAACATTAAACCATATACCCTATATTCTAAACACTAATCCTAAGCTCTAAACCCTAAGCCTAAACCCCAAAATTTAAACCCTAAACTAAAACCCCAAACCCTAAAATTAAAAGGCACACGTAAACTTACTACTTGTATCAAAGTTTTTTTTCATATATTATACCCCTACAATCGTTATATGTTATAATTACTTAAAAGTAATATATATTAAAGGGTAAAGTTCACAAATGGTAACTAAACTTTGTTAAAAAAATAAAATGGTAACCAAACTTTCAAATGTTACAAAATGATAATTAAACTTTGTGTTTTGAAACAAAATGGTAACTCGGCTGTTAATACTTAACGAGACTGTTATGAAATTTTGTGTAATAGCACATTTAGTCTTCCATATTTATACATTCAATCAATTTAGTCCTAATTCAAAAAAATTCAATACATTTGGCCCTCATTATTTACACATTATTTTAATTTGGTCCTATTTATAATTGGAAATAATATTAAATTTAAATTTGCATGACCCCTTTGTTTTCTTGCCTTTTACGTTTCAAAATTGATTATAAACCTGACGAGCTGAAGCAATTGAAATTGAATTTTTTTTAGAAATAAATCAAATAGGAAAAATGAGCTGAAGCAACAACAACCTGTACAAATACCACCATAAGTTCAGGCCTGGAGTCACGTTAAGATTCAAAGGCTCATAAATCATATAATAAGTAAATAATGTTTTCTAACTAGGGGGTAGGCAGAGTCCAATCATTAGAGCTGTTCAAAACTAACTTCATAAACTAACAACCAAGTACATAATCAAAACCGAAGGTGAGCATATCATAAAAGCAGTCAACGAAAGAAAGCACATAAAGATGACCTGGTCTGCCACAATTTCGACAAGTTCCAATTCGTGATCCCACCATTTCCTGGGACTATCAGAGGGGAGAATAAAGACCATGACTGCATAGTTTTTGGCAGAGAGATCAGGCCAGTCATTAAGTTGGAAATTTGAAAGATGTAAAGGAGGTACCCGAACAACAACAACAACCTCTGGGGGGACATATCTTCCCACTAAAGGTCTAACCCTAGCTAAAGGGCAGGTATAGGTTACCCGCACAGCTCCAACACTGTTGAAGACTTGGTTGACAACCAGAAGATTTATTTTCACAGTCGATCCAACTTGTATTTGGTAGTTTAGAGTGTGGGAAAGTTGCAGATTCATAACAGTCCTTGATGGCAACCACAATGCACATTCCTCCAGACCCAATGTCCTACCTAATTCAACAAGGGTGGTCTTCAATATCCTGTGCTTCTAATTTCATGAGTTAGCATCCTTACATGCCTTCCGGTTTCTTCTTGAGTGAGAATAAAGCCCATTTCCCTGTCCAGCTGTTCAGCCTTGTGCCTCGGAAATAATCAAACTTCGTTAAAAAAACAAAGTTTCAATTGCTTCAGCTCGTCAGGTTTATAATCAATTTTGAAACGTAAAAGGCAAGAAACAAAGGGGTCATGCAAATTTAAATATTTAATATTATTTCCAATTATAAATAGGACCAAATTAAAAGAATGTGTAAATAATGAGGGCCAAATGTATTAAATTTTTTTCGAATTAGAACTAAATTGATTAAATGTGTAAATATGAAGGACTAAATGTACTATTACACAAAATTTTATAACAGTCCCGTTAAGTATTTAACAGCCGAGTTATCATTTTTGTTTCAAAACATAAAGTTTAATTACCATTTTGTAACATTTGAAAGTTTGATTACCATTTTATTTTTTTTAACAAAATTCAATTACCATTTGTAAATTTTACCCTATATTAAATTAGCTATATCCGTTGATTTAATTATGATTTTTTAACATCTTTAAATTTGGAAAACTAAATTAAAATTTAGCTATATTTACAAATTACAACACTCCATTTCCTTGCCAGAAATGGATAGAATATATAAAGCCAGAAGAAACATTCAAGTTAAACCCATAATGCAGCATGCAGAAGTTATTCGAACTCTTCGTTTTTTCTTTTAACTATTTTGTTTTCGGCATATCCGAATACGAATATAGAAGTATCGTCCTCAACATATTTTAAAAATAGTATACTCATATCCAACACGCATCCTCGCGTACGAATAGCATAGGTCTACCATAAACAAGTTACAAGGTGAACAGAAACAAAAATTTTAAACAAATAAAAAGAAGCCTTTTTTTCTGTTATTAGGATAATGATGCCTAAACAAAGCTACTTCCTGTTCTACATCCCCCTCTCAATTGCCACCCTCCAACAACATCACAATTCTACTTCCATTATCGGTCATGATTCGAATCAATGTGAAATGTAGCCAGGAACCGCAATTCATGTGCTTCCTGGTGCATCACTTCCACCACCACCAGGCTTGCGATTCAGGTAACGGATAGCAGCATCTTCGACCCTGTTAGAATCACCAAAACATAACTTCACTACATCTTTCATTGTTCATAAATTCTATCATCACCATTATTGCAAACATTACGTTTTCTATAAGAAACTTATTTAGAAAAGCCAACTGAGCATGGTTCAAGCATTTTCATCATCATTTACGTTTTCAATCAAAAGATTTTAAGATTAAATCCTAGAGCTTAAACAAGATAAGGGTGCGACAAGTTGAAGAGGGCTAATTGAAAACCGAGGTGAATCAATCACAATTCAAGATATTCTCAGTACACATGAAATGACTGCATGATTAGAGGCTAGGAGTTCCATCTTGGAGATAAATGATTCAAAAAATAAACAAGAACTTCAACTAAAACAGAAAAATGAGCTTACCATGGTTGGTTGAAGAAATCTGATCGTCGCTCTCTTTCAGCACTTCGACTAGCTTCCCCAGCTACCATTTTAATATCTCGGCTTTGAGACTCAAGTAAAGCATTGATAAATTCCACAGGAGATTGACTGAACCCTAGAAAGAATGCACGTCTTCTGCGGTGCTCATGAATTTTCCTTATGGCAGCACACATTGCTTCATCGCATGCTTCAATCTCTTTGCTCTTCTCTATATTTGCTAACAGAGCAGACAAATCTCTATGTATGGGTAACGGCACATCAACTAGCACATCATAGCATGCAGTACCAGCAGGACTATTCCCAGAAAGCTTGATCCTATGCTCCAAATGAATGGGAGGTGGCGGAGACAAATGTTGTGATATCTTCTGCGAAACCATGGTAAATTTCACCTTTTCTTCTCCAAAAACTTTCTGAAGTTGTGCATCACAATTAAAGAATGACGGATCATTTGGGTTCTGAAGCTTTCGAGCCTTCACATAATGCCAAATTGCAGCAATAATTCTGGGGCGTGTACCGACCTCTATGCGAAGGACTTCCACTAAAGCTGGAGAAAGCTTGAATTTCTCAGGAGCATAATTTATTTCCAACTGTATATTCACAGTGAAATCCTTATCCCCTTTTCTCTTCACCTCAAAACCTTCTTGAGGAGCAGTTGATCGAGCCTGCTCCCATATAATGATATGATTTTCTGGATATAGTCTCTGGTCCAAGGAAATTGTCACTCTCTTGAAGAAAGTTGAAAACTTTGGGTGCAAAGGGTTTGTATTTAGACCAGACCCCGGTTGATCTGGATCTATCCCATCTTCCAAGATCCTCCCAACGATCTTGAGGGTCCAAGTAGGGGGCTCTACATTAGGCTTGCTTGAAACGGTCTTAATCTGATTAGCAAATGTATTGAAAACATATATTCGAAGTGTTTTCTGAAAACAAGGAGGGATCTTAAGCGCTTCCTGGATGTCAACCTTTTTCCGAGTTAATTCGGAATCAACACGTGCCTCGAACTCAAGAAGCTGTGTATACAAAGCAGATTCAGGAAGGATCGCTGCAACTCTATCTGGCAGCTGTTTCTCAGGAAGCTTCTGCTTCATTTTACGAGCAGCAGGTGTAAGATCCATTGTTCTCATAGGGGACATTGTATTTGTCATATGAACACCAGGCGGATGCATTGGAGGCTTTTGAAGGAACCTCTTTGCACTAGCACTGCCAGGAGTCGACATGGATGGAGAAGCCGAACCTAAGTTCCCAATGCCAGCATTTTGAGCCTGGTTGAGGGACAAACCTTGAGCTTGTAAGTGTGACTGGAATTGGGCATGAGCTAACTTCGCCTGAGCTTGAGCTTGTGCAAGGGCCTGAGCTTGGGATAGCTGATACTGAGTTTGAAAACCGGCACCGAGTTGTGCTTGTGATTGCGCTTGTGAGGCATTACCGAAGGGCGATGAAGACGCCCCGAGGCACTTTTGAGGGTTATTGTTATTCACAGACATCACTAATCTTATTCACTGATACTTATCTAATACCCACAACCAAAATCTAAAACATTATGTATCTCAGAAAATACCCACCAACCATACACAACTAAAGAAGCAGAATTCCCCTTCAAAATCAAAGCTTTAGAGGTTCAACCCTACCAAGTACCTAAAGCCCTAATTTTGCGAAAGGACGGGAAATTTGAAGCAAATCTAGCAAAAGAAAAAGATTCCGTATTCAACAGCCGGGGAAATGAAACGAAGAATTAAAAACACAGTATCAGATTAAGGGGAAACATACAGTAGAAACTAAAAGAAGAGATGAAATGATAATCTTACTGAAGAGCATCGAAGCCATTTGCTATTTTCCCTCCCTGTTTTGGTTTGGGTTCTCTTCCAGCAAAGAAAACGTGATTCATTCATTTGATTAACATTTTGCAATTAGGATAATACAAGGATTCTTATTACCTAAAAACATTGTATTATACAAATGTAAACTCCACTAACCGACACGTCTAGAAACTAACTAAATAAATGCTAGCTTTTCTTTTCAATTTTTAATACACCTCAAGAAATAATTTTAGTGATTTGTAGGGTAATTATTCGTGGCGGAAACTAATTTTTTTCTATAAGTGTCTTAAATTTAGGGTTTGAAGATTTCATTTAAGGTGTATACTTTAAAGCTCTAGAATTAAGGGGTTGTGTGTAGAATTTATGATTTAGAGTTTTTTGATCATATATGGTTTAGAGTTAGAATTTAGAGTTTATAGATTAAAACATAAATCCCTCTGATAGCTCTTTATAGAGAATGCATTTTTCTTAGATTTATAGATTTAATTGTCCCCACATCAGCGTTTATTGCATCCATTTCTACATTTTCATGTCTATTTCTTGCATTTTATCTAACATAGTCTCAGTTGCTCTTATTTCACATATTTTTGCATGTTTTGCCTTGTTGTCGTTGTATTTCTAATATCCCCGTAGAGGAAGTCTTACCACTAGAGCCAGCTCGACACTGTAACTGCCAGCTGTCTAGTCTGATAAAAGATAAAGACGATTTGCCAGTTGTATTATTTGTTATACCAAACTCTGTACGACCTTGGGTCATGCAAAACACCTGAAAGGACATATGTCCTTTCTTGGGTAGCTTATAAAAGGATGAATCCGGTAAGAGAGAGGGAGACACGCGAATTTTATTTTCATATCATCTTCAACCTCAAGCTTTTTCCTCTCATCTATGGCGGTTTAAGCTTCATTTCTGGAGATCCGAGGTGAAGCTGGGCAGAATTATCTGAGGAGAAGAGGATTCCAGTACAAGATCAAGAAAAATATTTTGTTATCTTCTTAAACTCTTCTTTTAGTAGTCATTTATTGGAGATTTCCATTTTATTTTGTTCTTTAATGATGATGGTTTAAACTTTTAAACTCTGTATGAACTTTGTTGAATCTTATCTTTCAGTTTAATACATTTTCATTAGCTTTTTCTCATACTTTTATTGATGGATCTGTTTATGGTTTGTAGGAGAATGTTAAACTTAGTTACTGACATCGACGAATGCAGTGACAAGTTAGGTTAACAAATTATTATAATAAGAGTTGAATGAGGATGCAACGAGAGTTGGTCCGCCTGTTCTAAGGATTGTAGTTTTCAACTTATAACGAGAATTAAGGTTGTTCTACATCTCTTCGTCAACAGTTGAAGATTGAATGAAAGTTAATAAGCGAGCTTACTCTTCACTTGCCAATTAAGCCATCGTACTTCCTTGAGTGTACTTGATTTTCTGCCATGCTAAACTAAGGAGATCCAGGCTTTATTTCATTATCTCTCTACTCTATTATATTTGCTATTTGCTACCACAATTGATCTATTACTATTCACTTTATTCTTTTATTGCAACTACCATTACACTCACATTATTCTCATTTCTAGAATTGTCGGTGGCCACATAATACTTAAGCCAAATACATTATCCTCGTGGGATCGATATTCAAACATGATTCTCCTATTTCTATTCTTGCATTGACAATGTTGCTTGCACCTAGAATGTGAGGCTTTTACACCGATCAAGTTTTGGCGTCGTTGCCAGGGATGACGTTATTTGGTTTTTATGTTTCTACTTGCAATTTCGTTTTCTTTATTTAGTTTATAGTTGTTTCTAATATTTTTCTTTTTGTTATTTTTTCTTTTTATTAAGCGTGTAGGTGTTGTATGACCAAAAGTGCATCTACACCATTTTTTGTACTAGATCTAGAAGTTAAGAGAACTTTTAGATGAAGAATTCGAGAACAAAGTGGGATGGAAAGATAGCCTAACAACAATGAGGGTATCCCTCAAGATCCTGAAAACCCACCACTGCACCCACCAGCCCAGAACAAAACAATCCGCGAGGTTGTTGTACCCTAGTTGGACAATTTGCAACCGAGAATTGTTAGACCACTTATTCTGGTTGAGAGTTTCGAGTTAAAGCCGTTTATGTTTCAAATTCTCAACTCTAATGGGCAGTACGCAGGGTTACCACACAAAGACGCTAGAGAGCATATTTAATCTTTCCTTCTAATTTGTGCTTTATTTAGCCAGCAAGGCATTCCTGAAGATGTCTTACGAATGTAACTGTTTCCATATTCTTTGCAGAGTAGAGCTTGTACATGGTTTCGAGGACTCTCTATCGGCTCTATTACATCATGGACTGATCTTGCAACATAATTTGTTTTGCGCTTTAATCCATCGACAATGAACTCGCGCACGAGGAATAATATTACAACCTACTATCAGTTGGATGATGGGACTCTCCATACTATATGGGAAAGATATAAGTCTTTGTTACGACGATGTCCCAACCACGACATTCAACAAGAAACTCATATTGAAATCTTCTACAATAGGTTGAATGCAACCCAAAGAAATCTTGTCTACGGGTCATCTAATGGACCATTACTTGATTGCACTTACACCGCTGTTGTTGGTGTGTTAGAGTAATTTGCTCAGAATGATTCTCAATATCGTATCTCAAAAGATGCTCCATGCAAAGCTGCACCGGGAGTGTTCGAGCTTGATGATCTTTCTTCTTTAAAAGCTCAGATTTCTTCTTTGGAGAACAAAATCAAGAATATAGAGGGAACAAGAGAGGTTACTCCTATCCAGTTAGCTCAATAGACTACCACTCCTATATTTTCTTGTGAAATTTGTGGTGAGAACCATAGCTATGAGGATTGCCTACAGTACGCAAAAAATGCTAGTTATGTCAGCAACATGCGTGGCAATAACATGGGTACATCTTACAACATAGACAATCGACAATATTGGGGTAACTCAAATTTAGCACATAATTCAGGAGTATTCTGCTCTGGGAATAGTTCTTCTCAAGGAAATTCTAGTGTGTGCTAAGGAAACTTCAGTTATTCGCAGCAACAGTTTACACCACAAGTTCAATTGCAACCATAATAGAATATGATGCAACCACAACATCCTGCTTCAAAATCTCAGCAATCACAATATGGTGCAAAATCCCAATATAGAGCACCATATCAGATGCAGTCTTAGATGAGTCATTTTGCTATATCAACTATCTCTAATCTATTTGCTTTTTTAAGGAAATGATGCACGACCATTTTACTCGTACAAAGGCTATAATGCAAGGTTACTCTTCATCAATAAGCACTTTAGAAGCTCAGTTGGGGCAGTTAGCTACTGACATGAATTCTCGACAACCGAGCATACTTCCTAGCAATACAGAGAGTTTGGTGAACAAGGGTAAGGAGCATTGCAAGACTATTACTCTTCGAAGTAGCAAATAGACTGTTCCCATATCTACTCAAGAACGAGGAGAGTCCCCTGTACCTGTTCATATAGTAGAAGATGGAGTTAATAATGGTAAGACGGGTAATGTTCCTCCAGTTATTACTCTACCTCCATCAGTTTTGCAATCTACATTGTCGCCACAATGCCCAATGTCAGCGCAACAAGCAGATAATCCTTTTCCACCTTTTTATCAGAGATTTAAAAACACTAAGTCTGATACTCAATTTCAATTCTTTCATGGTACTTTGCAATAGCTTATAGTGCAAATCTCTTTGATTGATGCTCTTGCACATATTCCTAATTATACCAAGTTCATGAAGGAAATCCTGTCTACGACTAAGAAGCTTAGTGTAATAGAAATCATTATGAGCACTTAGGAGTTAGTGCATTGATATCTACCCCTCTACTGAGAAAGATGAAAGATACTGGCAACTTTATCATTCCTTGCTATATTGGTAATCAATACATTAGCAAAGCTCTTTGTGTTTTGGGGGCTAGCATCAACTTAATGCCATTGTCAACTTTTCAAAAGTTAGGCATTAGAGAAATAAAACCCACTGCAGTCACATTGCAGTTGGCAGATAGATCTTTGACTCATCCAAATGGACAAATAAATGTAGTTGTTAGTGTAGACAAATTCGTTTTTCCAGCAAACTTTATTATTCTTGACTGCTAGGCAGATAAGGATGTTCTTATCATTCTCGGCCGCCCATTCTTAGCTACTGGGAAGGCAGTTATTGATGTATCAAAAGGAGAACTTACAATGAGGGTAGACAATGACCAAGTTACTTTTGGATGTTTAATGTCGATTTTGGAAGAAAGACCAAAGAATGTCATCATATTGATATTCTTGATAAAATCATCCGAGAAGACTTGAATCATCATGATATATTCATTGTTGAAGATACTGTGATAACAATGGTAGAAGATGATTTCCCCAATTGTGACCACATTGTTGAAGTGTTCACTACGACAATTCACCACAAATGGCAAGTTGAATCTTTAGATTAGCTCATCGAACTATTCCTACTTTTAAACCATCTATTGAAGAAGCTCATACTTTGGAACTCAAGCCATTACCAGATAATCTTAAATATGTATTCCTTGGAGATGCAAAAACACTATCAGTTATTGTCTCTGCAACTCTGGATGCAATACAAGAAGCTAAGCTGATAGACATTCTGAAGTAGCATAAACGTTATATTGTCTAGACTATTGAGGATATTAAAGACATCAGTCCATCTTTATGCAAGCACAAGATAAAGCTGGATGATGAGAACAAACAGTCTATTGAGCCACAATGCCAACTGAATGAAAAGATGAAGGAAGTAGTCAAGAAGAAAATCATCAAGTGGTTAGACGCAAATATAATCTATGCCATTTCTGATAGTGCATGGGTTACTCCATTCCATAGTATTCCTAAGAAAAGTGGCATCATTGTAGTTCATAATGATGCTGATGAGTTGATTTCTACTTGTATTCCTATAGGTTTGCATATTGTTATGGACTATAGACGACTCAATGCAGCCATAAGGAAATATCATTTCCCTCTTAGACTGTAGCCCTTAGTCTTCAACTACTGAAGAACCACTGGAGTCAAAGGTCTAGAGGAGTCTCCACACAACAAGATGCATCGAGAGAGGCTTGGGAGTAGGGGACCTATAGCACAGTTAGAGGGCTTAGAGGAGAACGTCGAGGATGCTTGATTCTTTTTTTTCCTTACTTGATAAACTGACATATTTTTAATACTTTTGTTATGGATGTTTTAAGCCCAGACATGAGCTAAATAATTTTGTTGGGTTTATTGTTTTCAGGATATTATGTTTTAATTACTCGTTTATTGCTATAGTTTTTTCTTTTATCTATTCTTTTCATTTTCTTCATGTATAGTTATTGTAAGTGCTATCGAGAGAGGCCTTTTAACTATTGATTTATTGCTTAATATCAAGAGAGTTAGGTTATACAAACATAAACAGTGGAACTTAAGCTGTCAACTTAGGTTCTATTTCGACTTAGATATAAGTTTAGGATTTCAACGACTAATAAGGGGAACTTGAATAGATAATAGAGTTGTTATGATTTACATAGACATGTATTGCCATAGCATCCATATTATCAACTTTTAGGCATCGAGAGAGTTAGAAGTTAACTAGAAAAGCCTATCGGATAGGTAAAGACTTAATTGGTTTACGCAGACATGTATCGCCAACTGTTATAGCATTCGAATGAGTAATTGACATAATTCCTAAGCAATAAACCTAGCTTCCATAATCATCTGAATATTAGATACAACATCTGCTTGTCCTTGATCATTGCTTATTTACTTTTATTGTAATTAGTTTGATAAACCATCTTCAAACAATTATTTGCTCACTAACTCTTGAGTATGATTGCTTCGCATTCGTTAATCCAATCCATATGGGTTCAACACTTTACTGTATCACTTTATTACTTGATTGACGAGTATACTTTCTCTAATTTGCAAGCATCAAGTTTTTGGCACCGTTGTCGGGGATTGACAATTGATAATTACCTAGTAATTGTGCTTAAAATTTCTTTTAGTTTAATTATAACTTTTATTTTTTTGTTTGTTTTTCTTTTCAAGTGTGTCATAGTGCATGACAAGACGCACAAATAGAGAAGAGACAATTATCCCTTACAATTCAGAGATCGAAAGATACTTGCAGGCAATATGTAGAGAACAAAGGATAATGGTGACTCGATCAACAATAATGCTCAGCATGAACCATGCGATGGTGATGATCCACCACTTGAAGGAAGAGCAATTGTTAATGATGCAAAAACCAATAGTGCACGAAATGGGTACCCCGTCCGAGATGACCCATTCATGACAACTTTGCACCAGTCCTCAATGACCTCAATCCATCGATTGTTGTGCCAGCAATAGAGCCAGCTTACTTTGAGCTAAATCACGTGATGTTCAACATGATCAATTCTATTGGACAATTCAGTGGATCGTGATGTGCGGTAAACAGGTATGCAATTTAGAGCAAGTATACTCGTTGATCAATAAATAAAATGATAGAGTAGAGTGTCAAACCCACAAAAATTAGATCAATAAATACGAAGCGATCGTACTTAAGAGTTGGTGAACAAGTATTGGTTTGATGGTGATTATCAAAATTAAATGCAATAAAAGTAAAGATTGAAATGGTCAAGACAAACAAATGATGTAGCAGATATTCATATGATTATGGAAGCTGGGATTATTACCTAGGAATTATGTTGATTACTTATTTGAATACTATAACGGTTGGCTATACATGTCTGCGTAAACCAATTATGACTTTACATATTTGACAAGGTTTTCTAATTAACTTCTGACTCTCTCGATGCCTAGAAGTTGATAATAATGAAGCTAAGGTAATACATGTCTACTTGAACCCTAACAACTCTATTATCTATTCAAGTTCCCCTTATTAGTCGTTGAAACCCTAAATTTATGTCTAAGCTGGATTAGAACCTAAGTTAACAACTTAAGATCCACTGTTCACGTTTGTATAACCTAACTATCTCGATATTAAGTTACATATCAATAGCTAAAAGGTCTCTCTAGATCTCTCTTACAATAACTATGCATGAAGAATAAAGAACATAATAGATAAAGGAAAAGACTATAACATTAAACAATTAATCAAAACATGATATCCTAAAAACAATAAACCTAACAAAAAGTATTTAGCTCATGTCTGAGCCTAAAACATCCATAATAAAAGTACTAAAGAACATGGTAGTTTATCAAGAAAAGGGAAAAGAAAGAATCAAGCGTCCTCGTCGTTCTCCTCCAACCTCTCTAACTATGCTGCAGGTCCTACACTCCTCAAGCCTGTCTCGATGGCTCTTGTTGTGTGGAGACTCCTCTAGACCTCAACTCTGGTGGTTCTCCGATAGTTAAAGACTAAGGTTTGCCATCTAAGATCAAGCTCTCTTTGGCGCGAAGCCTCTTGTTGGGATGACAATCAATTGTAAATGGCCAAGAGGGGGTGAATTAACAATTAAAAATTTTGGTGGAAGCAAAAAAAATTGACACAAGGAATTTAGAGTGGTTCAACCTTCTCAATAAGGTTTACATCCACTACCTTAGCAACCACACTAAGGATTTCTCAAATCCATTAGATTTTTTTTCCTTTTGAGGCTCAACGGGACAACCCTATAACTCCCTTAAGATTTATACCCCAAAACCTTAAGAACACTCTCAAAGAGAATTACAAAATTAGCAAACTAAGAAAAACCTCACAAAGGTAGTATGTTTGCACAATTTTAAGGCTCACTCAACCCCAGACACTTGAGTAAAAAGATTACAATAAAGAATTCTCAAGTGGGTTTACAAGATTTAACAAATAAGACTCAAAGAATGTTGGAATAAAAAGAAACACTTTGATTTAAAATAGGAAAGCCTATTTAATGGCTCCAGTGCAGGCGTACCGATATACATAAAGTGCGTAGCAAAACCGCATATCGGTACAAAATTACCACGTACTAATCCTAGACCCGTACTGGTACATATTGATCTATACCGAAACGCTACTCCTAATACCCCGTATCGATACAGCTTCCCCCGTATCAATACCCTTTGACCAAATTTGACAGATTTAGCTACAAAGAACCCAAAAATTCAATTTTACTCGAATCAAAATGCATGATTATTATATGAGAGCAACATGAAAGGGCAAAAACAGATACATACTCCCCCTAACAACATGAATAGATGCATATAGGAACAAGATCACGTAAACAAGAATATGAACCAAATTCAAGCAAAAATTTAATATCAAAACAAAGCTCAAAGGTTCAAGAAAGGCTACTAAGCCCTAACTTTCTCCTAAGAGGCCAAAAAGTGTTATTTATTTAAAGGTTTGTTAAAGATATCCGCTAATTGGTGTAAGGTGTCTTCATATTCTAGAACAACATCATTTTTCAAGACATGATCTCTAATGAAATGATGTCTTATTTCTATATGCTTGGTTCTAGAATGTTGGATGAGATTCTTAGTGAGACAAATAACACTTGTATTGTCACACTTTAAGGGGATGGTACCTACATCAATTCCATAATCTAAGAGATGTTGCTTCATCTAAAGGACTTAAGCACAATAACTACCGGCCGAAATATATTCTGCCTCGGTGGTAGATAATGCTATGCTATTTTGCTTTTTAGAAAACCATGAGATAAGCATGTTACCTAGGATAACAAGTATCGGAGGTACTCTTTCTATCTATCTTGCAACCTCCATAATCCGCATCTGAATAAGCATGCAAACTAAAGGATGAGTCTCTAGGATACCAAAGACCTAAACAAGGGGTGTCTCTAAGGTATCTAAAGGTTCTCTTAACGACTTGTAAATGTGATTCTCTGGGACTAGCTTGAAATCTAGCACACAAGCAAACACTAAACATGATATTCAGTCTACTTTCGATAAGATAAAGCAAATATCATATCAAAGATCTATAAAGCTTAAGATCAACACATTTACCTCCTTTATCTTTGTTAAGCTTTGTTGAAGGGCTCATTGACATGTCTTGAGGCTTTACATTCACTAAGCCAAACTTCTTTAGCATATCTTTGATGTACTTTGTTTGATTGATGAAGATGACATCCTTTATTTGTTTGATTTGGAGTCTCAAAAAAATGAGAGCTCCCCCATCATGCTCATTTCAAATTCACCTTGCATTAACATAGAAAAATCTTGGCAAAGAGATTCATTAGTAGAACCAAAAATAATATCATCAACATAGATTTGAACTACTAAAATATCACTGCCTTTTCTTTTATAAAAAGTGTAGCATCAATATTCCCTTTGTCAAAACCTTTTTCTATTAGAAAAATTGAATATCTTTCATACCAAGCTCTAAGAGCTTGTTTCAAACCATATAAAGCTTTTGAAAGTTTAAAAACATGGTTTGGATATTTTGGATCTTCAAAACCGGGTAGTTGTTCTACATACACTTGTTCATTTATAAAACCATTTAGAAAAACACTTTTAACATCCATTTGAAAAAGCTTGAATTCATGATAACATACAAATGCAAGGAACATCCTAATAGCTTCTATTATAGCTACGAGTACATAGGTTTCATCAAAATTAATTCATTCTATTTGAGTGTAACCTTGAGCAACAATTCTAGCTTTGTTTCTCACTATGTTACCACATCATCTAGTTTGTTTCTAAATACACATTTAGTACCTATAGTAGATTTATTACTATGCCTATCAACTAATGTCCAAACTTGACTCCTCTCATATTGATTTAACTCTTCTCATATTGATTTAACTATTATAGCTACGAGTACATAGGTTTCATCAAAATTAATTCGTTCTTATCCTTTAGCAGACTAGACAGCTAGCAGATTCAGTGTCGAACTGGCTGAAATGGTGAAAACTTCCTCTGTAGTGACATTAGAAATGCAGCGACAATGAGGAAAAAATAGACAAAAATATATAAAATAAGAGCCACTGAAACTAAGTTAGATAAAATATAGAAATAGACATGAAAATGTAAAAATGGATGCAATGGATACAGATGTGGGGACAATTAGATCTAAAAATCTAGGGAAAATACATACTCTTGAAAGAGCTATCACACCCCAAACTTGAGTTTTTACTTATCCTCAAGTAAATATTAAAGCAACAAGGTCCAACAAACAATTTAGAGGCATTCTAGATAGTTGAATCATTCTAAACAATCAATAAACCCATTGCATCGACATGAGAGACAATTTCATAAACAACTCCACATCAATAGATAAGCATGCAATTCAAGAATACCCAACATCATCCTTGTCATCTCAGATCTATTCCTCCTATAAGTATTTATTTAGTACCACAAATAACAAGATATAAATATCATATATATTTTTCATGTTTTTTCTTCTTTTTTTTATTGTAGCGAGGGATATCAAACAATGAATGAACACTAAACCCTGAGAAGTAAGATGTTGTGCAAGGAACCCCTAGGAAGTACTTCATTGCAACAATACACACTCATGCAGCTACAACCTTTGGCCAGATTCATTTTTCTAATGCATGTAGAGGAGTGTTCCCTCTTAAAGCTACTTTATTTTATTACACTCAATTGGAATGCCTTTTATTTATATTTGATAAGATATACTAACATGTATAGCACATGCTGAAATAGGTGGAAATCATAAAAAATTAGAGGAATAATGCTAGATATTCTCTAATCAAACAAACAGATATATCAATGCAGAGTTAAAAATGCAATCATCCATCATGTATATCCAACAAACTTATCAATGATCAGAACAATTCTAGATTTACACATACAATGCAAGCAGAAGATTTTCCATCACAAAAGGGAACCTTGCATTTGCGTAGATTTTTTTTGAAATAGGGGTGCATTTCAACTCCTGGGTGTATACCCCCAAACTTAAAGATTGCATTGTCCCAATGCAAAAGAAAATAGAATACAATGATAGAATGTAATGATAGAATTTAATGACAAAATGCACTAACAGAATATGGTTACAATGATGAATGCAATGCGACTACAAATACATGCTATTACAATGACAATGTAAATGTCATGAAAATATAGAAATACAAAATGAAATTACACTGTATATAATGTATGCCTATAAAAACTAAAAATAAACTAACTCAGTTTTCCTGCTCTTGGGAGGAAGAAGCAGAACGTTTCTTCTTCTTCTTCTTGCTTTTCTTCTCATCCTTTCTCTTCTTCCTACTATTCTCCTTGACTTGAAGCGCTTTCTCTTATTTTCCTTCTTGGGTAGAGGAGTCTCTTCATCATGTTCAATATCTTCTTCTCTCTCTAACCCTTTCTCTTCCTCTTCGGCATCATCGGCCGCATCCTTAGACAGAATGAACGTTTGTGGTACCTTGTATAGCACCATTATAGGAGGGTTTACCTCTTTTTCATCTACTGTTGGCACAACTTCCGTCGGTCACGTAGCAATTGGATTAAACTCTGGTCCTCTGGGGTTGCATCCATAGTCTTGGATACAACCAAATTCTTTTCAATCACAATCTTCTCAGCAATGGAACTATCTTCTTCATCTTTATCTACGTCTTTAACAAGGAATTCATCTTCTTTGGAAGCAGAGGGTATTGCATCAACATCCATAGGGATATTCAAGTCAAACAAGCAATCCCTTATAATTTTACTTGATGCCTATTCTTTGGGTGTGTCACCAGCTTCACTGATATTGTTAGGAGAGTTCACTGATTTGTCTGGTGCTTCTTTTATGGCATCATCAGAGAAGAAATCATAACTATAGATGATAGGAGGGAACACATAAAATTTTGGCAGATCAATAGGAGTGAGTCAGCTC
This sequence comes from Hibiscus mutabilis, assembly GCA_019671005.1. NCBI lineage: Eukaryota > Viridiplantae > Streptophyta > Magnoliopsida > Malvales > Malvaceae > Hibiscus > Hibiscus mutabilis. Next base: position 38,286,759 of record CM033738.1, read on the forward strand.
AGGGCAGCAAGTACAGACTTGTGCTACGTCTTCACATAGGCATAGAATAAATTTTGTGCTAGATCTATTATTTTTACAATGGCTGCAACCTTTCCAACTGTGCTAGTTACAGTGTCAAGCTTATCCTTGATAGTTAAAACTTTCTTTCGGACTTTATCACTTGTCGATACATTCTTTGTTGTAACATCCACTTTTACCTTACCCTTGTCCCCCTCATTGCAGTACCCACTCTCGGTGTAGGAAATTTAGAAGTGAGAGCCATCATGTTAATGGTAACCTTGTTGATAGACCCCTTATTGGCTGTCATCTCTTCATTTTTTGGGGTTTTCCCCTTCAATTCACAGAGCTGCATGATCAGCGAGGGAAAGCCAATTATTCTCTTTGTGTATGATTTCCCCACATCAATTTTTCTCCCCTTAATGATAGAATGTATCAGACACATTCTATCAAGTGAGATGGTCTGAAACCAAATCTTGGCAGACAAGGTCAAAAACTTTCTAAGCATGGTAAAATTTCCAATATTGGTCCTCGACCATAATGCACTTGCTATGCATAAATCTTCAACTAAAAGATCTAGTTTATCATTAGTAATCTCAACCACAAATAGTGCATGTTCATACATATTCATAATAGTGTTAAATAACTTGTTAATAGAAGTAGCACTCCAAGGAATATAGTGTTCTCTCACAAAAACAAGTTTTAAAGAAGGCTCATAAAGGTTTGCATAAAATTCTCTTACCAAGGCAGTACTGTACCTGCTAGGATGAGCGCAAAAACTGCTCTATTTATGAAGTGTAATGGTATTGTGGATGGATTTTCCTGGCTCCTCCTTAGGAGAAAGTTCAATCCCTCGCTCAGGGTGAATAGTTATCTTTTGGATATGCTGCTTAAAATGCTCACCTGTAATCCCCGTTTGAAATGCCTCATACTCAGGTTCCTCTTCTTGAGCAACATGGTCATTGGATGGAGGATTAGATTCTAAGCTTGGAATATCTTGAACATGAGGTTCCATTGAGATTTTTCGGGCTGCCCTAGTCTTGGCCATAGTGTATTATAAGAAAGAATATGAAAAAGAAAGATTTTTACAAAGAAAAATGTGAACTTTAATGCTTCGAAATATCAGAGAAAATAGAAAATGAAATAAATGTATAATGAAGTTCAGAGTTGCTTAATAAAGAAAAAGAAAAGAGGGAAAATGAAGAGGCATGATTTGTACCGTCTGATGCGATGAGTTTCAACGGCTTGATCTTGGTGCAATAATCATACTCGTTCATTGCATTTCTCGCGCACATGATGAAAGGTTGTGATTTTTAGGGATAAATTAGTGCAGTTAAATTACCCAATTTACCCCTAAATATTCATGCATATCTTGTAAGGCCTTCCACCGTGCAAGTTGTTAGAAAAGAAGAAACCTTGACAAACCAAAGATATGTTATTATGCAAAAAAAGAGAAATAAAGGAAATTACAAAAAAACAAGGAAAATAAAATCTAAACCTAATAAAGCATTTAAAGAGAATTTCAAACAAATTCGACCAATTTAATAGTCTCAATATTCCCAGGATCAAAGTTACCACAATAGAGTTTGAGTCGTTAGCCATTGACTTTGAATGGAATCCCCCTTTTGTATCTTTGATTGTGACTGCACCGTGTGGAAAGACTTCCACAACTTCAAACGGTCCAGACTAGCTTGATCTCAATTTTCTTGGGTAAAATTTCAACCTATAATTGAATAGCAAAACCAACTGCCCGACTTCAAATTGTCGCTGCAAAATAATCTTGTCATGCCAACGCTTGCTCTTGTCCTTGTAAATAGAGGCATTTTCATAAGCGTTGCGTCAAATTTCTTCTAATTTCGTAATGTCCAACAATCGCTTTTTCTCCACTACCTCATAATCAAGGTTGACTTATTTAAGAGCTCACAAAGCCTTGTGTTCAAGCTCTACTGGCAGATGATAGGATTTCTCAAAAACAAGTTGATTTGGCAATATTCCCAATAGAGTTTTGTATGCAGTACGTATAGCCCACAATGCATCATCTAAACGAAAGGACCAATCTTTTCTAGTGGTGTTCACCACTTTTTCCAAGACATTTTTAATTGTTCGATTAGATACCTCTGACTATCCATTGGACTGAGGATGATACGTTGTGTCCAATCAATGATTTACTCCATAGCAACCACCTATCTGTAGTGGAAGTGCTTTTCTTGATCGTTGATCAATGCTCATGGTGTTCCAAAATGTGTGAGTATATGCTTGTGAAAAAGCTTTAAAACTATTTTGCATCATCTTTAGGCACTGCAATGGCTTTATCCACTTTGAAACATAATCTAATACAACCAAAACGTATAGATTTCCAAAAAAATTAGGAAAAAGACACATGAAAACCAATCCCCAAACATCAAATAACTTGATTTCCATTATTGGCTACTGTGGCATCTCATTTCTCCTAGATATGGATTCGGTACGTTGACGTCTGTCATAGCATTGGGTAAACTCGTGAGCATCTTCGAAAAATGACGTCTAATAAAATCTAGATTGGAGGACTTTTGCAACCATTCTTATTCCACCAAAATTCCCTTCATAAGAAGCATTGTGACAATGTTGTCGAATAGATTTCATCTCTTCTTTAGGGATTGTCAAATTATATTGTCATTACAAACCTTGAACAGATAATGTTCATTCTAATGATATTTCGTAGCATTTCTAAGGAATCTAGCCTTTTTGTGCCCAATTACACCAACATGAGTCTTTCCACAAACCAAGTAATTCACTTTATCAGCATACCACAGTGTTGCATTCACAAAAAAAAACTTTTCATCTGGAAATGCATCAATAATTTGTAACTTATTTCCATCTTTGTTGCCTTCTTCCAACCTAGAAAGGTGATTGGCAACTTGATTTTCTGACCCTTTACGGTCTTTAATCTCAATATCGAACTCTTGCAGCAATAAGATCTAGCAAATTAATCTTGGTTTTGAATCTTTCTTTGCAAAAAGGTATCTCAAAGCAGAATGATCAGTAAAAACTATAATTTTTCCACCCACAAGATAAGAACAAAGCTTATCAAAAGCAAAAATTATCGCTAATAACTCTTTGAGTAGTAGTGTAATTGATTTCAGCTTCAGTTAGATTCTTACTAACATAGTAGATCGCGTGAAATACCTCATCTTTGCTTTATCCCAAAACTGCACCCATATCAAAATCACTGGCGTCACTCAGAAGTTCAAACGGTTGCTCCCAGTTGGGCGTAACAACGATCAGTGCATTCATAAGCTATGTTTTGATTTTATTGAATGCATCCAGACATGCATAATCAAAAAACAAATTTTCTACCTTGCTCCAACAATAAGCATAGAGTTTTGGTGACCTTCAAAAAATCCTGAATGAATCTTCAATGGAGCCCAACATATCATAAAAAACTGCGGATACCCTTCACATTCGTTGGCGGTGGCAGTTTTTAAATTATATCCACTTTGGCTCTATCAACCTTAATTTCAGCCTTCAAAATTTTGTGGCCCAACATAATCCTTTCGGCGACCATGAAGTGACATTTCTCCCAATTTAAAACCTGATTGGTGTCTTTATATTGCTGCAATACTTTTTCTAGATTGTCGATGTAATGGTCAAAGTTATTCCTATACAACGAAAAATTATCCATAAAGATTTCAAGTGAAGTATCAATCATATCTAAAAATATTACCGTCATGCACCTTTGAAATAGGGATTCATTGCAAAGACCGAAAGGCATGTGATGGAAGGTAAATGTCTCGAATGGGTATGTAAATGTAGTCTTCTCCTGGTCTTCAGGTGCAATAGTAATTTGATTGTAGCTAGAATATCCATCTAGAAAATAGTAATACTCTTTGCCCGCAAGTCGATTTAACATCTGATCAATGAAAGGAAGAGGGAAGTGATTCTTCCTTGTGGCTGCATTGAGCCACCTATAGTCCATACAAATACAACAACCCGTAGGAATGCGAGTTGGAATCAATTCATCAACATCGTTATGAACTACAGTGATACCACTTTTCTTAGGAACATAGTGGACTAGACTAATCCATGCACTATCAGAAATGGCATAGATAATTCCTGCGTCCAACCATTTAAGTATTTCATTGTTGACTACTTCTTTCATCTTTTCATTCAATCTTCTTTGACGCTCAATGTATTACTTGTTCTCATGATCCAGCTTAATCTTATGCGTGGATAGAGATGGACTAATGCCCTTAATATCTGTAATTGTCTATGCAATATCATACTTGTGCTGCTTAAGAATATTTATCAACTTAGCTTCTTGTATTGTGTTCAGAGTTGTAGAGACAATGACCGAGAGTGTTTTCGTATCTCTAAAGAATACTTATTTGAAATTAGCTGTCAATATCTTGAGTTTCAGATTAGGAGCTTCTTCAATAGATGGTTTAAAAGTAGAAATTGACCGGTGAGCAAGATCTAAAGATTCAACTTGCCATTTATGATAGACTGCTGTAGTGAGTACTTCAACAATGTGGTCACAATTCGAGAGATTTTGTTCAACCATTGTCAGTGCATTATCCTCACCAATGAGTATACCATGATGATGTAGGTCTTCTTGAATGATATGGTCAAGAATATCAATATGATGACAGTCCTCAGACTTTCTTCCAATATCTGCGTTGAACATCCCAAAAATAACTTGGTCATTATCGAGCCGTATTGTAAGTTTTCCTTTTAATATATCAATAATTGCTTTCCAATAGCTAAGAATGGGTGACCAAGAATGATAGGGAAATCATTGTCAGCCGCGCAATCAATAATGATAAAGTTAGCTGGAAAAATAAAATTGTCCATACGAACAAGCATATCCTTGATTTGACCATTCAAATGTGTCAAAGATCTGTTTGCTAATTGTAATGCGACTATAGTGGGATTCATTTCCCTAATGCCTAACTTTTGGAAAGTAGACAGTGGCAGTTAATTGATACTAGCCCCCAAATTACAAAGAGATTTACTAAAGTGGTGATTACCAATATAGCAAAGTACGATAAAGCTGCTTGGATCATTCATCTTTCTCAGTAGAGGAGTAGATATTAAAGTACTGCACTCTTCAGTGAGCGTAATGGTTTCCATTGCATTGAACTTTTTCTTCTTAGATAGAATATCTTTTATGAACTTGTCATAATTAGGAATCTGTGTAAGGGCGTCAATTAAAGGAATTTACATAGTAAGTTGTTGCAAAGTATCATGAAAGAATTGGAATTGAGAATCAGACTCAGTGTTCTTAAATCTCTGAGGAAAAGGTGGAGACAAATTATCTGATTGTTTCGTCGACATTGGGCATTGTGGCAAAAACTTTGGTTGTAAAATAATGGAACCATAGTAATAACTAGAGGAACATTACCCATCTTGCCATTGTTATCTCCATCTTTAACTGTATGATTAGGTACAGAGGACTCTCCCCGTTCTTGAGTAGATATGGAAATTGGTTGCGTCAAGTTAGTAGTATGTTTGCCACTATAGAGAGTAATAGCTTTGCAATGCTCCTTACCCTTGTTTATCGGACTCTCAGTGTTGCTAGGTAGTGTGCCCGACTGTCGAGAATTCATGTCAGTAGCCAACGGCCCCAATTGAGCTTCCAAAGTGCATATTGATGAAGAGTGTTCTTGCACTATAGCTTCAGTGTGAGACAAATGATCACGCATCATCTCTTCAAGAAGAGCAAATGAGTCAAAAATAGTTGATGGAGCATAATGACTCATCTGAGATTGAGTTTGAGATGGTGCTCTATATTGTGATTGCACACCATACTGTGATTGCTGAGATTGTGAAGCAATATGTTATGGTTGCATATGATTCTATTGTGGTTGTGATAGAGTTTGTGGTGTAAAATTTTGATGCGGGTAACTGAAGTTTCCTTTGGCATATGCTAGAATTCCCTTGAAAGGAATTTTTCCCAAAGCGAAACACTCATTGATGCTGTGTAGAATATGAGTTACCCCAAGACTGTCGATTAGCTGTGTTGTAAGATATACCCATATTGTTGCCTCGCATGTTGCTGACATAACTGGCATTTTTTGCATGTTGTGGGCAGTCCTCATAGCTATGGTTCTCGCCACAAATCTCACAAGAAAGCACACGAGTAATAGTTTGTTGAGCTAGCTGAATGGGAGCAACTTCACTTGTTCCCTCTGTATTCTTGATTTTGTTCTCCAAAGATAAAATTTGAGCTTTTAGAGAATAAAGATCATCAAGGTCAAATATTCCCGGTGCAATTTTGCATGATGCATGTAACCCTCTCAACGTATATTCGATAATTAAATACACATTGACGATGTTACTAAAGTTTTTAACTGATTTCTTGACTTGTAAAGTTTTTTTAAAAACTAGTTTAGTAAAATAATTTTTCCTCGATTTCATTAAATTATAAATCTGTCTAGTGTCACCTAGTTTCGACCTTGAATTGGTTAAATAAATATTTAAGACATTTATTAACATGAAAACATAATTCATGGTGTAAACTATGTGTGCTACATAGACCCTTTCTTGATTTTAAAATCGCTATTCGATAAGCATTAACTACGTAATAACTATACCAAATTCCACTACTAAGAGTTTAAAACCATATTGTTCATCCATAATACTTAGTTTACAAGCCCACTTAAAATAAGTAAACTAACTTATAAGTTTAGCAATACAAAATGACTACAATTTAAAATACGAGTACATGCCCACTAGATTAGGATGTAAGTGTACATACTATTGCTTATAAGCGATATCTCGATTTCCAAAAGTGCAGCTCCTTCTTCGATACTACTAGCCTGATCGACCTACGTGTATACGAAACACACGCTAAGTACAACTTAATAAGACATAAAAATACAATATAAACCAATAACATAAATATCACCATTCCTGTAAAATGGCATGCAATTCTCTGTATAATTTATAACATTTCATCATTTATCATGGTAAATGAGAAACTAACTTAATTCAATGAATCATGGTTGCATGTAGATATAAATATTCAAAGTCATAACATCATTCTTACTTTATCGGTGATTAATACGATAGACATATTGGCCTATCTACCTCCATAAAAGCATTTCCTGGATTATAGCCCAAAGTACAATTTCATGTGATGCTATGATACGCGAGTCATCACGACACCGTAGTGTCTACGACGCCGTAGCGTCTGCATCGCAAAAGCGACTGAGATGAGTACGTACTCGAGGACGCTCTTTGCTCCTCATACTCACACATTTTGTGCTTTGTAACACCGTAGTGTTTGAACCGACTCCGTAGAGTCTAACTCGACTCCGTAAAGTCCATCTCGACCCCGAAGAGTCTATCTCGCACCGTAGTGCTATGACGCAGCTGCTAGGACTCTATGGATATCCAACTATACCAAAGACTCTCACACTAGTACATGGGCATAACAGTATAATATTTTCACATTCAATATCCAACCAATCAATACTATCATCCATAATTCGATAATGGGCAGTTCATACCCCAAAATCTAAAATCTGATTTATCTTAGATAAATCATTATGCCATATTCATGTATTCCATATGCCATTTAATTTTCATGCCATTTGCATAATTTGACTAACGAACATTTTTTTCATTAAAATCAAGGTTGACTTATCGTAAGTCATCCTATTTACATGTCATACATGCATATAATGCACTTACTTGGGCTATGCACAATACTGGGCCTAACTAAGTTAATCCACTACTTTTTTCTTCCCTCTTTTATCTCGTATTTCCTTGTCCTGCTCGGATGCTGCAAATTTACCCATCGAAAATATACAAAAATATACATGTTAGATTTCTTTTTAATTTAACACTCTTAACTATAAAATACTAGTATAATTATTCCAATATAGAAATTTTTCCAAGAATTTTCCCTTTTTCTCATTTAGTAGCCGAAAAGTCTATTTTGGTCCTTAGTGACCATTTTGCAACTTTTGCAATTTATTCAAGCCCGAATCACAATTACTCCATAATTCTAACATTTTCCATTAACTTTTACTCAATGCCCTTCAATCCACTAACCTTTGTTAAAGTGACATTTTAGTCACTAATTCCACCCAAAAGTTTGCAAACTTGTACTAATTATTCAATCCAACATTTTTACAATTTTTCTCATATTTTCAATTATATTTTAGCCCTTGGCCGAATTGGTCACTAAACCTTTCCAATGTTGTTTTTCATTCAAACAACATTCTAATATGCTCAAAATAATTTTTCCAACATATAATCTTCATTTCCAAGAATTAACACTTAAAACCCCAAATTCTTCCTACTTGGCAAATTGGGTGTCTAAACTTTTCAAGGACTTTATTTTAGTCCTAATGCCATAATCAAGCTTGTAATTTCATAATCTCTTCAAATCCACCACTAAAATAATTTTCACATTATTTTCCCTAATTTACCAAGCATGCCAAAATAGTCACTTAGAAAACTAGTTGAGGATTTTTCATTCTAACATCAAAATCAAACTTTTAGAATCATAAATCTTCCATATTCATCCTTAATTTCAAAACTCTAAATGAAACCCCAAAAATCTAGGGTTAGGTTTTATGCCTTCAACATGAAATTAATCTAAATTTAAGCTTGATTTCAACTCCACAATACTTGATTTGCTTAAATCTTACTTCGATCTCAACATAGAACATTTCTTCAAATTACTATGCAAAATTACTATCAATAGAAAGAGCATTAAGCATAGATCATTTTTTCCAAAGGAACATACATTGATTCTAACTTTAGAGACTTCAAAATGCCTAGGAAAATTTTGTGTATTTTTTCTCTTCTTTCTCTTGTTGGTTTCGAAAATGGGAGGATAAAGATGAACAAATTTGTTAATCTTTTATTTTATTAATGCCACATGTATAAATTAAATGAATATTAAATTCATTTAATTTCTTAAGTCCAAATAATCCTCCAACTATGTTTTATTTTCAAATTTGCCATCTTATAAAAATAGAACAAAGTCTAGTTAGAATCCAACTATAATCATTAAAATATTCATAAAAATAATATTTTATGAATTTTCCATGGCTTATGGAGCTATCTTTAAAATTCCAATTTGATCTGATTACCCGATAATCACTTACTACGATTTTCCATTTTTCGAACTATCAAGTAAAATCTGAAATTCTCATATTTCTAATTTCCATAAATAAATATTGTTGACCTACAAAATATTCCATAATTTTGTAAAAATCAAAATCTTGAAATTTTGATTCGGTCCAATATACTGATAATTTACCCGAAATCTTTATCGGATAAATTTCTCTTAATAATCCTTTATCAGATATCCATGCAAATAATATCAACTCGAACTGATTCCTTTTTATCAATCTCAATTACTGACATGAGACCTTCCCAAAAGGTCACCCATCCTATGCCTTGAGCACGCTTAACTTTGCAATTCGATCTAAATTCGATATCTTATACTGCATTTTTATTCGAATCAAGTATCTGCTTATCCCCTAATTGTTCGATAAAAAATAGATTTCCACATAAATCCATTACTAGAAATCTAATTATACAGATCAACTTCCTGTAACCTGTACTACTTATTTGTGCAATAAAAATATTCCATCAGGTGCCTATACTTTTCTCACTGAATTTCAACCAAACTTCGCAAGTACCCTATTTTGCTTGCTCTGTATCATATGGTACTCTTAATTCTCAGAAATTCCTTTCTTAGAGTCTATAATTAAATAAATCTTAACTTTTATATTTTATCATTTTAGTCACTAAGTTAGCTTTTAAGCTCTTATCTTAGTACTAAATGACTCTTAAACAACTTAGCAAATTTCAGGGTATTACAATTCTTTCCTTTAAGAAAATTCGTCCTCAAATTTTAAAATGTACCTGATTTAAATAGTTTTGGGTACTGCTTTCTTATTTTCTCCTCGGCCTCCCAAGTTGCCTCTTCCACTTTGTGGTTCCTCCAAAGGACTTTGACCCATGGAATTTTCTTATTCCTCAATTCTTTGACTCCATAAGATAAAATCTCCACTGGTTCTTCTTTATATGTTAAATCGGGTTGCAATTCAATCTCTTCTAGAGTGATAACATTCGAAGGATCTAATCGATACATTTGCAACATAGATACATGAAATACATCATGAATCTTGCTCATCTCTAGAAGTAAGGCCAGTTGATAAGCTACTGGTCTAACTCTTTTGAGAATTTCATAAGGTCCAATGAATCTAGGATTTAGTTTCCCTTTTTGACCAAAGCACAATACTTTCTTCCATGGTGAGACCTTTAGGAAAACTTTATCTCCAACTTCAAATTCAACATCCTTTCTCTTTTTGTCTGCATAAGCTTTTTATCGATCTGCGGCTGCTTTGAGATTATTCTGAATAATTTTTACCTTATCTTTCATTTTCTCAGGTTAAATCAATCCCGCATGTTTTTGGGTCATTAAGAATATTTTGATCCTATAATTCGAACCAATTACGAGGAGTTCTGCACTTTCTTCCATAAAGTGCTTCAAACGGTGCCATTTTAATGCTTGTCTGATAACTGTTGTTATATGCAAATTCAACTAATGGCAATTACTTTTCCCATGATTATTGAACTCAATAATTCAACCTCACAACATGTCTTCTAAAATTTGGATCATTCGTTTTGACTGCTCGTCCGTTTGCAGATGGAATGCAGTACTAAAATTTAATTTAGTACCTAGTGTCTCGTGTAATGCTCCTCAAAACCTCGAGTCTATATCCGATACAATCGATATCGGAACACCATGTAATCGTACTATTTCTTTGATATATAATTATGTATACTTGTCCATTGAATAATCCACACGACCTGGAATAAAATGTGCAGACTTCGATAAACGATCCATAACGACCCATATTGAATTCTTTTTACTGGGCGTAACTGGTAGCCTTGTTACAAAATCCATAGTCACTTTTCCCATTTCCATTGAGGAATAGAGATAGGTTGTAAAAGTCCAGAAGGTACTTGATGCTCTGCCTTAATTTGTTGACATGTCAGACATTTTGCTACCAACTTCGAGATTGCTCTTTTCATTCCCGGCAACCAATAGTGGGTTTTCAAATCTTGATACATCTTATTACTCCCTGGGTGCATAGTTAGTGGACAATAGTGAGCTTCTGTTAAAATCTCTTTCTTCAATTCACCATTGTTAGGAATATAAACTTTTCCTCGATAGTATAAACAACCATAAGACTTGATTTCATAGTCTTGTGCTTCCCCAGATTCAACTTGTTTACACTTTTTAAGGCATTCTTCATCCAAAAGTTGTAAATCATTGATCCGATCCAAAGAAGTTGGCTTAAGCTGAAACTCTGCTTTTAAAGAACCATCATGTCCCAAAGATAGTTGTGCATTCATTGCGCGTAGAACAGAAAATGTTTTCCAGCTAAGAGCATCTTCTACTACGTTAGCCTTTCTAGGGTGATAATCAATAACCACGTCGTAATCCTTTAAAATCTCAACCCATCCTCGTTGTCTCAGATTCAGATCTCGTTGTGTCATCAAGTACTTCAAACTTTTGTGATCAGTATATATATGAAACTTTTCACCATATAGATAATGTCTCCAAATTTTTAGTACAAAAATCACTGCTGTCATCTCCAAATCATGAGTCAGTTAATCCTTCTCATGATTTTGAGTTGTCATGATTCATAAGCTACAACGCGTCCTTCTTGCATTAATACACAACCCAAACCATTATGGGATGCATCACTATACAAAATGTACTCTTTTCTCGGCTTTGGTTGAATTAATATTGGTGCCTCTGTTAAAACTTTCTTTAATCTTTCAAAACTTTTTTGACACTTCTCTGTCCATACAAAAGAAAAATCTTTCCTTAATAGCTGAGTAAGTGACATGGCGATGATATAGAAGTTTTGGACAAATCGTCTATAATATCTAGCTAATCCCAAGAAACTTCTGACTTCTGAGACATTCTTTGGTGCTTCCCATTTAAGAATAGCTTGTATCTTCTTGGGATCCACTCTTATTCCATCAGTAGATATGACATGTCCGAGAAAATTTACTTCAAATAACCAGAATTCACATTTGGAAAATTTTGCATAAAGCTGCTTATCTCTTAATGTCTATAATACTACTCAGAGATGTCGATCATGATCATATTCAGTCTTAGAATATACCAAGATATCATCTATAAATACCACTACAAACTGGTCCAAGTAGGGTTGAAACACCCTATTCATCAAATCCATAAATGTTGTAGGGGCGTTTGTGAGTCCAAACGGCATTACTAAAAACTCGTAATGTTCATAGCGAGTCCTGAATGTTGTCTTTGGTATATCTTCCTTCTTAACTTTTAGCTGATAATAGCCTGATCGAAGATCGATCTTTGAAAACACAGTAGTTCCTCTAAGCTGATCAAATAGATCTTCAATTCTTGGCAATGGATATTTTTTCTTTATCGTTACTTTATTCAATTGTCGATAATCTATACACAATCGTAAAGATACATACTTCTTCTTTACGAATAATACTAGGGCTCCCCATGGCGACACACTCGGTCGAATATAGCCTCGATCTAATAACTCTTGTAATTGAGCTTTTAGCTCCCTTAATTCTGTTGGCGCCATCCTATATGGTGCCATCGATACCGGCTCTATTCCAGGATACACATCTATTCCAAATTGTACCTCCCTATGTAGAGGTAATCCTGGTAACTCATATGGAAATACATCTAGAAATTCTCGCACAGTTGCGATATCTTCCAATTTCTTGTTTGATGCTTGCGTATTCACCATATTAACTAAATACGCTTCACACCCATTATTTAACATCCTTTGAGCCATCGCTACAGAGAATACTGAGTTTAGGCAATCACTTCTTTCTCCCACTGCAACCACCTCAGAACCATCCGGTCCTTAAAGTACTAATTGCTTCTTTTTACATTTAACGTTTGCATTATATGCAGATAGCCAGTCCATTCCCAAAATAATCTTAAATTCATAGAATAGTAGCTCCATTAAATTCACTGGAAATTCAATCTCTTGAATCACTAATGGACAATTATTACATATCCGGGTCACTCTAGCACTATGACCAAGCGGATTACTGGAATCACATCACTACTAATAGTCTCCATAGAAATTCTTCTTTTAGTAACTAGTTTGGAGCTAATATATGAATGAGTAGAACTAGAATCAATTAAAACAAACACAATTCACCAAAAAGTCAGAAAGTACCTGCTATAATATCCGAATCATACTTGTCCTCATCTATGCGTATATTATACACTTGAGATGGGGTTCGAAATTCTCGTGTTGATGCCGCCTCTGATCCGACTTGTTTTGTTGTTCTAGCTTGTCCGATTCCACCATGACCACAACCTCTAGGTGGAGCTACTGCAGATCGTTCTGTCTGGATAGGGTTCCCTGTCTGTCCTCGCAAACATTCTCTAGCAAAATGTCCCATCTGACCACATCACAGACAGGCTCCTGTAATAATCCAACAAACCCCTCCATGCTTCCTCCCACAATGCTCACATTCTGGTTTAGAAGCTTTTTTTGACTTCTTCAAGCTTGCAGTAGACATCTGAGAAGCTTGGGCTCTTTTAGAAAAAGGATTTTCGCGAATAGATCCAGTTCCAGACTTGCTTTGTTGACGAGAACATCTACCTTGCTTAGTCTGTACTGAAACAAATGACTCTCCAGATCTTTTAGTTGATCGAGATGATTGAGCTCTAACTCACTCTAGATAGGCCCTTTCCATAGCCTTTGCTCTATTTACCGTATCTTGATAAACTGACAGGTTCATACGTAACAATACTTCCTTACGTCTTGGATAAAGCCTCTCAATGAACCATTCACAACGAGATTTTTCAGTCGGCATTAAATTGGCTGCATACCGGCTTAATCGATTAAACTCCAACTCATACTCATAAACTGAATGATTGCCTTGCTTGAGATCCAAGATCTGCTGAAGCATTTCTCTCTTGAATTGATCACCAACATATTTGGCTTTAAATGCTTCTTGGAAAAATGTCCAAGTTACTTGTTCAGCAGGTACCAGCTCTATGGCATTCGACCACCATATATGAACATGTTCCCTTAGAAGAGATACAACTCCCTCTAGTTTTTCAGCATCAAAACAATTTAACTGGTCCAACATAACCTTGACATCATTTAACCATAAGTTTGCGGACATTGGATCACCTTCTCCATTGAACTCAGGCGCACCCAATTTCTTAAGCTCTTTAGCAGTCCATGCCCTTACGGGTGCAAGAGCTGGAACTGGTACGGGTGCAGAAGGCTGCAACCTATTAACCATCGCCTCTAATTCTTGCATTAATGCTCCATATTCTTGAGCTGGAGCTCATTGCTGCGCAGGTGGCTCAGCCTGGGCAGGAGTTGGAGGTGGAACCTTTTGTACCTCATTACTGTCATTATGAGCCTCTTCCGGGCCCTGATGATCCGTCGCATGACGTGATCCCTCGGCGTCCGACATTCTCTATTACAACATTTTCATAATCATATTAGTAAAGAGCCACATCAAATTATATAACCAATACATCAGTAACATAACATCCTAGGGGCATGTAAACTTTAAACAAATCACATCGGACTCAGTTTAACCTCCAGAATCGGCTAAACCTTTGCTATGATACCACTAAATGTAACACCCTCAACGTATATTCGATAATTAAATACACATTGAAGATGTTACTAAAGTTTTTAACTGATTTCCTGACCTGTAATTTTTTTTAAAACTAGTTTAGTAAAATATTTTTTCCTCGGTTTCATTAAATTACAAAACTGTCTAGTGTCACCTAGTTTCGACCATGAATTGGTTAAATAAAAAATTTAAACAGTTATTAACATGAAAACATAATTCATGGTGTAAACTATGTGTACTACCTAGACCCTTTCTTGATTTTAAAATCGTTATTCAATAAGCATTAATTACGTAATAATTATACCAAATTCCACTACTAAGAGTTTAAAACCATACTGTTCATCCATAATACTTAGTTTACAAGCCCACTTAAAATAAGTAAACTAACTTAAAAGTTTAGTAATACAAAACGATTGCAATTTAAAATACGAGTACATGCCCACTAGATTAGGATGTAAGTGTACATAATATTGCTTATAAGCGATATCTCAATTTCCAAAAGTGCAGCTCCTTCTTCGATACTACTAACCCGATCGACCTACGTGTTTTACGAAATACACGCTAAGTATAACTTAGTGAGACATAAAAATACAATATAAACTAATAACATAAATATCACCATTCCTGTAAAAATGGCATGCAATTCTCTGTATAATTTATAACATTTCATCATTTATCATGGTAAATGAGAAACTAACTTAATTCAATGAATCATGGTTGCATGTAGATATAAATATTCAAAGTCATAACATCATTCTTACTTTATCGGTGATAAATACGATAGACATATTGGCCTATCTACCTGCATAAAAGCATTTCCTGAATTATAGCCCAAAGTACAATTTCATGTGATGCTATGGTACGCAAGTCATCACAACACCGTAGTGTCTACGATGCCGTAGCGTCTGCATCGCCAAAGTAACTGAGATGAGTACAAAGTAAGATTACAAACATACTTCTCTACCCCTGTGGTCTTGTCCAAGCTCTTAAGATAACCAAAAGCAAGTTTACCCTGAAAGGTATGAAAGAATAGAGTAAGCGAACGCTTAGTGAGGTAGTTTAAAATATCCAAAGGTATAAACAAGTATTATATGTCATATGTCTATTCTTTCCTCAAATCTATCGAATCCAGGTAAGTATCAAATATGATCGAATAACAAGTCATTATAATCATAAGGCCTCAAATGTGGCATCATTTCTAAAGTCTATCAAATCCATACAAAAATAGCAAGCTTGGCCGAAATCAAGTCATCATAGTCACAAGTTTGCAAACATGGCATTATTTCTTGATCCAATTATATACAAGTATCATATAAACATTAGTTATGTATTATGCAAGTTATCAAGGTGATTCATTATATTAGCTTGTAGATTCATTATTTTTCTTAAACGTAGTATTTCATGGTCATGTGTTACTTGTCGCATAAGTTATCAAACATAGCTTCTCATAGATATGGTTATTTGTCACATAAATTATCAAACATAACATCTCATAGATATGGTTATTTGTCACATAAATTATCAAACATTGCATCTCATAGATATGGTTATTTGTCACATAAATTATCAAAATAATTTATTAGTTTAACTCGCAAATTTCATTATTTTGTCTTTAACATAAACTTGAGAATCAAGTAGCCTAGGTACACGAATCCCCAACCAACTGTCGCCAACAAAAGGTACTCAAAGTACCAGTCAATCTCTCCTACTGTCGCCAAGTGACCAAAACACTTCCCTCCTACTATTGCCTCATAAGGACCGTAGTCCACCCCAAACATGAGCTCTATGGACTCTATAGCATGCCAACTATACCTAAGACTGACTCGAAACCAAGGCTTACAAATTAATCTTATCATGTCAGAGAACAATGAGCAAAGCTTCTTAATCAGAATATCATATAAACAAGGCTTATTGTCCGTTGATATTAGGCATGTATTCAAGTCATATGAATTTCTTAATTCATCATTCATCTTATTCGAATAGTAGTAGGACATGGACTATTATCAAGCATATTCAAGTTTGAATAGTTTTCAATTTGAGAATATCATCCATTCAAGCATAGCACATCATATATAATCCCTACCATTTAGGTACTTACCTCAATCCAAGCTTATTTAAACATAGCTTAGCACAAATATAATATAATATAATTAAAACACAAAAGATTCTTGGGAAGGTTTCTAGCCTATCCCGAGACTTTAAACTACACTCACAGGTTGATCCAAGCTAATTATGCTCCCGTATCACAATCCCCTTTTGCTTTTCTACCACTTGATCCTCCTTGGATCTTACTTCCTCAACTCCTTTTTGCCTCTAGCTAATATATATCTTTCAAAAATAAAAATAATTATAAGAAATTTAAATCTATAAAATTAAATTATAAATATT
This sequence comes from Hibiscus mutabilis, assembly GCA_019671005.1. Taxonomy (NCBI): domain Eukaryota; kingdom Viridiplantae; phylum Streptophyta; class Magnoliopsida; order Malvales; family Malvaceae; genus Hibiscus; species Hibiscus mutabilis. The sequence goes on from CM033738.1 coordinate 38,303,781, forward strand.
CATATAATTAAATAAATGAAATTAATCGAAACTTCAATTTAAGATATATATTAATTTTGTTAAAATTATAACAAGTTATTATATTGGTTTAATGGTTAAAACACTAATTCTTCTTACCAAAAGACTTAAGTTTAAGTCCTTTGGAGAACATTATATAATTTTTCTCAAGTTTCCCAAAACAAAACGACATAATTTTGGGCCCTTTTGGAAGTCAAAACACATGTACAGTTGTTTTAATGTGGCGTCTACGATGTCATCGCGTCGCTACTAATTTAACGGTTTAATAATATAATCGAACCTACAACATAAGTTTAATGTCAAAATTGACGCAATTAAAAGTTTGATGGTATAAACGATACAATGACTCTTGTTCAGTGGTATATGGTGTATTTTACCCTTTCAATTTAAACATATGTCTTAAAGTTTAAAAAATCAATTCTATAAATTTATAAAATCATATGTAATTATAATTAATTAATATTATAAATAAATTCTTATAGTTTATGTTGTAATTAATATATTCTTATTGTATCTCCGTCTTCGAATTCTCAACAACTATTCCTTCGTCATCACTTCTCTGTCCTAATTAGGGAACAAAACTCGACTCGAAAAAAATTCAAATAAAGTTTGAGTTGTAAAATGGAAATTCGAATAACTCAAATTTTTTAGTAATTAGTGGTTGATTTTTAAGTTCGACTCGAGTCCCTCAATTTTTCCTTATATATATATATATATATATATATATATATATATATATATATATATATATATATATATATATATATACCAATATAAAAAACATGAAAAAATATATGCAACACATGAAAAATATATGATGAAGTATATATGCATATCTTATATAATTAGAGAAAGTCGTTTAAATTTGAATCAAACTGTATTATAACATGATAAGTAATTACAATTAAATTTGTATAGGAACTCGAAAACTCGACTCGAATTTCATAAACTAAACTCTAATAAAAAAATTCAAATAAAGTTTGAGTTGTAAAATATGACGCGTCAACTCAAATAACTCAAATTTTTTTGATTCGACTTGACTCGATCGAACGCTCACCCATAGTCCTAACTCTTTTGGAACAAGGTCATAGAGTCTTTCGAGTTTTCATGATGCAAATTTGTCAGAGAGCCACAGTATTATCTATATGTGATAATTGTCAAACACATTTGGCTCATTAGCTGAATCTATTATCTAACACTTAAGAGTTATACTGTCGACCCATAATGCCTATATATCCTAGGTCTCACACCACCAGGGATGGAATTATTTAATTTTTTTTTTACCTTTGTCTCTTTATTTAATTTTTTTAAAATTAGTTTATTTATGAATTTGCCTCCTACTTTCAAACATGTATAGTTTGCCTCTCAACTTTAAATTTTAGTTTTGTCCCTGCACACCACCCTTACATGAGGATAAATATTTTTTTTTTGAAATGGAATGAGGATAAATATCAAAACTATACATGAACTTTGGTCAATTATGCATTGTGATATATGAACTTTGATATTGTGCAATTATACACATGAAAACTTTGGTCTTGGTTCAATTCGACATGTAAAAATTTGAATTTTATTCAATTATACACTTTAAAAAAACGAATACATCCATTTATTTTTATATTTAAATAAATATATATAATTGTTTGTATATGCAATATGTAAACGTAAAATGATGATACGTTTAAAACGACTTTACAAATGTGTGATAACTGAATTAAATCAAAACTTCATATATATATATATAATTGCATAAAATCAAAGTTTCATACATTACATTAGACATCCGATGAAAATTTATATATGATTCTGATATTTATTCCAATGAAAATTATCACATGTTGCATACATCCCTTTCTTTTTAGATAATCTTTACATATATCCTTTGAGGTGTAAAAATGTTAAATTAAAACTCCACCTCATGGAGTTCAAAATTTGGTTAAATTCTATGACTAGTATTTGTATTATGCATAAATGGAAAAAAATTTAGAATATGTATTTTTTTAACCACATGTATCTGACTTATTAGCCGATTAATTTTGATAGAATTTTGTAGATGTTTAATATGGGGTGACCCTCCTAAACTAGTTTTCTCCATTCACAACGCCAAGATTCGAACCCCGATCCAAACATGAGCTACAAAATTTGTTAAATTAATTATGTCACAGATTCATGTATTATATGTTAGTTGTAGATTTTGCTCTTGTTCTATAATTTGATAATTTTAAGTCATGTAAATAGTTATATTGTTTGTGTATTATTTTAGTCAAGATTGAAATTTCAAAGTTTAAAAAATACATAGCTTAAAATTGACCAAATTAAAGTACATGTACTAAATCCACAACCTATAAACAATACAGATACTAACAAGAGAATTTAACCTAAAATTTTCCATTAACAGTAGACGCAAATAGGAACCTCGATCAAATATTTCAATTTTGGCCATAATGTTCTCATATCATCCTCATTCTTTAACATTGGATAAATTATATTATTAGTTCATGTATTATGAGAAAATTTTAGATTTAGTTCAAGTACTATAATTTAATTATTTTTAGTCTTTGTACTTTTCAAGTTTTACAATTTTTTATTCGATCAAAGTTGTTAAATTTTGCTATTGATCATTGTACTTTACGTAAATTGTAGATTTAGCTTATATTTTTCAATTTGATAATTTTTAGTGTCTATAATTTAGTTGTAGTGTCCTTGTACTGTTCCGGTGAGGATTAAAATTTTAAAGTTTAAAAAGATACATGAACTACAATTAACTAAATTAAAGAATAAGAACTACATGGACTAATGAGATAATTTAATATTTAGTATTTTAGACCCAAATGACTGAAAGCCCAAAACATTTTGGATCAACAAAATTAACCTAAGGGAAAAATACATATTTGGTACCTATCTATTATCGTATTTCTGTTTTGGTCACCTAATTATTTTTTTTGGCAAAGTGTCGCCTAATATTACATTTTGTTTCTATTTTGGTAACCTACAGTTAAAAATTAACGGCAAAATTGACATATCATTTTTATTTTTCATTTTCTTTCTCCTAATAAAAAATGACATGTGAGCTTTGTCGTTAATTTTTAACGACGTGGTATCAAAATAGAAACAAAACAAAATGTTACGTACTATTTTACAAAAAAAAAGCTAAGTGACTAAAACATAAACACAAAAATAAATAGGGTACCAAATAGGTATTTTACCCTTAACCTAAACGAACCCAATTAATATTGGCTTTATAGCAAAATAAGTGCTCAAACTATAAGTGTTTCTAGCTTTTGGCACCTACACTATTTTCCTCTCAAAACAGGTGCATAAAAGGTTCATTTTGTTAATTTCAGGTGTATGGTTATTAATAGTAGTTAAAGAAATCCGCTATCCAATCAAAATATAACATGTGACATATTTTTTATTATTTTCTTTATTTTAAAAAACTTAACAATTTAAAATGTTTAAAAAATAGTCCTAAATTTTTAACTCAAAATCCTCAAATTTGTCGTCGTTGTTGCTGTCAATAGCCTTTTCGGAGCCCACCACTATTGTCGTCGGATGCTGCCGCCTATTTGCCCCAATCACCCATCTTCGATAATCGACGGTAGGTGTGCCGATCGACTTAGATATTTAAGGATTTATGAACTATTTTGAGAATTTTTGAGAATTTCAGATTTTTTAAAAAATATATAATGTTAAATTTTTTATGGGTCAACCTTAAAACAGTAACGAGATAAAATGTTAGGTATCTAAATTGGTAACGGAGAAAACGTTAGGTGTAACGAACCAGATTTCGGGTTAACGAATCGGGTCTTGGACCCGAGTATTAGGCCTTAGGTTGAGGGCCCAATTAAGAAATTGGATTTGGGCTTTATAGTAAAAGATGATAGGGTTTTATTACTTATTTGGTAGAATAAAAGAAAAGAAAGAAAAGGAGAATAGTTTGAATTTTAAATAGGTGGGTGGGTGGTTGAAAAGGAAATGAGAGTTGATGGAAGAGAGAGAAAAAGAAAAGATGGGAATGGTGGGAGAGAGAGAAAATGAGAGAAAAATTAGGGAGAAAATTTCAAACTCTGATTTACGGAGATCCAGTCGTCCGATCGCGACACCACCACTGCCATTGTTTTCATCTCACCGAGATGAGTCTGCCGGTACCAGTATCACCACTGTCTGAGCTGTCGTCAGAGGAGGTGAGAGAGAAAGTTTTGGGTTGCTGAGTTAAAGGGGTTAGAGGGCTCGAATCCAGAAGCGGAGGCCACCATCGAGTTCACCAGCTTGATAATAGTTGGCCAGTGAAGTTTGGTCGCCAAAAGCAGCTGGAGTCGTCGTACACGCCCTCATGCGTCGCCGCTGCGCGTGAGCGTTGTCCCACTTCAGGGGATCGAGTCACCCGAGTGGACTCGGCCCAACTCGACCGAGTTAGGCCAAGTTGACTCAGCCTGAGCCAAGCTGAGCCGAGCTGCGCAGCCGTTGTTGACCGTTGACCGCCGCCATTGATCGACGTTGACTTTTTTTTAGGGACCCTACCCTAGGGTTTCTCTACGTTCTAGATCCAATGACGCAATCCATTTTGCCAAATTCGAACCTAGTGAGCTGTTTTTGCATGTTTGACCTTTCGTTTAGTATATGAGATACATGGAATTTAAGTATTTTCGCATTTGTTGATATGCAAGGATTATTTGAGTTGGATATTGGATCAAGTGGATTGTTCGGGACACTTGGATAAGGATTTTAACGATATCGACTTAAGGTTAGTACACCTCGAACTCTGAAATGCATCATGAGCATCATAAGTGTAATTGCCTATCATGTTAGTGGTTGCAAAATAGGAGATGAGTAATATGCATGAGTCGGTGCTGATATTTTGAGGCTTGATAATCATTGAGATGCTTGATGAGCTTGAGAATGGTTGAGACTGTTATGAGCTTTAGAGACCGTATAGGATTGTCTGAATATCTGTATAATTATCTGATTTATGATTTCTATGTGATGATGCATTGGGTGCTAGTTGAATGAATTAATATGCTCAATTAAATATTGGTTAGGGGCAATAATGATAAATATTTGATTAAATGCTTAAAAATCAGTAATTAATATTAAATGATTTAAATGCGCTAGCAACAAACCATAATGACTTTCATAAGCTTTAGGGGTAAATAGGGCCATGTAATTAATATTGATGTCGTCAAGCTTAATGGCCTATAACGCTAGTTAAAGACGGGGGTGTTACAATAATGGACTAATACCGGCAAATGTCGATAAATTGCTTATAAAACCGCAAATCAACAATAATTGGTTTAAAGGCCAGTTTAAGATGAAAATTGACGAATATGATTAACAAAGCGATTATCACCATAATCAATGAGATAATGTGGATTGCTGGAAATAATTGATGAGAATGAATTGTAATACTCATCCATAAAATATAACAACTTGGTAATGCTTGATTTGTTGTAATAGCAACAATAGGGACCGGTAGTGGGTCGTATGATGATTGTGTGCCAGGTAGGGCACTTGTATAGATCCGTGGAGGATCATGTATGGTTAAGTGCCAGGTAGGGCACTTGTAGGGATCCTTGGTGGATCGAGTGTGGTTGTGTGCCATGTGTGGACACCTGCTTGGTTATGTGTCTTTGCTTGGTGGGATCCGGATACCCAGTGAGAGTGTTGCAACACATGAAGGCCACTCGATGTGAGATTTCGAGTGATGAAATAAAGGCCACTCGATGTGAGATTTCGAGTGATGAAATGAAGGCCATCTGATGTGAGATTTCGGACGATGATACTTGCTCGATGTGCGATTTCGAGTAGCTCGATGTGAGATTCTGAGTGAAGACTCGATGTGAGGTTCTGTCGATGTGAGATTCCGAGCAGCTCAATGTGAGATTTCGAGCATGGATGAGTTTTTCAATGTCGGGTGACATTAGGCCTCGCTCCTGGTTTGCCTTATTGATGTGCTAGTGATATTCGTGATATTGCATATATGCTTGATATGTGTTTAGGCGATTATGGTAGCGCAACATGTTTATTTATCTCTTCTTATTGCTCATACTAGCTTGCATGCTTACGTTTATGATTAGCATGAAGTATAGTATAGTAGATGTGTACCACTGAGCTTTATAAGCTCAACGCTCGGAATCGTTGTTTTCATGCGTAGGTTGCGCGTTGGATCGTGGAATCGAGGAGCACTATCAGCCCGAGATTCTAGCACATGGTGATCTTCAATGCACGACATTTGAGTTTAGTGGGCTATGTGTTCATAAGATCTTACATGTTGGAGTCTGTATTTAATATTTGAAATTTGTATTATTTAAAATGTACCTTCAATGTTTTAATGTAAATTGGAGCTCCTTTGTAGCATTTTATTTATTTATATATATATATATATATATTTTAATCGTTGATTTTAAATATTTTTGCGAATTACTCGTTGGGCTGATCCAGTTTAAATTTTTTATGGTTTTGGGTTTGGGCTTGAGGCTCAAATGTGACATCCGAGTAGAGAGTGTTACATTAAGTATCTGTTTTAAGTAAAAAAATAGTTTAGGGACCAAAATTAACAACAGATAAAATTTGGGTACTTATTTTGCTAGTAAGCCATCAATCTTCTTAAAAGATAAAACCAGAAAAAGGAAAGATAATAAAATCCCCATCCACAAACTGGAAAAAGCAATCCGTAACAATGGCCGCTTGGCTCTCTCTTTCGAACTTCCTCTCCTTCCTCTCGCCTTCCGTTCCTCCACCACCGCCATCACCCAAAGCCCCACTTCTCAACCACCTTTCACTCTCATCCCCAAAACCCAAAATCACTCGCCTTTCACTGTCACCTCAAGAGGATCAATCCCCTTCATTATCCACTGAATTATCATCTGTTATATGCCCTTCTCTTGCACATGCAAATACCCTTTTCTTCAAATCAGCTTATAATGTTCAGGTTATTGTGGATGAAAACGAACCTGAAGAAAGGTTGCTGAACAGGTTCAGAAGAGAGGTGATGAAAGCGGGTGTGATTCAAGAGTGTAAGAGGAGAAAGTTCCATGAGAATAAGCAAGACGAGAAGAAACGCAAGTCACGCGAGGCGGCAAAACGTAATCGTAGAAGGTAAAGCTCTTGCCTTTCTCCTCTTTTGTTTGGATTTTTGTTATTGGGTTTTGTTTTAGCTTGGAAAGTTTTGGTTTTTTTGTGTGTTTTTGTTGGCCGTTGAGGCCAAAGAATATTTTAGGGGAAAAGAATTCATATGAACTTTCGAAAAATTTGGTTTCCTTAGTGAAGGTAGAAATTCTGAATTCAATTTTTTTTATGACTTAAAAACTGATCACAAGCTGATTTTGTTTGATATTTGTATGTTGGCCATAGGAGGGGAAAAACATTGAAGCTTGTGTAGTTTTCTTTGGTTTGATTTACCTATACATTTAGCATGTTTTTTTGTGTTTTAGAAATGTGTATCAGTATCATTGACATGTCATCTTTTTGCAGCGTTGAATCTCAGTTGCTATAGCTTGCTATTCTGCATAGTTTTTATTTGTTTTTTTTTTCTACATTTACATTGTCCATGAGGTTTTTGCTTTCTTGGTTCTTGTTGAGTTCAGGGGTCAATATTTTCATGAATTGTAAGTGTCCTTCATGTTGTTTTCTTCCATATTCTATTATCAAAATTGTGCTCCTCGAAGTAATTTACCGGTCTTGGTCATAGCGGTGAGGCATCTTCTGTTTAATGATATTTACTCGGTCATATACGGTTGATAAGTGTTAGTAATAGCTGTTTTCTTCGTGCTCTATGATCACAAGCTGATTCTGTTTGATAATTGTATGTTGGCCATAGGGAAAAAAACATTGAAGCTTGTGTAGTTTTCTTTGGTTTGATTTACCTATACATTTAGCATGTATTTTTGTGCTTTAGAAAGGTTTAACATTGAGGTATAGCTTGTTTATTGTATCTTTTATTTGTTTCTTCCTACATTTACATCGTCCATGAGGTCTTCGCTTTCTGGGTTCTTGTTGAGCTCATGAATTGTAAGTGTCCTTCATGTTGTTTTCTGCTATATTCCTCATCAAAATTGTGTTTCTTTAAGTAATATACCAGTCTCGGTAATAGCAGTGTGGCACCTTCTGTTTAACGATCTTTAATCGGTCGTATACGGTTGATAATTGTTAGTGATAGCTGTTTTCTCCATGCTCTATGACTAGACGTCCCCAAGCAAGATTCTCGCAACCAAGCAATCAGGAAGAATCTTCAAAGAAGAAGGATGAAGATGATGATGATAACTGGGATGTGCCTGAGGGAGACCTTCCCTAAACCACATTTTTGCCATGCCTTTTATGTACTAATCTTTATCTTCGATTCTGGGGATTTTACCTCTTGCAAGTTGAATTCTCGGATGAACCCTGCCACTTGAATCGCCATGTAAATGTTTTAGTATAAGAAATTACCATGATTTTCCTGACCTTTGCAAGGTAATCAGTGTTGGACCTATGGTGAAATTTGTCTTTATTCATCTTTTTCCTCTTTTTGCTCATTTCCACATGGGGGTGCAAAGGAGACTGAAATCCTATTCGAAGGCATGGCCACATGGCGAAGTCTTCTTCTCCATCTTCAATGTTGGATCACATGAAGAAAAAACTATATTGGAGCTAGCTGCTTCATGTCAAGATTGGTTGGCCGGAATTTAAACAGGACAGATTGTTAAAATCAGTTGGATAAATGGCAGCTAGGAAAACTAATCGGTAAGTCGGTTCTCGAACTCATTGAATATGGTTTCTTGGATTATTTTAAGGATTTATCTCATGCAGCTACTTATTCTTTATGTGTTTGCTAAATAACATTGTGATTATACTGTTGCTAAAGAACCCTATTTAAGTTACTCTTCTGATGAACTTGTAAGTTCTTGCGTTTGTTTTGAGATGAAAGAATCCTCCGTCCCCTTTGATTCCGAAAGTTTTAGCATCGATCGGATACAGCCTACATGCGATGTACAATGCAGTATCAGGCACAAGTTTACTTAACGGATTCCTCAGCCACATTAGATCTGCATTCTGCAACCATAAACCACTGTTACACTTACCTTGAAGCTAAAATGATCTCAAATTGACAATATGCAAAATAAAAAAACTTACAATGAAGACAACATTGTAACCCAATTCAACAACTTGGGTAAGCAAAACTAGTCTAGTTGCACTAAACGTGAGGTTCCCCTGGGTTCCTGGTGGTCTCTTGGTGAGTTTCTTTGTGAAGTTTTTGAGTCGGAAACAATGGGGATGCTTAGAATTACGGTACTGGAAAGCTCGGCTATCCTCAACTACGTTAAGCACAGACGGTTTAAGAGGCATTTCGTTACTTTGCCGTTTCGGAAGCTTTAGAGAAAGAGATCGAGGATCAATGCTGGTTTTGCCCATGTTTCGTTAACAACAGTCAAAATGATTGTTCTGTCTATCATTAATACTTTGCTTAAAGCGTGCAGTCAGGAATGAGAAAAATTATTAGATGGGTCTCGTTTACCACGTCATCCATGGTCTCATCTAATAATAATTTTTCATCTCATTTTTTTAAGGTAAATCTTTACCTCTTTCTTACATTTCATTAAATGAATGAATCTCATTGAATGGAACTATGGATGACGTGGTGAGCCGGGACCATATAATAATTTCTTCAACTTGAGGACTTATTTGAGGAAGGGACAATTTGTAATTATTTCATAGAACTTTTAAATTTAGTATACAAATCAAAGAGAAAATAAAATATTGGAGTGGAAGTAGGGAGGGCTAGAGCCCTTCCCACAATAGCTCCGTCACTACTTGCAGGAAAATTTTCCCTTCAAAAACCACAAAGCTTAGTGCTTAAATGAAGAAAAAACTTTAATACACAGGCCGTGTAAACTTTAGTTTAAATGTGGCTTTTAATTTTAGGGGTTAGAGTTTTAGTTTAGGATTTAAAGTTTAGGGGTTTAGGTTGTAGGATTTAGAATTTAAGGTTAGTGGTTAGAATTTAGGGTATAGGGTTTAAGGTTTAGTTTTTTAGGATTAGGGTTAAGAATTTAAAATTTGAGTTTTTATAGTGTAAATACACAAGCTTGTGTAAAATTAGTTTTACACAGCTTGTGTATCAAAGTTTTACCCTTAAATGAAACGATAAAGGTTTCCTTTACTTTAGCTAGTGGTTGAAGATTCGATCTTCATTCTAATGTTAAGTAGCTTTAAAATTTAATTCAGTGTCAACCTCCTAAATGAACAGGTGCAATTACTAGAAATCGAGAGTCAAAATGATTTTTTTAAATAGTCTAAAGGAGATCACAAGATAGTAATCTGTTCATAAATATTCTTAACATTTTGATAATGCGTATATACCATGTAAACATGGTTGAACCCGCGTCTTCTAAGATAAACATTATCCATTTTTCTACTGTAACACTTGTTAGGTTGAGAATGATTTTTTTACCCTAATTTTATCGATTTAGATTGCAAACTTTTATTGTGTTTCTTTTGATCCTTGGACTTTTATTTTTGGTCAAATTGACCAAAATGTGAAAAGCGGCGACACCGTAAAACTGACGTTATGCATCTATTGTTCGACTCTTTTACGCCCATCATGTATTGACTTTCAATAAATGTTTGATCACGATTCATAAGGCTATTTCACATTTAGTCTATGGATTTTACATCGTCTAAAATCAACCCCATGAAATTGTTTTTCATAATGGTTTACGCCGTTTACAATGGCAACTTCACTTTGTTCGACTATTCTTCAATCCGCAAGTTCACGAATCGAGCATTTAAGGCAACAAGAGAACATAATAAATGATATAAAGACACATCTCCGGACTTTGGTCCGGATGGTCTATATATGTATTTTGGAATATTACATATTCAACCAACCTGTACCTGGTTAATTGGAACTTGCCAACAATGGTGGATCAGTCATCGGTGCCAAAGTAACGATCACCAAACTCACCCATCCCTGGTATAACACGGAACTCCTCATTTAGTGCTACGTCGATCTCTGAAGTGACGATTTTTAAGGATGGGAACCTTTTGCAAACACAATGGATTCCTTCAGGCGCCTAAAATAATTAAAAGGAGGATCGAGATCAATACGTAGAAAGAGTAACAAAGTAGTAGGATGCATCCAAATCCCGCAGCCAACATCGCTGAAAACTTACAGAGATGAGGTTCAGGAATATGATGTGAGATTCCGGAACTCCTTTCCGTAGCAGTAGTTCAATGGCGTGGCTCGCAGAATTCCCTACAAGAGAAGTCAACATGATGGCCCGCAGAAATCAGTCAATAAATTGAAGGCTGCAGTGCAAAGTAGCTCTGTATGCAACTTTCTTAAATTTGATAGCCTAATTTGTGATTTCTCTGGACTAATTTTATCGCCTCAAGCTAATTCGTTAACCGAAGAAGAAAAAGGATGTGGAAAAGTTTTAGGACAACAAGAACATAGCTGCAAGAAGAGGAACAAACTTACCTGTGCCGAGCACCGGATCCAGAAGGAGGACATGTCGCTCAGAAATATCCTTGGGAAGCTTCTCGTATATAAGCTAAAAGTTTTCGAGAAAGCATATGAATGGTTAGATTGATTTTATACAAGTACCTAACAGCAAAAAGATCCAAATAACATTTCTAACCTGTTTTCCATCATCTCCATCACGGTGAATCAGAATTTTTCCAATTTTTATTCCTTTGCAACATGCACGTAAAGCGTTTTCCATGCTTTCACCACTTTATTAATAAAATAAATAAAAAGAGGAAGAAAATTTTGTTAGCAAATACAGGAAAAAGCAACTGAGCTAGATTCATGTCATCATAATTTTACCAGATGCAACTGTATATCGCCCAATACCCCAAACACTGACTAAGCAAGGTCCGCAGCCAAATAACAAAAACTGACCAATTTCAATACCTGATTGAAAGCTCACCTTCTAATAATGGAAACACCACACAACTTTTTGCAAAAATCAACCCCAGTATATACGGATGCTGAAAATAAATAGCAACAAGTTTCAAACATAAGCAGAATATTCACTGTTTCAATGATAAAACATCTTAAGCTGAAGAAAATTTTATCATTTCCTTTTTTGGACATCTCCAATTGCAGATACTCAGAAAGGAGAAGTGGAAGTTTTCACACCTGTAGGTGTTACTACTTGCTTCTCGGTGAAAGGCAAATGTCCAAGACCATGCTCCACCACCTAAATCAAATGCAACAAAATCAGTAATGTTTTGCATTCGGAAACACTTGAGGAAAAATAACACACTGTTCATTGACAAGATATATGAGAAGGTACCAGACGAATTAGCCGATCTGAATAGAAGACAAAATCATGCTTAGAAATATCTCGGTCTCTGATCAGAGTATGCATTCCTCTAATCTGCACCATAAGTCCTAATTATGAAATAATTAAGGAAAAAGAAAAGGCAATACACATTAGATTAAAAATTGTTGGGAATAACTTTAAAGTAGTGGTGTCATTTCACAATCATGAAGCTCTAACTAAAATAAGTGTGACAGCTTTCTCTCCTCATTTTAGTGTACATGCTAGTAACAAGCTATGTTGGTAAGATATATGTGCTACTCTACATGATCAAACAATTTGAAAAAGAAACAGGATAGAGATAAAGAATGAGATATACCTGAAATGTTGACTGAATTACATACACATTGGGGTAGATTTTGCAGAGATCATGCTCACCAAGCTTGGTGCGGATATGTTGCACAATTAAATCAATTGCAACATGATTATCACCTCCACGGGGGATGATGACATCAGCATACTTCTTTGATGGGAGAACAAAATCATCAAATGCAGGCTTGACAAACTTCGCATACTGCACAAATAACAGAATATTGCAACGCCATTATCAAAATGTTGAAATACTTAAATGTGAGGCACATTAATCAAAAGCTCTCCATAAGCATTTTAATGGATGCATGATAATGAGAACATATTCTGTTTCAAATCCAATCCCTCTTATTCTTCCAGATATTCATTTCAGTATTTAATACAACCAATACACAGACATACACCACGACATCAACTACCTGGCAAGTAAACTTAAACAAGCTGCATATCATGTAAAGTACTAAACTGTAAATTACATCCCAGAGATTTATGCTTGTTCAGGAATAAGTATTAAATTACAAAGAAAACTATGGTATAGATAGGCTTACTTGTTCAAGAACAGAGTTTACATCCCTACCCCTCTGAACTGTATCTCGTCTTATTCTACGGGCAAGCCTCACATCAGCATCTATAACAGATTGCCAAATAAAACCGAGAACCATAAGAACCAATGAGAGCAAGAAGGAAGAAGCACGGTCACAGGAAAAGGCAACAGATGCACCACTTCACAAGCAATGAAACAAAAAAGCAAACACATTCAACTAGGCGACGCCATAGAGTTCTTAAGTAATTTGTTGGCAACAATCCTTGGGATTTAAGAACCCACATTCAAAATTTCCTTGAATTGATTAGGTTGACTTTTGTAAAAAATAAAAGGAAAAAAATAGCTAATAGTTCCTCTTCTATTGGCTGGCAGGTAAATGGATACATACAATTTAAAACAGTTTGCGGTCAACAATTACTCAATTAATACACAAGATGATTCTGAGCTTATTTTTACTTTTATCCATGAGTTTCCATTTCAGCTTGGATGCAAAATGGATATTTCTTGATAAATACTTGATTTTAATCTAGTTTCTATCGGTTCTTATATTTCTATTATTGAAACTTACAGTTAACAGCTTTCCATTTTTGAGTGGTTGGCAACGGCTATAAGTTGTTTAACCTCGTGAGGCATGCATGATAATATGTCTTACGTGAAGATAACGGATCTAGCATCTTGACAAAGTAATACAAATAGGCATATATATAATGTAAGGTACTCGGTAAAAGAGGTCAAACCCGTATCAACAAAAATCTTCATATCCATAAGGTTCCTGACACGTTGGTCATGGAAAACAAGAATTCCTTCCAAAATTATGACATCAGAAGCATTAACCTGAAAATAATTAAAACATGCTACAGATCAGATAGGTAGCCAACTTATTGAATTATCACCAACATATTTGGATATTCTGAAATGCAATTAAGAATTTAATAAATAAAAGAAGAAAGAAAAGTAAAAAAGCAAGAGCAAGCAAGCCCTACAACTAAAATAGAAAAAAAAAACACCCAAAACCACTATTACAAGTTCTTTAACTGAATGAATGTATCTTTCTCCAGCATCATTAAACAAAGTTCAACAACGAATGAATGGACCAACGAACTACCTGTCGGAAGCTATCCGAAGATCGACGATGTAGCTTAAAATCATAAATCGGGACCTGAACAGGTTGGCCACTTTTAAGCTTCTCAACACAATCCAGCAGCTGCTCGGTATCAAAAGCCTCTACACGAACATTAATAAAAATAAAGCACAGTCAACAAAACACCATACAATATAACAAAAGACATCAAAATCAGCAAAAAGAAACATCAAATTAATTTACCAGGATGATCAAAATTATACTCGTGCACACGTTTTAGCTCTTCAGTATTTAGACCGCGATAAAAAGAATCCTACATCCATAGAATTGAAAAATGTAAACTAACAAACGCAATAAATTACAGCTCATATTATAAAATAGCAACTCGAATTTGAACCTGGTTGACGAGGACAACACGGTGATCGTGAAGTTGTTGGATGATCATGTCACAGACTGTAGTTTTACCAGAAGCTGTACCTCCCGAAACACCTGCTTAATCACTCGAGAAATAAATAAAGATCAAATTTTGGCATTTTTTCAAAATACATAAATAAAGGGCTTCTCTTTTTATTTAATTTGAAGAAGTGAAAGCAAAATTAGAGATAGCTATTCAGATTTGAGAACTACATTGCCTTACTGATTCATAAAAGCCTAAAAACTTTACTGGGATTTTGAAAGCGAAAAAAGGCAAATTTTCGGTTGCTCATCGGAAAATGATTTGTTTGTTTGCTTTAAAGAGAAGTGAAGTGGGGGAATACCGATGACGAAAGGCTGACGAGGAGCGTTGGCGTCGGCAAAAGCGGAGGAGGAAGCGGCGGCGATCGGAGAACGGAGGCCGGAGAAGTGAGGCCCCGATGCCTTCTCCATAACGTAGTCTATGGAAGTCGTTTCCTCCGGCATCATCAGGAGTGTTGTTTTCAAAGAAATCGAAAAAGAAAATTGAAATTTCAACTCAAAACGCAACCGTAGGGAAGTTAAAACATTTTATGTTATATAATTATTTGAAGAGGCTGCTGCGATTCATCTACCTTTGTCTAAGGCCCTTTATATATATATATTTACAATTGGATGAGGTTAATAATTAATTAAGATTATTTTTTTATAATTTTCACATTTTTATAATTAATCTCAATCATTCATTTAATTTTATTCATCAGTCTAAATAAAATGCGGTATTTGTTCAATTTTTTAGTCTTTTTATAACACACCGTGTACACATAGTGCTCGAACTCGAATCACCTGAATGAAGTACATCATCATTTACCACTGGGACCACTCTACGAGTTCTAATTTTATTAATTATTTAATTTATATGTATATATTAATTTCTTATTTATAAAATTATTTGTTTAATTTTTATTAGTTATTCAAATTTATGTTATCTATAGAAATTTTTTATAATTATCAAAAACAAAAGAGTCTTTACAAGTCTTTTATTCAACTTCTAACTCAAAATTCCTAAAATATTTTTTTTTCAAAATGAGAAATTTCACCCCAATCTATCATTACAATCTTCTATTTACCAAATATTTAAGTTAGCGGATTTGACTATCCTAAAGTTGCAGCTTGGAAGCATTTATCCCTTAAAGAATTTAGTTTCATCTTTTTCTCAGATTTGTTTTGTGTTCGGATGTTTTCTTGCTCGAGCCTTTGCTCGGTGTTTGTTTGTTCTTAGCCTCTTCTTGGCTATGCTTGTAATGCTCTTCGATTGTTGAATGAACTTCTCTTTCTTTGATAAAAAAATTAGCGGATTTGACTGGTCAAACCTCTAAAAATATTTTTAACCTCTAATTTTAGCTTAAAATGTTGTTTATCAAACAGAGATATAGTGCAAAAAGATCCTTTATATATATATATATATTAGTAATTTACACTCATCCAATGATCATAAATTAGTGTAAAATTAAAAAAATTAGCGGATTTGACTGGTCAAACCTCTAAAAATATTTTTAACCTCTAATTTTAGCTTAAAATGTTGTTTATCAAACAGAGATATAGTGCAAAAAGATCCTTTATATATATATATATATATATATATATATATATATATATATATATATATATATATATATATATATATATATATATATATATTAGTAATTTACACTCATCCAATGATCATAAATTAGTGTAAAATTAAAAAGTTTTTTTATAGCGTAAGGGGATTATATCTTTATATATATCATCCTAGTTTATAATATATATTTTAATCTAATCCATCTCAATTTTAATTCAGAATTCAGTTAATAAAACTGCTTGAATTTGTTCTCAATTAAGTTCAATTAAACATGTTTATCTAGTAAACAGCACATGAATTTGATTTCTATAAAAACCCTCAAACTCAATTATTTATATTTATATTTATATTTAAATTTAAGTTCGAGTTCAAATTATAATTTCTAAATATTGATTAAAAATTAAGTAAATTCTTGAATTATTCAAATTAAATATAAGGTAATTAAATCTGATTTATTTAATAATTCAAGGGGCTCAAATAGATGAACTAAAAGAAATCCAAGTAAAACAATTTACAAGCATATAAGATAAGGTTCTTATTTTTAAACTAATTTCAAGGCGAAGAGGTTGTTGGCTTCATGGATGAGCACTTGAATTTTGTGACGGAAGTTAGTGATATCATAAAGATGCATGATTGGAGCTTAAGAATATTAAAAAAAAAAGACATGTTTGATTGGAGCTTAAGAATATATATATAAAAGAAATGCATAAGATGATAAAGATTGATTAGGACTTTAAGAATATAAATAAAGGGTAAAGTACACAAGTGGTACTAAACTATCTCTAAAAATACAAAAATAGTCATCAAACTTTCAAATGTTATATTATGTGCATTAAACTTTAATTTTTGTTACAAAACGGTCATTGAGCCGTTAATTGGGTGATATAACAGTTGCAAAAATTTGAATAATATAACATTTAATCCTTCATATTGCCACATTTAATCAATTTATTCATAATTTAACCCTCATTATTGATGTCTAAATTGATTGAATGTGCAAATATTGAAGATTAAATATGTTATTATACAAATTTGCGTAATTGTCACGTCTCACAATTAACGATAGTTAACGGCCCAATGACCATTTTGTAATAAAAACTAAAGTTTAATAATCATTATATAATTTTTAAAAGTTTAATGACTATTTTATATTTTTAAAGATAGTTCAGTGACCATTTATATACTTACCCTAAAATAAAATAAACAAATGGCATGCAAAATGCACTGTGAATTATTATTATTATAATAAAGAATCAAACTTCTTGGGATGCATGATTTGATTGGTATTAGGACAACAATCTTTATATTGTCACATGTCATGATCCATTAGTCATTTATTATTAATTTGGATAAATTATTTTATGCTTCTTTGGTGTCTTCTGACTCGGCAAGAAGACATTGGAAGCTCAGCCAACATTGTTTATGGGATAAATTTTAAGGTAAACTTCAAAAGATATCACTAAACTATTATCACTAACTTAAAAATATCATTAAATTTAAAAAATATTTAAATTTAACACTGAATTTTATTTTCTGACTCGTTTATGCCACTCCACTGTTAACTCTTAACGAAACTGTTAACTCAAAATGATCGTTTTGGTGCGAGTGTTTTGAAGCCTAATTTAGGCCAAAAAGACGTCGTTTTGCTGGAGGAAAAATAATAAAACTCGTGCACTTAAAAGGATTTGAACCCAAAACCTTCAAATACAAAGGATAAACCTTAACCATTGAACTAACATGAAATTATATAATATTTTACCACAACAATCATAGATGTCAAACGATAAGGTTAATTCAAATTATTTTATAAAATAAATAATACTATAAATAATATTAAAATAAAAATAATATAATTATTTACGTATATATGTTAATATATATAAATAAAAAATATTATTTTTAAATTTTTATATCTTATTTATAATATAAATATATTATTTAAAAAAACACCCAAAATATCAATGACAATAATATATTTATATTATAAATAATATATAAAAAACCATATACCCTAAACTCTAAACCCTAAACCATAAAATCCAAACTCTAAATCTTAATGTTAAATTAACACATATTGACAAAGATTTTATATTCGAAACATTTTAAATAAATTTTACAAGTATTGAATTAACTCACATTTACAAAGTTGAAAAGAGTTAAGTGTTCCAATGACATATTCGAAAGATCAAATTGTATCGAAGTCATTTGAAATTGTTTATGTAACAACCCGGATTTCAAAATCCATGTGTCAGTTTAACTCGAGCCATGGGCTTAGCATTTTGGGCCATGAGTTGGGCCTTAGGGTGCTTATGGAAGCCTTGTGGACTTTCTCTATGTTGCTCGGCTTGAGAGCTTGGGTTGAGGGGAGATAAGGGAGGGGCATTTGAGTAAAATGTTTCCTTTTGAAAGGGAATGGCTGAAAAGCTCATTTATGGGCTGCAAAAAGAAGAGTAGGCGACCTCACTCTTGTCTCCTCTCTTCTCCTATCTTCCTTTCCCATTTCGGTTTAAGATTCAAGACAAAGAAGCAATCTTTGTTGTTTTGAGCTGTAATCTCGAATTGTGGCTTGAAAAAGTTGGAAGCAGCACCAAAAGATCTTTCTTTTAAGGTAAGGATGGTTAGGAATGGTGGTAGAAGGAGAAAATGGATTCTTGGTGGGGATTGGAGAAGATGAACGTGAATGGAAGATTTAACCACGTTTTTGTTGTTAGATTTTTCCTTAGTCATCTTTAATTCCTTTTAGCAATGTTATAATCTATTTTACAACATTTGGTTGTTGTAAAAGAGGTTGGGGGCATTCCAAGGATCAAGGAAAGTGTAAGGTTTAGGCTAGGGGATAAACTGTTTTTCTAGCTTTGAAGGAAGGTTAGTACACTTCCAACTCTTTTATTTCATGCACATCTTAAGGATGATGACTTGTATTGTAATACCCCAAAATTTACTAAGTTGATTAAGGGTCATTTAGCACTAAGATAATAGCTTAAAGCTTACTTAGTGACTAAAATGACAAAAAAATGAAAGTTATGATTTCTTTAATTATGGGTTTTGGAAAGGAAATTTCTAAGGTTTAAAGGTCTCATGTGATAGATAGTGAATTGAATAAGGTATTCTTAAAGTTTGGTTGAATTCCAAGGAAAATTGGAATGGGAATTGAAGTTTAAAAATGTAGTGACCAAAATGTAAATTTTGAAAATTTTATGGCTAAGTATAAACTTTGGGGACTAAAGTTGTAATTTCCCAAAAGTTAAGGGTTTTTATTTCATAAATAAACAGATCACCTAAGGGTGTGAATTGAATGCAGAATTGTTGGTTCGATCTGATACTTCGATTATTGGGAAAATCGCAGTTAAAGTTTAAGTGGAATTCGGATACCCGGATCGAACTGGAAAATTTTGAAATTTGCCATATGATAGAGAAATATTATAAAAGTCATTTCCAAGTGTTGGAAATATTTTTAGTTTGATTCAAGATGAATCCTACAGTTTATTTCTGAGTAAAGGATTATTTATCGGTATATTGGATCGAATGGAAATTTTGGAGACTGATCCAAAAGCTATGGAAAAGTCATAAAATGTAATTTTATGAATATTTTATTATGGTTGGTTGAATTCTAACTAGATTTATTTAGATTTTAATGGAATGACAATTTGGAAACAAACTAGTAAATAAAGACAAGTTGGACGGCAAATTAGTCATTTGGCCCCAATGGTAATTTTGAAATATTTAAAAATTTATAAGGGCAATTTTGGAAATAGAAAATGGAAGATTAAATCTTGGCCCTTGATTGATGATAAAATCAATCTCAACCATTGGATAAAAAAAGGCAAAATTGTAATTTCACTATTAAATGAATTTAATATTAATTTAATAGATATATGTGTAAAATAATGGTGAAAAGATGAAGATTTTGTTCATCTTTTCCAGCAACAAACGTGAGGGCTGGGGAAAGAAAGAGAAAATTTTTTCCAAGCCCGATTCAAGCTCTGAAACTCAGTTTTCAGGTAATCTCTTCAACTACAAAGTTGTTCTACTCTTCAAGCTCTATCTTTTGATATCAATAATTCATGGAATCCATGCTATTGAGGTGGGATTTAAGATTTTATGGATCAAATTGGGGCTTTTGAAATTTTATGAGTCTATAATTGAATTTAAGTTGAAATCAAGCTAGTATGATGTTAAAATCATGATATTGAGTTGGGATATAAGTTTTACATGTTTTGATTTCTATGAAGATGACTAGGGTTTAGGGATTCAAGTTTAATTTAGGGTTTGTGATGTTGAAATAATGATCTAGTAAGCTTGAATTGTTGTTTGGAAGCAAAATCCTACGTTAAATTGTGTAGGGACCATTTCGGCAACTTGAAAAGTTGACGGAATAAATCTGAATTTTTAGAATTTGGAGTGTATTTGTGTTATTAATGATGTTAGAGATAAGAAAATGAAGTTAGAATGCCAAATTGATGTTGAATTGAATTAGTGACCATTTTGACAATTTGTTAAAGACAATTTGTTAAAGTTAAGTGACCAAATCGAAATTGAAGTTTTGTATGGGGGTTAAATCTGATTTTTAGTTGTAATAATGGAATTAAGGTAGTAATGTTGAATTGAGGACCAAATTGCAAAGTTAAGAAGCTTGAATCCTTATTTTTGCATTTTAGTGACTATTTCGGTAAAGAAGGAAAATTAAGGAGAATTATTGTGAATAATTATTTGGTTAAGAATGTGATGAGTTGGTGGTTTAAAGCTAGTGATTGGACTAAATTGAAAAGTATAAAAGTAAGGAGAAGTTAGTATAAAAGTTGAAGTTGTTTATGGAAGCTGTGTAGAAAAACTGGTTTATGGCAGTAACTTTGAAAATATTCACCATAAATTGTAAAAAAATGGTTAGATGGTGAATTTTATACCAATGTAAAGATTGTTCGTCTAGTTTCGTGTCCAACAAACGGAATCTGATTTCGAGTTTCGAGTCAAAAGATATGAATTTTTAAGTGAAGAAAGGTTAGAAAACAGAACACCAGTCTGTTCCGAATTTCAGCACTGTAACTGGCTTTGAAAATTCGCCATAAATCGTACAAGTTGAATTTGGGCTATTAATTTATATGGTTGAAAAGCTTATCGAATATAGTTTCTTTCAGAACAAACGGAGTCGAATTCCAAGTTATAGATTATTTTATAGAAATATTTTTCTTTGGAGGTACTGCAAACTGCCAGAAAATGAGAATTGATACACTTTGTATCTAAGGTTGATTAGTAAGCTTGAAAGGGGTTAATGGAAGTTCAAAGTGGTTACTAAGGACCATAATGAATTTTTGAGCAATACAAGGAAGAAAGGAAAACGTTTGGAGATTTTGTATTCGAATGATTATTTTGGACAATATGTCTAAGATATTGTTAGATTGGATTCTAACAAATATTTTACTTATTTGAATTATGAAGTTAAGTTCAAATCAAGGGAGGTTCGAGGTACAATGAAGGAAAGGGTCAAAGAGGACTTAGTCAGGCATACTAATAAATGGCCCAGGTGAGTGCAATGCATACATAACATTATACATGGATGTTTCATACATCACCGGTAGGACTTGCAATGAGTCTACCTAGTTTATATATTGTCATGATATTTATGTCATTGATCATATATGTGACATATTTTAAATATGTCAAAGGTTGAAAATAAATGCATTGATCACTAGTTATTGATGGTTGAATAAATACACCCCAAAATTGGTTGCTACAGAAAAATAAGGTGCAAGAAGTTTTGAAAGGGGTTAAGAAAGGAAATTCAAGTGTGTTTGACCTCTGATGCACCAAAGGTGTTTTCAGAATTGACCAATAGTGCCAAATCTCTTGAGCAAGTTCAAGGTATGACCTATATCCAAGCTGGTGGGTAAGGAGGCTCGAGTGGAGGGGACCATACCCACTCTAATCGGACACAATCTCATTCTCAGGGAAATAGTGGTCATTAGAATCAAAATCGGAGAGCATCAAATTAGAACACAAGGTCGATCGAAGGTCAGAGTTCACTAACTATAGTGAACGATCACCACCTTCTAATGATGAGTTTTAGAGGTTTGGAAAAAAGTTTTGGTGCACCATGTGTTATCAATGTAGGCAGAAGCATCATGAAGAGTGCTTTGGGTTAGTCAAGTTGTGCTATGGATGTGGGCCGTTAGACCATTTTATGAGATATTGCCCTGTTACTGCCGATACCACCCCATTTCAAACTCAGAGAGCTCTTTACATAGCTCAAAGGGGACGAGATTTTTCTAGGAAAAGCAAGTATTATGTTAGAACATCAGAGTAGAGGTACGTTTCAATCAGCTACACGGGCACTAGCAAGGCATATATTGTCAAGGCTTATGAAGAGTGTGAGGCTACCGACGTCATCTCAGGTACCTTTACCTTATTCTCAGTTTCTATTATTGCTTTAATAAACTCAAGGTCTACCCATTCATACTTTCGTAGTGGGATTTTCCATCAGTGGGGTATTTTTTCTAAGAACTTTGAGGTTGGGGTTCGTGTAAATAATCTCTTAAGGTACGATGTGTTGGTGGATAAGGTGTATAGAACGTGTTCGATCAAAGTGGAAGGTTTAATATTTTTGGTAGATCTTATAGTATTGTCTTTTCAAGAATTCGATACTATCTTGGGAATAGATTGGTTATTTGAGCATTATGTGAGTCTGAGACATCTACTTTTGAGGTGCAAGATGGTAGGATTTTGTATTTCAAAGGCTTATTATGTGTTCCCACCTTAAAGGATTTAAGAGATTAGATTCTTCTAAAGGCTCATCGTAGTCCGTATGTTATGCATCTGGATAGAAACGAGATGTATTAAGACCTTCGACCCTTTTATTGATGGCCTAGCATGAAAAGAGATGTATCAAAATTTGTGACTAGGTGTCT
Organism: Hibiscus mutabilis; assembly: GCA_019671005.1. Lineage (NCBI taxonomy): Eukaryota > Viridiplantae > Streptophyta > Magnoliopsida > Malvales > Malvaceae > Hibiscus > Hibiscus mutabilis. Next base: position 38,326,954 of record CM033738.1, read on the forward strand.
AGCTTGTCAACAAGTTAAGGATGAACATCAGGATTTTTCAAGTTTGCTTCAACCCATTCAGATTCTATAATGAAAATAGGATCGGGTAAACATAGATTTCATGATAGGTTTGTCGTTGACCCAAAGAAAGCACGACACTATTTGGGTAATTGTAGATCGCTTGATCAATACCATACATTTCTTGCCTTTGCGTATGGATTTCACTCTTAAAAGGTTGATCCAATTATACATCTAGAAGATCATAAGGTTGCATAGGGTACCATCTTTGATTATCTTTGATAGAGATCCTCGATTCACGACAAGACTTTGGAAAAAGATACATGAAGTGTTGGATATCAGGTTGCACTTCAACACTACTTTTCACTCTCCGACTAATGGTTAGTCTGAGTGAGTTATCCAAATTTTGGAGGATATACTCTGTTGTTGCATCATCAACTTTCAGAGGAGTTGGGATAAGTATTTTATTCTAGTTGAGTATTTTTATAACAACAGTTTCTAGTCAAGTATCAAGATGGCTCCGTTTGAGGCCTTGTATAGGCGCAAGTGTAGAACGCCCTTGTGTTGGACATAACTCAATGAGAGAAGGATCGTAGGATCTGATTTTATGAAGCAAATTGAAGAAAATTTTCAAATTATCAAGGAAAAATTGCAAGCTACCTTTGATCGACAAAAAGCTTATGCAGACTTGAAGTGTAAGCACATCGAATATGAGGTGGGTGGTAGAGTGCTCCTCAAGGTGTGGGCATAGAAGAAAGTAATATGCTTTGGATAGAATGACAAGTTAAGCTCGAGGTTTATTAGACATTATCATTCCGAACCTTCACATGTTATTCTGCTTGAAGAGATTGAGATCAACACTGACCTGACGTATGAAGAATAACCGATAAGAGTTTTGGATAAGGGAGTTAAAGAGCTACATAACAAGTCTATACGTTAGTAAAGATGCTATGGAAGAACCACAAAGTTGAGGAGGCTACGTGGGAACCGAGGAGGATATGAGGTTATTTTATTCATATTTGTTTTTATTAGGTAAATTTCGAGGACAAAATTTTCTTTAAGGGGTAAAGTTTTAATGGCCCAAATTTTAGGATTCATTGGTCGGATCACCCGAGTCACAAACTTTGTGGGTTAGACTGAAGGTTTAGGCTCGTTGGATGCCCAAGTCTCCTTAATGGGCTTCTTTCTTGTCTTTTTGAGTTAAGGATTGGGCTTGTGTTGGGAATAATAGAGAGGGGTAATAAGGTAATCTACCCTCTATTCAAATGAGAAAAAGATGAAATCTCATTAAGGGGCTAGTGGAAAAAAATTTGGTGATATCTCATTGTCCCCTATCTTTCTCTTCTTATGTACCACCTCGGTTTTGGGCCTAAGAGTTTCCTAGGTTGATTATACAGTCTGAGGGATAGGAATAAAGGATTCGATTCAGTTTTAGGATTTAATTTGTAATAAATATTTTTGTAGAGGTGATGTGTTGAAAGTATTTACTCCAACCATATGAACCCCAATATTGTTGAGGTAATACTTCAATGGTTTTTACTCCGGCTGGGACTGTGGAGGTGATCCATTGGAAGTGTTTACTTCAAATTGGAGGATGAGCCTTGGTAGTGTAGAGGTGATACATGTGTTGCATTTACTCCATGCCATTGAGATGTTAAGTGATTGGGATATCACTTGGGAAATCCGTGTATCCTCTGTGGATTGATGATAGTAAAGAGGTTTTGGAAAAGATCACTTGTGAGCCAATATAATGAATTGATGTATCATGTTGGTGGATTGTTTGTATAATGTGATTTATACATGTGTTTACTCTTTAAGCTTTGCATATGGGATGCATAAGAAGGCTTAAATTGAGGGTTGCATATGGGACTATGTTGTTGAATCCATGATACATGTTGCATATAGTTAAATATGCAAGCTTTGAAAAGGGTTAAGTGCATATGTGAAAGTAAGGCATGATGGTTTTGGGAATAAACCGGTTTTAAAATACATTAGATGATGTCTTGTGTTTTGACCACTCCACACTAGCATCATGTGCTTACGCTTTCTTTATCATCAATGTAGATTAGTGGATCAAAAGGTGGCAAGCAAGCAAGGAAGGACATCCAAGGACTTGGTTGCAAAGTATGGTTTGAACAATACATAGTAGTAATAGGGACAACGTGTCAATTGTTGATTCAGGAGGTTTGTTTGCTAGACTCCTTGTTTGTACAAGTTTTATATGTTTGTTTGGACTTGTAAGAGGTTTAAAGTGTTTAAGATGTGTTGGATTTGTGTTTTGGGCGTTGAGTAGGAAGCATGCCTCTAAACTTTGTGAATAAGTGTGATAGACTTGCTAGAAGTGTTTAAAATGTTGGTTTGTTGATGTTAAGCATGCTTATGAAGTTACATGGTATTTGGATAAGTATTGGATGTGTTTTAAATGAGAGTGTCATATGTTTGACGTAGAGGCCATTACAAGCCTCAACATATCGGTACAGGTTCCCTGGTATCGGTACGCGGGGTCTGAAAAATGCTCATTTCATCAAAAATTAACAAAGGGTATCGGTACGCCTAGCCATCGTACTGGTATGCTTTGGGGAAAATTTACACTGGTGTTGATACATGGGCTCTTGTACCGGTACGCCTCCTAGCTACTGGAATCAAATTTTCTAAAACAAAATACAGGTGATTGGTACGGGGATGAACTGTATCGGTACAGGTTTGCTCGGTATATTGTATCGATACGGAGCCTAGTGTTTCGGTATGCAGGGTAGTTAAGTTGGTTAAACCGTATTGATATAGGGTAGCTCGTATCGGTACACTATGTATAAATTTATACTTTTTCTGTTGAAGTTTGAAAATGATACAGTTTAGTCCTTGAATGTTAGGTATGCAATTGAATGACCTTGTATGATTGTATTGAGCTGGAATTTATCGTGTGAGCATGAAATTGGACTAACGAAGGATTGGTAACCTTAATTTTAATATAGACCCTGTAATTTATTAAAATTACATTTTGGTCCCTAATATGCATTTTTAAGCAATTGAACCTCGTTTTAATATTTGATTTTAATATAACATTTCCGCTGAAGCATGTTCACCTTAGGATATTAAATTGATGCATTTAGACAAGATAAAAGGAAAAAGTGGACTCAGTTTAGGTTATTAGCTTAGGTTTACTTCAGCAAACCTAATATTTTCCTTTTAGTTCGATTTCGACTAGGCCGAAGTAAAGGGGTCACATTTGGTGGTACCAGAGATAGGTTTATAAAAAATTAGGATGTTATTGATGATTGTTTAATTTTGATTGCTATGCACGGTGATTGTTTATGTGTACAGTGTTTAATATATGCCATGTTGGGTTATTTTAGGGACACATTGCCTTATTACTACTATTACAAAATGACTTTTGTTTGAGATGAAAGTCTTGGATCCTTGCTTGAAGCTGGCCTGGTTATTTTTGCTTTGGTGTAATTATCATACTTAGATATATTTGATACAATGCCACCGATGAGAGAATTACAATCGAGCGAGAATGTTGCTGCTAGAGGACAGTGAGTCGAGGGCGAGATAGTACATCTTGAGGGATTGCTGCCTCTTCTGCCTAATCCTCCTGAAGGAGTGAAGCAAGTACCACCTGCACCACTTGGTCCGGTGTTTGGTGATATGACGCCTTTGGTTCAAGCAATGACTGAAGCGTTCTAAGCCGTGATGGCTGGAGTTAATGTACCTGCACCAGTACCCGCTACTGTTGTTAATATGGGGTTGTCGTTAGAGCATCTATGTAGCTTGAGAGAAGTCGAGTTTAGAGGGTTGGCACCTAATGTATCTGAGGAGTAGATTACCAATATAAATCAGATTCTGGTTTAGATAGGGTGTAGTGACGATCGTAAGCTAGAATGTGTTGTGTCCCTGTTGTAGAGTGATGTATACAGTTGGTGGAATACTGTGGTTGCGAGTATAGAACTTGGTAATGTGACTTGGGAGTTCTTCCAAGCTACATTGAGAAAGAAATATCTAGGAGTTAGATACTTAGATGAAAAGAAATGTGATTTTATGGCCTTAGTTCAAGGTAGTATGATAGTATCTAAGCATGAGCTGCAGTTTGTGAGGCTAAATCAATATACGCCTGAGTTGGTGCTGGATGAGAGGCATCGCTGTGATTGATTTCGTTATGGGTTAAAGTAGGATGTAACGACATATATGTTGGCCACTGATTACATAGATTTTGACATGTCAGTTACACAGGAAAAGAATATTGAGTAGAGTTTAGGTTTATCTCTTCGTTTAGGAGGTTCTGGCTCGAGGAAGAAAGCTGCAGATTTTGGTTCTAGAGGTGGCTGGTATAAGAGGCACCGTGATTGAAGGTATCATCCTAAGTTAGGTCGTGGTGAGAATCGAGCAGGGAAAGGACAACTACCCGAGTGTGTACAGTGTGAGAAGTAGCACTCAAGGGTTTGTTAGAGATTGTCAAAAGTTTGTTGGGGCTGTGGATCGAGAGATCATGTCAAACGTGATTGCCCGTAGGTAGGACGAGTTGGTATGGCTCATACACTCATTGTGGATAATATTTGTTGGAGTTATGGGTCTATGGGTCACATGAGGCGTGATTGCCCAATGTTAGCTAGAGGTGTACGAGCTCTTGTACCTGTTGTTGCACCACCGAGAGGCCGTGGGCACGGTCGGGGTAATTTTAAGAAAAGAGAAAAAGGAAAAAGAACTGTGGCGCATTCAGTGGCGGTTTGACCTGAGGGTGGTATACCAGCAAAGATCTATGATCATCGTGAGGGGATGAATGACACAGATGTGATAGCCTGTACTTTTACCTTGCATTCTATGTCATTACTTTCTTTGGTAGATTCTGGTTCTACGCATTCATATATTTTGCATGAGTATACGTATTTGCTTGATATATTGGTGGAAATGTTAGATGTGGGTATGCAAGTAACAAGTTCTTTTGGAGAGATAGTTGTTACGAAGAGGTTTTTTAGGAGATGTCATTTGATGGTTCAAGGTTATGTGTTCGAGGTTGATTTGATGGAGTTGTTCGTTTGGTTTTGATGTGATTTATGGTATGGATTGGTTGTCTAAGCATCGTGTTGTGGTTGATTTTGAGGCCAAGCTAGTTTCGTTGAAACTTGTTGATGATTATGAAGTAGTCGTGGTGGGCGAGAATGTTAAATTTTTGTCCGATGTGGTCTCGGCCATGAAAGAGCAGAAGTTGTTAGAGTGTGGGTGTCAAGCATATATGGCTTATGTTATGAACCTAAATATGGAAGAAGTGCGGACTAAGAATATCCGTACTATTGTTTGTGATTTTTTTGGTGTGTTTTCAAAGGAGTTGTCTGGATAACCACTGGATAGGGAGATGGAGTTTTGTATTATGACGTATGTTGATACGGTTAAAGGTGTTGATTACACCGCATCGTATAGCACCGAAGGAGTTAAAAGAGTTAAAGATGCAACTCTAGGATTTGTAAGATCGTGGTTTTATCCGACCTAGTTTTTTACCGTGGGGAGCACTGATGTTGTTTGTAAAGAAGAAGGATATCACATTGAGAATGTGTTTCGATTATCGGCAACTAAACAAGTTGATGATTAAGAATATGTATCCCTTGCCGTAAATTGATGATACATTTGATCAGCTCTGGGGTGCTACGGTGTTTTCTAAGATCGATTTGAGATCTAGATACTATCAGCTGAAGGTTAAGGATAAAGATGTGTCAAAGACTACTTTTGTATGAGGTACGAGCATTATGAGATTTTGATGATGCAGTTTGGGTTGACGAATGCACCTGCAACATTCATGGATTTGATGAATCGGATGTTCCATGAATTCTTGGATCAATTAGTAGAGTTGTTCATTGATGATATTCTTGTGTACTCTAGTATCGAGGAAGATAATGATCGACACTTGCAAATTGTATTGCAAACCTTGTTGAATAATCAGCTTTATGCCAAGTTGAGAAAGTGTGAATTTTGGATTAAAAAGTGATTTTTTTCTTGGCCATGTGGTTTCAACGGAAGGTATCTGGGTGGATTCGAAAAAGATTGAGGTAGTTGTGAGTTGGAAGCAACCTAATTTGGTATCAAAAGTTCATAGTTTCTTGGGGTTGGCTGGTTATTATCGTCGCTTTGTGGATGGGTTTTCAAGGGTTGTTGCTCTGTTGACCAAGTTGTTGCAAAAGGATGTACGATTCGAGTGGATAAAAGCTAGACAACAAGCTTTTAGAAGTTGGAGGAAGCTTTGACACAAGCTCCAATCTTGATTCAACCTGAGTTAGGAAAAGAGTTTTTGGTTTATAGTGATGCATCCTACGTTGGTTTAGGGTGTATATTGATGCAAGGTGGGAAGGTTGTAGCTTATGAATCGAGACAGTTGAAGGTGCACGAGCGCAATTACCCCACGCATGATCTTGAGCTGGTTGTGGTAGTGTTTGCGTTGAAGAATTTAGAGACATTATATGTATGGTGAGAAGTGTATTGTATATACGGATCATAAGAGTTTGAAGTATCTGATGTCGCAAAAGGAGTTGAATCTTAGGCAACGTAGATGGTTGAAATTTGCTTAAGGATTATTATTTGACAATTGAGTATCATCCGGGCAAGGCTAATATTGTGACCAATGCTTTGAGTAGAAAAGTTGTTGTGGAGTTGAGGGCATGTTCGCAAGGTTGATTGTGACGCGTGATGGTGGGTTGTTGGATGAGTTGCAAGTAAAGTCATCTTTGTCACAGTTGATTAAGGAAAAACAACCTTATGATGAAGTGTTGGTACCGCATGTCAAGGACATCATGGATGGAAATTCTACGAATTTTCACTTTAATGGTGATGGGGTGTTGTGTTTTAAGGATCGGATAGTGGTGCCTAGTGATGTTGAGCTGAGACAGGTGATTTTGATCGAGGCACATGCTAGTTCTTTTGCTATGCATCCCGGTAGTACCAAGATGTATCGAGATTTGAAGGAATAGTACTATTTAGTGGGTTTGAAAAAGGGTGTGGCTGATTTCGTTGCTAGATGTATGGTATGTCAGTATGTGAAGGCTAAACACCAGTTTCCTTATGGGTTGTTCAAACCGTTGAGGATTCTAGAATGGAAATGGGAAAGGATCACCATGGATTTTGTGTTGGGGTTACCTTTGACACCGACTAAAAAGATTCTATTTGGGTGATTGTTGATCGGTTTATGAAGTGTGCATATTTTCTACAAGTGCATACGACGTATACCTTGGATAAGTTGGCAAAGCTGTATGTTGTTAAATTTGTGAGGTTGCATGGAGTGCCTAAGTCGATTGTATCGGATAAAGATCCACAGTTTATAGTGAAGTTTTGGGAGTGTTTGCTTCGAGCTTTGGGTACTCGGTTGAATTTTAGTACTTCGTATCATCCTCAGATGAATGGCCAGTCTAAACGTGTGATTCAGATTTTGGAGGATATGTCGAGGTGTTGCATCATTGAGTTCCAAGGAACCTAGGAAAGGTAGTTGTCTTTGGTAGAGTTTATGTACAATAATAGTTATCAGGCAAGTATAAAGATGGCATCGTACAAAGTCTTGTATGGTAGAAAGTGTCATACGCCCTTGTGTTGGGCTGAGGCTAGGGAAAAGTATGTTTCCATACCTAATATGTTGAAAGACACAGATGAAAAGGTAATGCTTATTTGTGATCGGTTGAAAGTGGCCTCGGATAGGCAGAAATCCTATGTGGATTTGAAGCGTAGAGAAATTGAGTACACAATGGTGAAAAGGTTTTCTTGAAATTCTTACCTTGGAAGAAGGTGATGCGTTTTGGGCGTAAAGGGAAGTTGAGTGCCAGATTTGTTAGACCGTATGAGGTGTTGGAACGTATTGGTCCTGTGGCTTATCGGTTGAGTTTGTCTCCTGAGTTGGAGAAGATTCATGATGTGTTTCATGTATCTATGTTGTGAAAATATCGGTCGGATTTGTCGTATGTGATGCTAGTGGAGGATGTTGAGTTAAGACTGGATTTGTCTTATGATGAGGAACCAGTGGAGATTCTTGACTTCAGTAGTAAAGTTCTTCGTGGCAAAAAGATTGAGCTTGTTATGGTGTTGTGGCGACATCGCAGTGTTGAGGAGGCCACGTGGGAGAGTGACATGTTAAAGCAGTTTTCGCATCTGTTTCCATCATGTAAATTTTGAGGACGAGATTTCTTAAGAGGGGGAGAGTTGTAAAGCCTCGGTTTTGGGCCTAGGAGTTTCCTAGGTTGATTAGACTATCTGAGGGATAGGATTAGAGGATTCGAGTCGATTTTGGGATTTAATTTGGAATAAATATTTTCTAGCAAGATAAAAATATGGGAAAATATTCTAAAATCATTATTTAATATATAAATGATATTGGTAAATAAACTTTTGAAAAAGGAATTTCAAAATTGGACATTTTGGCTAATGACCAAAATGTAAAGTTTTAAAACTATTTTTGGTGACTGTTTTGAAAACGGGTCAAAACTTAAAACATTTAAGGAGCTATTTGACCAAAGTCTAATATCAGAATTCTCTTTTAATTGGATATTTTAAAAATGTTTTATATTGAATAAAAAGGCTTGGGGGAATTAAAAGTCATAATTAGCATTTAAAGAAATTTCACGTAACTAACTTTTCACCGAAACTTTTCTCTCAAATTCTCTCCAATCAAACAATCTTTTCCACTTCAATTTTCTCAAGTAAATACTTGATTTCAATATTCTTTTGTTTTCAAATTGATCTTTAATGGTTTCCTAACAAAACCTATTTTATTGATATTGTTTTCTCAAGAAAATTTATCCAATTAATAGGAAAGCCAAATTTAGAGGTGAGCTTCGTTCTTCTCCTCTAATATAAGGTTCTTTACTGAAATTCCCAAGTTATTGATCCTTTACATATGTTTTCTAACTTGATTTGATGATTTAACTTTGGAAAATTGGTTAAATCAAGGTTTAATTGTTTGGATTGATGGATTTTCGTATAGACTCTGTTTTGCTGAGTTCTTGATTGATTCTAATCATGATTTGGATGTTTAATAATGTTAGAAAGTGGGTTTTAACATTGGAATCCCGAAACTATGTGAATCTCTAGTTTTCTAGGTTGTTAGTAATGAGTTTTTGAGGAGTTGTAGAGGTTTAATGAAAGCTGGAGGTTTAATGATGATGTTAACGTGTTTTTAGATGTTAATTGATGGATTAAAATGTTAGGTTTTGGCTGGGTTAATTTTGGAAGATGTTTGATATTAAGTTCGGTTGTTGTAGAGTGAATTGGGTAGTGTATGTTGAGGGTTTATGCGAATTGATGTTGTTGGGATGTTGAATGCATTTTGATGCATTGAATCCTCTGTTTTTGTATGGATGAAATAAGGGAAGTTGGTCCTCAAGCTTAAGCGAGTGTTTTGGAAGCTTTAGAGGCAAGGTTACCGTATCCGCAAGCGAGGCTTTGCGTATCGGTGAGTGAGAACAAGATTTACAATTTTTCAAAGGTTTAAAAGTTGTGTTTGGGAGTTTAGATCGTGCTTGAAATGCTGGTCTAAGCTCGGAAGTAAGTAAAGGATGAATTCTTTCTTGAACTCGGTTTGACAATTGGATTTTATGCACTTGTTTTAATAAAATGATTACTCACTGGTTATGCATATTTGAGCATGGTTTAATGCTAGAAAATGAGCATGGTTTAATGTTGGAAAATGATTATGAAATGATGTAGATGCATTTGAAAGTAATGCACGATTTGATAATGTTTTTGAACATTGGTAATGCTTGGTTGAAAGCAGTGGATAAATGGTTTTAATTGTTGCATATGAAAATAGTGAATTAATGTTAATGAAATGGATTATATTGGCAAGTGATGGTATAAAAATGTTATGGAAATGTTATCGGATATAATTGGCCGGCCATAGGATTTAAAGTAGACTATAATAAGTCGCCCATGGTTCGTAGAGGTGATGTGTTGAAAGTATTTACTCTGACTATGTAAACCCCAATATTGTTGAGGTAATACTTCAATGGTTTTTACTCCGTATGTGATCGTAGAGGTGATACATTGGAAGTGTTTACTCCAAATTAGAGGATGAGCCTTAGTGGTGTAGAGATAATGCATGTGTTGCATACTCTATGCCATTGAGTTTTTAAGTGATTGGGATATCACTTAGGAAATTTGTGTATCCGATGTGGTTTGATGATAGTAAAGAGGTTTTGGAAAGCATCACTTGTGAGCCAATATAATGAATTGATGTATCATGTTGATGAATTGTTTGTATAATGCGATTTATACATGTGTTTACTCTTTAAGCTTTACATATGGGATGTATGGGAAGGCTGAAATTGAGGGTTGCATATGGGACTATGCTGTTGAATCCATGATACATGTTGCATATGGTTAAATATGCATGTTTTGAAAAATGTTAAGTGCATATGTGAAAATAATGCATAATGGATTTTGAAAATAAAATATTTATGAATGGTTTTGGGAATAAACCGGTTTTAAAATACATTGGATGATGTCTTGTTTTTTGAGCGCTCCTCACTAAGCATTACGTGCTTACACTCACTTTATCATCAATGCAGATTAGTGGATTGAAAGGCGGCAAGAAAGTAAGGAATGACATCGAAGGACTTGGTTGCAAAGTATGGTTTGAACAATACATAGTAGTAATTGGGGCAATGTGTCAATTGTTGATTCAGGATGGTTGTTTGCTAGATTTACTATTTGTACAAGTTTTATATGTTTGTTTGGACTTGTAAGAGGTTTAAAGTGTTTAAGATGTGTTGGATTTGTGTTTTGGGTGTTGAGTAGGAAGCATGCCTCTAGACTTTGTGAATGAGTGTGATAGGCTTGCTAGAAGTGATAAAAATATTGGTTTGTTGATGTTAAGCATGCTTATAAAGTTACATGATGTTTGGATAAGTATTGGATATGTTTTGAATGAGCCAAAGTGTTATATGTTGGACCTAGAGGTCATTACATGCCTCATCGTACCATTACGGGTTCTTTGGTGTCAGTACACGGGGTTTGAAAAAGGCTCATTTCATCGAAAATTAACAAAGGGTATCAGTACGCCTAGCCATTGTATCGGTACGCCTTGGGGAAAATTACACTAGTATCGGTACACGAGCTCCCGTACCAGTACGCCTCCTAGCTACTGGAATCAAATTTTCTAAAACAGAACATAGAGGATCGGTACGGGGATAAATTGTATCGATACGAGTTTGCTCGGTATACTGTATCGATACGTAGCCTAGTGTTTCGATACATAGGGTAGTTAAGTTGATTGAACCGTGTCGATTCGGGGTAGTTCGTATCGGTACGCTATGTATAAATTTATGCTTTTGTCTGCTGAAGTTTGAAAATGATGCAATTTAGTCCCTGAATGTTAGGTATGCAATTGAATGACCTTGTATGATTGTATTGAGCTGGAATTTATCATATGAACATAAAATTGGACTAACGAAGGATTGGTAACCTTATTTTAATATAGACCCCGTAATTTGTGGGAATTATGTTTTCATCCCCAATGTGCGTTTTTAAGCAACTGAACCCCTTTTCGATATCTGTTTTCAATGTAACGTTTCTGCTGAAGCATGTTCACCTTAGGATATTAAATTGATGCATTTAGACAAGATAAGAGGAAAAATGGACCCAATTTAGGTTATTAGCTCAGGTTTGCTTCGAAAAACCTAATGTGATCCTTTTATTCGGTTTCGACTGGGCCAGGCTAAGGGGGTTACATCTTATTTACATACATGAACTCTATCCCCTACTCCCTTACAAAGAGAAATGTTGAATATTTATTGTTTGAGTTGGAATTTTAGATTTGTGGTTGAGGGAAAGTTGATCATCGCTCAAGGATCTATCATCCAAGGTATGAATGTGGGAAAATAGTGGAGTTTGGAGAAAATGGGTTTTAGTGGGGGTTAAGGAAGAAGAACGGGAATAGAGGATATAGCCATATTTCTTTTTATAAAAATATTCCTTTAGCACCTTTTAAGTTCCAACAATGTTGTAACATGTTTTACAACACTTCTTGTAGTGAAAGAGGTTGGAAATTCTTCCAATGAGCAAGGGAAGAAGAAAGTTTAAAGCTTGGGTTAGGAGCTTTAACCTCAGTTGTAGGATTAAGGTTAGTACACCTCTAACTCCTTTGTCTTTTTATACATCATAAAAATGATATCTTGTATGCTATTTGGTGATTTTGGTGTTTTGGTTCCTTTAAAACTTATTAATGGTAAAAATCGGATTTGAGGTTATTAATTGTTAGTAAACCATCATAAATACTCCCATATGATGTAGGATTGAGTTCAAAGGTCAATGGGTGAGTTTGGGGGGGGCTTGAGAAACGATTTCCTGAGCCTAAAAAGCCATTCCTGGGCTTCGGTATCGGTACTACTGGTACACAAGGAACCCATACCGGTACCCTAGTGTTCTGGGTTTTAAGAACACTGCTGCGTTGGATGAACTTTGAATGGGGTATCGGTATGGTGTTCAACCTGTACCGGTACGCTAAGGCCATAGAAAATTCCAGTGAGCCAATTTCATATCGGTATGCAATAAGTATCGATAGCCAACAGTACCGTACCGGTACACGAGGGCTGGTATTAGTATCCACTTGGCATTCTGCCCGAAAGGCTAAAAAATTATAACGTTCGTTCCAATAGACCCATTATGGCCTGAAATGAGTAGTAAAACTAGAAAATTGAGAAAACAACCCCTTAATTTATCATAACGTGTGAGGAACTTGGTAATTGGCATGTATGCTTATTTGTTGTAGCAACCATAGGGTTGTATGTTTGTTTGATAAGGTTGCGTGTCATGAGGACATTTGTTTGGTGGGATCTGGATACCCAGGTAATGTGTTGCAATACAATGGTAAGTTTTGAATGTAGGAGTCCTAACACTTTGTGTCTCCGGGCCTCATTCGAAGATACTCGAGGGGTAATTTCGATTATAGGGTGTGGAGGCCCGACGTTGTGTGTCTCCGGGTTCACTCTAGGTTTGTATGGTGGATTGCTTGTTGCTTATGATGCGTATTGGATGCATTGTTTACCTTAATGCCTCATCATCATTTCTAGTATATGCTTATGTTTATGATTTGCATGAAGCATATCAGAGTGGAAGTGTATCCATTGAGCATTGTCAGCTCAACGTTCGAAATCGTTGTTTCCGTTCGTAGGTTTTTAGGTTTGCACGTTGCATTGGAGAAGCGCCATCGGAGTAGGTTTCAACTCATTGCTTGTTCGAGTACAACACTTAGGTCTTATTGGGCTATGTATTCATAGGACCCTATTGTAATGTCGTAACTCTTATTTTGGGATTGTATTAAGCAAGCGAATGCTTTATTATTTTAACTATTTGGAGCTCCTTATGTAAACGTTTTAAACGGTTTAACAATGTTTTAACTTTTGAACATGAATGTTTTATGGTTTGAAACTCTTTAGGGCTAAACCAGGTTGGAAATTTTGATGTAACGGTTTGGGCTTAAGGCCCAAATACGACATCCGGGCTTATAGTGTTACACATAAATTCTAACACTAGACCCTAAATTTTAACCTCCAGTCTCTAAATTTTAAACCCTAAACTAAATTTCTAAACCCTAAAACTATGACGCTTGTAAAAACAAAAAAAATCCATCACCAGTACATGAAAATTTTTCCTAATTTTTAATTATGTAGCAAAATCTTAACGAACATTATATAGTATTTAAATATATAAAATTTTAATTATATGCATTTTTAAAAAATAATTTGTTTAAAATTATATAACGACAATTTAATAAAATGTACCTCCATGTAATTTTACATTTACTCTCCCACACACCAATACACCATAACTTTATATTCCAATCAAACGAACTACATAATGCAATGTAACATTTTTTCATGATTTTATTTTATAATTTTATTCTAAAAGTAATCTTATTAGTATTTTGTAAACACTATGATACCAGCAACCCATCTACTTAAACTACGAGAGCAGTCCAATAAACCAATTAAGCAAGATATTATATCAGCGGTCACAGTCATTTGATAAATTATATTATAGGCTTGTCCCGTCATATTATTTATAATCTCAACTAATAAAAATTATTTATTTTATTAATTTTTTTATTTTATATTCACACGGTGAATTCTATTTTTAAAATTTTATTTACAAAAATTCACTTAATAAAAATATATCATGGAAAAAATAAATAAAATTAATAATTTTTATTAGTTGATACCATAAATGATACATAATTTCTCAGTCATTTACTGTTTTCCCATTGATTCTTGTCATTTTATTACAGAAACTCGCTTATGAGCTGATTTCCTGCTGAAAAAGTTCACTTATGGTTGATTGAGATGGTAAAATTCCTAATAGGAGTTTTGCATCAAACATTTACTTGGATGCTTTTTACATGCCTCACAATCCAGAAATAACATATTACATATCTCCCATGATCCAAAGACTTCACTACTTGAAAAAACTTCAAAGTTAATCTCAAGCATGAGATTCTTAGGAAGTCGGGATCTCGGCTTCATCGACCTATGTGCCGGTAAATTGAAGGATATTACGACCTGTCATTTACAGCTATTGCAGGGCTCATCTTCTTCTTCCTCTCGTTAAAACTACTGCGTGAAACAAAGCTCGGAAGGCAACACTGCATGGACTTAAATGGCTTTTCCTTAAACGTAGGGTTATCTCCATTAGCAGTCCTTTCACTACTGCAAAGAGAGTTAGCTCCAGACAGGTAAGGGGTTGTTCCGTTGGATATATCCTGGTTGCTCGAGTTGTTTAGCTCGTTAACATCTCCGTTTTCTCTAACGCTTTCTCGAAACAGTTCGAGGAGCTTCTTTTTCTTTCCTGTTGGGGATGTCTCGGAAACCGACAATGGCGATCCATCCACGGTAGCCTTGTTATTTCGAAGCGTCCCCGCGGAGAAGCTATGATGAACAGGGGTATTACCACGAGACGGAGTAAAATCTGCACAGGAATGTACCACATTTGGATGAGACAAAAATATAGACTCAGAAAAAAAATGTGTACTTAACTTGAAAACGATCAGCAATGGAGATAGCACAGTCAGATTACAGCAGTCGGTAGGAAACACCAGAGAAGAAATTGACAGACATGTCGATGATATAAATGTGCTAGAAGAGTTAATTCGAATAGTTATAATAATCTTACCACCATTAATACTGAAGAAATCATTCTCACAATCCGAATCTAGATATGCCCGGGAATCAAAAAAAGTTTCTTCTTTACTACCTGCGGAATGAAAATCGATTCAGCTTAAGGTAATTAGATAGCTGAAACATATTATCATACATTTAGGTACTGCATCAGCATCAAAGTCCTCAATTTGAAGTTAAAGGACACACAAAACAAAAGGGTTCATTTCTGAAGAAAGTGCTAATGCAACATAACTCGATGCCGATTTTAATGGAGCTATTTACGAAATTTATAAACTCGCAAAGGATTGACCTATCCTTTGCATTACCCCTGTTGAGGTGAGTTAAATCAACATTGACATGTATATGATGTACCTAAGTGTACTGTATTGAGACATAAATTTTACATGTAGTAAGGACCACAACATAACTTTCCATTAATGTCAAATTTTGACAGTTAAAAGACAACAAACTCTTAAAACTGTGCGCAGCTTCCTACTATGTAAGTGTGGTCCATCCATCATCAAGGGCCCCCACAAAGATGCAAACACAGATACATACAGGAAGAAGATAGCTAATTGCTAACTTGTCTATACATTCAATCAGGCTAAAGTTAGGTTCTCAACTTCAAATTAAGTACTTCCATATAAGGGAAAGATTAGCTTCATCTCGTGTTCTACAAGTTTTCGCAATTAATGACGTCATGTTCGTGTAAACTAACAAATTCCCAATACACCTAGCAATTCCAAAACAACCAATGACTTTTCTTGCAAGACAAGGGGAAATAACCAAAGGGTAGCTACTTTTTTTGTACAATTTCTCATCATCAATTGAAAGTGGGGGGGGGGGGGAGAAGTTGCATTTCCATTATGTTGTAACCATCTAACTGAACAGTGTCTTGTTAACAAAAAGTAAAAGCAATTGCTGTGACATTTGTGATGAAGGGCCTGTTCAGTAGGGATTTTTTAACGCAAATTTACTGACAAACGGCCGTTTTCAGAGAAGCTGGGAAAACCAGCTGTGGTGGATCGCCGTTCAACGCGCACGGGGTGCCTGTTCAGCATTGCTTCCCTGTTTGGCGCTCCAACGCCCGTTAAAGAAGCATTGCTGAACGCAGCAAGGCCTCAGTTTGGCAAATTGATTGAGACATGAACCTTCTTGCTGCTGCCTATGCTGTAATAAATCTCTCCCCCTCTATATAACATGGAGGACAATAAAAAGACTATGAATTTGAAAAAATATCACCCTGTTCATCTCATAATCATGAATCAACAGACCTAAACAAGTTTTCATCAGGCATATCATTCATGACAGACAATGAAAAATGACCTTAAAATTTAATATTTACGAGTATCATCATTCATCAACCCAAAAATTAATTAATTTTCTTTCTATAAATAAAATACAAAGACCAAATACCCATTTCAGATCTCACATCATTAAAAAAATCATCCAAAAACAGAAACAGAGAAAAGAAAAACAAGAAAATAGAATAGATACTTGTGCACTTCTGCACTCCATTGAAGAGAAAGATAAATCAAGTAGTTTGTCTTTACCCTCAAAACCAACCAAAGTAATTCCAACATGTTTGTTTATTTATTTCACCAAAAATCTAAAAGACACAGATAAAACATAAAGGAAGGAAATTTACCAAAATCTTCGAAAGAAAAGGGAGATTGAGATTTGAGAGCAAAGTGACCATCGGCAGCTGGTTTCTCCTTAACGGGTGAAGGTGGGATGATGAGGTTATCTGTTTTAGACTCAAAAGAAAGTCCAAGTTTCATGGCTGACTCTTGAGGACTCTTTTGCACTGAAACACATGAACCCATCTCTCTTTCTCACTGTATATCCCAACTCTTCAGACCCATCTCAGAGCAATAAAAAAGGATGAAACTTTCTACTTTTTTTATCAGCACCCAAAAGGCAGAAGCAAAAGAAATGGAGCAGAGAGCGTTTTTTGGCGTTATGTTAAAGGAGTTGAAAAAAAAATGGCTCCTTTGAGTTAGATTGAGAGAAAGGAAGGGAGGGTTTGGCCTTGAATTGAAAGGGGAGTTAGCAAGCAGTGCATGAAAAAAGCTTCTTTTTTTGCATTTTTATTTTCTTAAAATATTACTAATATTTCCATTTTTTCCATTACAAATAGTGTAAAGTGGTCCTTTCAAAGCATTTTTAATTTTAGTTTTACCATTATTGTAGTTTTGGGACCCACTTCAAGATTTTGACAATTCTTGTGAATTGTATCAAAGTTGTCTTTTACCCTATGATTTTGATGTAAGAAAACTTTAATAGATTAACAGGTAAATTATACAGATAGTCATTAAACTTTTGCCTTATATTGATTTGGTCATTAAACTTTAAAAAATTTTAATTTTGTCACTAAACATTATAAATTGGTCCTTTTAATTAATGGCCCAATCATTAACGATGTGATTACGTGACCTTTTGTTCACTATTTTTTTGTAAAAAATCGTCAACTCTTTTGACCGCTGTTGTTGATCAATCGATGTCTATCATCGACCGTCATTCATGACAAGATCACTACCAAAATGTTTGCGTTTCACCCCTTTTTCTTCTCATCATATTGGTTTTCCACGAAACCCACTCAAAATCGATGAAAATCCATATAAAAGTTGAATGTTCTAATACTCGAATCTCCTCCGGTGGTCGTCAGATAAGGCCAGTTTTAAGGTACGTTGTTCGTCTTCTTGAAATAATGTTCCTCCTCGTTTGGATTTTCAAACAAACACTCCAAACTCATCAAATCCGAGAAAGCCTCCAATCCCAACAAATAATGGATTTTTTGTGTTTAATTTCTTGAGTTTTAAAGAGGTTTTGAGAAAATCTAAATTGATTAAGTGATTGGTGACAATGAGACGAGTTTGTTGGTATCTAGGATGGCCGTAAAAGATGTTGGAGAATGACTGTACTACCTCAAAATTTTGGTTAGTGACCAAAATGTAAAATTTAAAAAGTTTGGCGCCAAAGTGTAAATTTCAAAAAGTTTAGGGACTAAATTATAATTTTCAAAAGTTATGTAATTTAGTCCCGTAAATGAATAGTTCACCCCCAAGAGTGGAATTTTCGTGTTACCCAGATTTTTGATACGGAGTTTGTATTAAGAGCTATAAAGCTTTAAAATTTGGGAAAAATCCGGATAATCGGATTTAATCGAATAAATGAGAAATCTTTTTTGAGATATTTTAGGAGATATTTTATTAAAATAAGGCAAGGGTAAAAAGGTCATTTTCACGTCTTATTTTAATGGAAATTAATATGGATCATTGGATTAAAGATTACTTTTCCATGTTTAATCTTAGCCATTGGATGAAAAATGGCAAGATGGTAATTTTTGAAGATGGCAAGGGCAAAGTTGGTAATCACTAACTCCTTGGATTAATTTTGGCCATTGGGTGAATAAGAGGGAGATGTGGCAAGATATGAAGCCTTGGATGTAAAGGGCAAATTAGTCATTTTAGCATAAAAGCGATTTTTAATTTAAAATATCATAAATAAAGGACAAATGGCCTAAATTAAAGCAAAAGAAAATTCAAGACTTTTCTTCTATTTTCTCCTCAAGTTTCGAAAGCTTCATAAGGTAAGAGGAAAATTTTTGAATTCAATTTTCAAGCTTATTTCTTTGGATTTTGGATGAAAGCATGAAATATAAAGTTGATCTCCATGAAATTCTCTATCTCTTGGTACCATTTATTCATGTTTTCTTTGCTTAAAACCTTAGTTTTGAGAAATTGATGGATAAATGGGATGTTGAATTAGGATGAATTAAGGTTACTTTTGATGAATATGATGTTGCAGAATCATATTAAAGCTTGTATGATGTTTGAAACTACATGGAAATAGCTAAACCCTAAATTGTTCAAAGTTAGGGTTTTAGTATAAAAGTTGAATTTGGATTAATTTTGATTTGGGAATGATTGTGAAAGCTTGGAAATGATGTTTAAGTGTTAATTGGACTAATTTGGAAACTTGGAAAACCATAGGGATGATTTCGACAATTTGTAAGAATTAGGGGAAATTATGGAAAAATTTCCATAAAATTGGAAATGTTGAAATTATGATTTTACAAGTTTTAAAATATCATTTGGACCATTTTAGAAGTTTGTAAAAATATAGGGACCAATTTGAAAATCTTGAAAAGATTGGGGACCAATTTGGAAAATTGGAAGAATTTAAGGACTAAAGTGAAAAATTATTTTCATGGAAGCATTATGCTGGAATAAATGTTAGAGTGAGTTATAAATCATTCTTTGAGTAAATGTTGGAAGAAATACAAAGTATTGAGGATGAAATGACTTATGTCATGAAACTAATATTTGGAAAATATTAGGGTGTTTATAGGAAAATTATTCTTATATTGTTTATGTGTTAGTAAGATACTAACATATAATTTGGAATGTACTTATGGTATTTTTAATACACTTTTAGACTGTGAACAAAATCGAGATCGAATTAGCAATCGAGGAAAGGAACGGGACCAAAGTTGAACTTAATAAGGCTAGCTGGATATTGACAAAGTATAAAGTGTCAAGGTGAGTGCATTATATGCATGGAAAAATATTATGTTCAATTTGAAAGACTTGTGATAAGTCTGTTGTAATTACATGCTTGATGATTATATTAATCTTGATATTTGACATAGTAGAAATTGTCAAAGGTAGAAGAATTACATGCATTGATCACAGGTAATTTAATATGTTTATGTTATATTTAGGGTATGAACTGCCCAGTATTTAATTATATTGCCATGGATGAATCGAATATAGAATCGAAAAGTATGCCCAAATAAGTAATTGAGGTATAGAGTATAGTTGGCATGCCATAGAGTCCAGCGGTTTAGCACTTCGGTGCGGTTTATTAACACTTAGGTGTGGTTTCCTAGCACTTATGTACGGTCTCTTAGCACTTAGGTGTGGTTTATTAGCACTTCGGTGCAATTTTGACTCGTGTACTCAAGTCCTCAAGTTATTTTGGGCTATAATTTATTTTAAAAAATAATAAATGGTTAATAATTAAAGAGTATGTGAACTCTCGGATAATAGCAAATGAAATTAATAGGATTTATGAATCCGGAATATATTATGTTAATATTTGATTAACATAAGGAAAATAAATGCATAGTGATTAAATTGCATGTTTATTTTATTATTGTTATAATTCAAGCATGTTGATTTATGTTAAATAATTATAATGCCTCACTAAGTATATTCTTAGCGTGTGATGGTTTTCACGCGTAGGTTGAAATCTCGGACATGAGTAAGGAGTATCGGCATCATCATCCAGAGAGATAATAGTCGTATCGGTAATTTACATCTTTGATGTATTTTGATTATCTCTAGTTGGCATGTATAAAATAATAGTAGCTCGCTTTAACTAGTCTAGATATGGTTTGTAATATTAATATCTAGATAAGTGGTTACTTTATAATGTGGATTATATTAGTTTAAAGAAATTACTAGTAATGGAAATTGAATAAAGTTATAAATTTGATTTTTAGAGTAATCAAGATCATTTTTAATTTAGGCAGTTTTCTTAATTAAAATGTGTAGTTATAAACTGCTAAGTTGCTGCTTGAAAACGGAAGCTATTTGATGGGTTAAAAATTAGTAATTGGTTTTACGCGATAAACTGAAATTTTTGAAAATTGATGTTTTTGATTAAATTGAGTAGTATAAAATACGGTTAAATATTAGGTGACATTCCTTACAAGTATTAAGAATTAAATACTGGTAAGGGTATTACAATGACAGTTTCAGTGACGGTTGAAAAATCCTAATTTTGATGAAGAAGATGATGATGTGGAATAATTTTTGTTTTGGCCTTCAGGCTAGTGCCAAAACTACCACATCATCCAACTGTTAATGATTTAACAACTCAATAAAAAAAATATTGTCCAAAGTTTAGTGACAAAATCGAACTTTTTAAAAGTTTAGTGACCAAATCTATACATAGACTAAAGCTTGATGACTAATGTTGTAGTTTACCCTAAATTAAATAATAAAAATATGGGAATTATTATATAAGTTCAAAGTTGTAAAGAATTTCTTTAACTAATATGCTTTGTTATTTGTAATAATACCGATAATAAAAGGTATAAGTTCAAAAAATTCTTCACGTTTGATTTGATAGTTACTTCGAACTATATTCTTTTTTAAAACACTTTAACCTCTACATTTCATTTTAGGCAAAATGGTCCCTCCGTGAATGAAAATTGTTAGTCAACTAACGATAAATAGCTTGAAATGACGTGACATACTTATATGGCAGTGCACGTTAACATAGCTGTATCATATAGACAAGTTCTGACTTGGCAGAATGACACAACAATCAAAAAATAATTTTATAAAATTATATAAAAATATTTTTTGCTGACGTATCATCATGTCAAATTATTTCAAGTTGTTTATCGTTAGTTGACTAACAGTTTTCATCCATACAGGGGCTATTTTGACCCAAAATAAAACGTTGATGATCAAAATACTTTAAAAAATATGAGCCAATATATCTATCCAGTCAAATATTAGAGACATTTTTTTTGATATAATGCCTAATAAAAACAAAAAATTGTTGTATTTGAGTAGGTTTAAATCCATTAAAAGGATAAAGCATAATACATGCATGTGTTTATATGGGCTTTGCTAACACATTCTTTATAATATTATTAAAATTAATTAATAAATTTGAAATGACAATATTGATATTAAATGTAAATTTTAACATGTGAATATTCAATAACGAAGTATAAACTTGCTTAACAAATTAATAAATTTAATTCCTCTTGAAAAGTCAAAGAAGAATAAAAGAACTGGTGTTGTACATCATTTATTATGGATTTATGATTAAAGAATGGAAGGCCTACCTACTAGTGGTATTTGGGTGTTAAGCCTTTTAGGTAAGATTATATGTTTGAATTTTAATATTGTAAAAAAATTAGGTAGAATAATCGTTTTTATAATGATGCTCTTTATAGTATCTAATTTAAATTAATCGATTAATAAATTAAATATTAGTAGTTAAAAAAATGGAAGGCACATGGGATGAATGTGAAACAAAAATAAAGGTAGGCAATTCTTTAATTTTTGCTACCAAACAACCAACCAATTGCTCTAGCTGGAAGAGACTAGATCTCTTAAGTAATGTCAAATGTTCGAATCTTGACATTGTGAATGAAGTAAATTGAGTTGGAAAGAATCACATTCATAATGAACTTCTACAGTACCCATTTCGGATTAATCAATTAATAGATTAAATACCGATAGTTGTAAAAAAATATTCAATGTTTGCTAAGTTAATTTGTTGTTTTTTTTGGCAAATATTTGCCGGGTCAATCGAGATTATGATTTTGTTTGGTAAGGTTGATATGTGTTTGCTAAGTTAATTCATCGTCAATACCTATATGTACTAGTTAAACCAACCCTTATTATTTTATTTTATTGATTTTTGAGCTAATTAAATTAATTCAAAGCTAGTATACAGCTATAGTGTTTGATACCTAAAATATAATATAAGAAAATATATGGGCTGTTCATCTATTCAAATCACATGTTAATCATTCTTCTTTTGTCAACTTTGCTTTATCTAAAGTATGATTAATTCTCTCTCAAACAAATGATTAATTTTATTCCACCTTAGCTTCATTTTGGATAGGGATAAGAAAAAAATTGTGTTTAGGGGTCCAAATTAAATTGCTAATTTTTAGCACAAAATATATTTTTATAATTGTATTAAATTATATTTTATCAAAAATGTTTTCTTTGAAATTATTGTTGGATTTTTAGGTTTAAGTTTATGTTGGGCTCAAAAATCTTTAACCGAATCGCCAAGAGAGGGATGAATTGATTTTGTGATGAAAGTGGTGGAAGCAATGGAAATTAAAAATTTACACAAAAGATTTATAGTGGTTCGACTTCTTAACTAAGTCTACATCCACTACCTTAGCTCCCCATTAAGAATTTTCTACAAATCCACTGATTTGTCTTTCTTTTTCAAGGATCAAGAGTAACATTTACAAAACCTAAAGCTTAAACCCAAGCTCTCAAAGCTTATACCCCAAAGCTTTGAGACACTCTCTCCAAAAGAAAATACAAATAAGCAAACTAATGAAAAACCTCACAAGGCTAATTTGTTTGCACATTTAAGCTCACACCCAAAAACCTAAACACTTGAGCAATATTGACAATTTGGCTCGCAAGTGTTTTTCTACAAGAATATGGCAATTTAAACCAAAAACAAATTTCTCTATACAAAGAATGTTGGCAACATGTTTCTTGTTGTTCCATGGCTGCTTGAAGGTCCCTTTTAAGTCCTCTAATGAGTTCTTGACCGTTACTAGCCGTTGGAGGTTGATTAGAGCCGTTGGAGAATTAATTTTCAACAATAAATGCACTTCTAGTGTAGTGGATATCGGTACGTGGGTCTCGGTACCGGTACTTGCCTTAAATAGAAAGAGCATGCCTTAAATAGAAAGAGCCGTTAGACACATTAAGCAGAGCATACTAATACTCGATATATGGGTATAGGTACGAGCCCTTGCGTATCGATACGGGCTTGGTCGTATCGGAACGAAGATGGCTACTGGAAATTTGGGGAAAACTCCTCGTATCAGTACGTGTACGACCGTACTGGTACGGGTACGAGGAGTATTGTACTCACAGCTTGTTTGTGACACTTGGGCTATTTTGAAAGCATTTAACATGTCAAAAATACTTTGAAAACCTTTTAAACATATTTTTCAAGTTAATGGACTTTTGAATTATTTTTGTAATTTAGTTTAAGTCCAAAAACATTTTTCATTAAAGTTATATTAAAATAAATATCTCAACAACCTCCCTTTTTTGATGTAACAAAACCACTTGGAAAATTATTTTTGAAAATGCCCCCTTAGAAAAATAATTTTAGAAAAGGAGAATATTTTTAGAAAAATATTTAATCCCCCATTTTATTTTTTCAAATTTAATTTTCAATTTTTTAAACCTATCTCTCCTCTTTTTATTATATCAAAAATAATTCAAAACAAAAGTTTTGAAAATAAGATAACAATGGAGAGTTAGACCAAAAAATTTGACAAATGAAAGAAATTAAAAAAATGACCTCCTCTTAATCAAACAACAAAAGAATATTAGTCCAAACATTCAAGAGGAATATAAATTAAATTTTAAATAAATGAAATTAAACACAAGAAATTCAATAAACGTGTCATATAAACAAATAAATCAATAAGCATTCAAGGCATGGTAAAAAAGCGACAAACTTGTCCCTTTTTGACTATGTGTAAGGTCCAGAGTCGTTTGTATCGGTATTGGTTGAATATTGTATCGGTACGGTATGGGTTGTACCGATACCGATTGCACGTATTTGGTGAAAAATGCAGCAAAAACATACTTAAAAGCCTTATAGACCAAATTTAAGTTCATACAAAGGCTCTAAGAGATCCTAAATATACATTTTAAGCATATTTGCAACATTTTATCAACATGTTTATCAAGATAACACATTTAAATCAAAGAGAGCATGGATTCACCAACATTCAACCAAAAATTACAAGTTAATGGCCATTGATATAGAAATGAGCACAAAATGCCAAAAACATGTAACTCATGCAATTGTGACTCCCTCTTACTATATGCAAATAAGGAATCATAGAGTTCAAACAAAAAATGCTTTAATCAAATAAAGTCAAACATTAAAATCACGATCAAGCAAATTGCATGAAACTTAAAATTTTACCACTTGAACCAAGGTAGGATGTTAAGCCTCACCTTCTTCAAGTGTCATTCTCCCTTGTGTGTCTAGAGCTCCCAAAATGTGACTTTGGTCATCAATGCTCAAGCACACCTACAAAAGACAATCATTTTGTTTTGGTATCCAAATTGCTTTAGATCCATTGGCATTAGACTCAAAAATTTTAGTTCATTTTAAAACTTATTTTTCAATGTCTTTCTTTTTCTTTGAAGAAATTAGTCCCTGAGGGACCCCAAATGTTCTTGTAATACCCGTATTTTGTCCAGGGTATTCGAGGACACTAAATAAATAAGGCCAAATAATAAATAAATAAATAAATAATAAATGAATAAATAACCCAAAATCAGTCCAAATATCCATAAAATGTCCAATTTACATTTTAAAAATCCCAAAACCCAAATACAAATTCATAAAGCCTATATAGATTCATTTCCGGCCCATTTCATATCCAAAGAAACACAAAATGCTCAATTATCAGTTTTTCCCTCCCAAAGGTGCCACATGGCACTCTCTCGTTGGTCTGAAAGCCCTCCCTCAGATTGTGGTTTTGTGTGACGTCATTACCCACTTAGTATAAAACATGCAAGAGAGAGAAAGTGTCAGCTATTAATGATTACAATAAATAAAGTAATGATAATAATAATAAATATAATAGAGGAGAGAGAGTATACTTGGAAAGTTGAGCCAGCTTGGGAAACCGAACCGTCCTGGGAAGCTGAATCGCCACCGGGAAGAGGAAAAGGCTACCGGAGAAGCTTGTTTGTCGCCGGGGAAGTCATCCGTTGTCATGATTACACCGCCGTGAAGGTAGTTCTTTTTCTTCTTTTTATTTTCCATGCGAAACAAACATGAAAAGTATTAGATCGAAAAAAATAAAATAGAAATGGTGAATATATAAAAAATAGTGAGTTTCGAAGGTGTTTATCTGTTTTGGGCGGCCGAAGTAATTTTTTGAGGGCTACGGTTGAGTTGAAAATAAGTGCCGGGATGGGTAGTTAGTTTAGGTCGGGGAAGAATGGGTTGATTCTAACGAATCGGGCCTCGATTAGGTTTTAGGGCTCAAAAATCTAGAATTTTAGGCATTTTAACGTTCCGGTCGACGGCCGAAAATCACCTCATGGTGGCCGACTGGCAGCTGACGGTGGTCGGAGATCGTAGGTGGTTGCTGGGAAACACGTCGGGGTTTGGTCAGAGTTTGGTTATGGATCAAAGGACGGCGTTATCGGAGGTTTGTGGCCGGTTAGTTTGTTGCTCATCCGAAATTGGATGAACACGAGAGGCATTCAAACAAAACCTAAGGGTTTTGATCCACAACTCTTAGGAATTCTAGGTTTGGAGTGTTTTTTTTTTCAGAGAGTTTAGAAAGAAGGTGAGGGAAGAGAGAGAAGAAAAAATTGAAAATGAGAAGAAAGAAGGCAATTTTCGGGTAAATGAGGGTTTTTATATCTGAAACCATGCGACGTCGTTTTGGAGTTAGTTCAAGGACGACTCGCGTTTTTTCAACGGGTCGGGCTCTTGACCCGCGCATCTTTGTTCGGATACCATTTGTTTTTTTCTTAAAGTTTTGTCATCTTTCAATTTAGCCATATTTCCTCCTAAATTGACCCTAGGCTTTGTAATTCATTCAATTTAGTCCTAATTCCCTTTTAATTATTCCCCTTAGATTTGTAATGTTTCAATTTAGTCACTTTGGGTTTTGAGATTGGGCATAATATTTTGTACTAGTTCAATTTAGTCACCAGAATTAATAAAATTGGCTTTGTGTTTCAATTTGATTTCAATTTGGTCATTATTTATTTGTTTTATTTAATTAAATGCAATTAATTTATATGTGTGATGCATGTTTTAATTTGAGCATATAGGATTATGTGTTAGATAATTAAATACACTTAGATATTAATTAATAGAGCCTTTAGTTTAGGTTCTCTAATTAGGATGCAATAATTAAATGGGATAGGCAATTGTAGTAATTAGATGTATATTAAATATAAATTTAAAATCCAAATTTGGATGATGTTCCATTGTTTACAATGGGGTGTTATCACAACATGAATTTTAATAAATTACATTTAATATATATATTTCACTTATAATTGAATATTAATTTAGTTCTTTAATTGAAATTAAACAATTAATTAGGATATATTGTAGTTAATTAAGTGTATATTAAATAGAATCTTCATATATTGTAGTTAATTAAGTGTATATTAAATAGAATCTTTGGGGCTTAAATTTGGATGGTGTTCCATTGTTTACAATGGAGTGTTATCTCAACATTGGTTTTAAAGATGTATATTTAATATACATTTCCACTTATAATATTGACTTTAATTAATTGATTAGAGCCTTAATTAGGACTAGAACTTTAATTAATTAGAAAGATTAATTAATTAGGAATATGATTAATTTAAGGGCTTTAAATATATGGAAGGTGTTCAAGCAATTCACATTTTCTCATAAAAGCCATTAAATTAATTAATATTCATATTTTTAAATAACTAATTAATTAGAGCCTTTTTAGGATAATACTTAAAATCAACAAGATAATACAAGGACATTCATTAAAAACCTTTTATGTTAGAAATTAATTTTTAAATATGAATAGGGGTGCCACTTAACGGGGTGTTTTTGATCTCATATTCGAACAAAATGAATTTACTTATAAAAGGATATCTGCATTCAGAATTTAAATTCAATTAATAATTATGAATAAATTAAATTCAAATAATTATTCGAAATGCCACGTAAAATTAAGGTACTGATAATGGGCGTTTGTGGGGGTGCTAATCCTTCCCCCACACGTAACCGACTCCCGAACCCAATTTTAATGTAAAGAATCTCTGATTTTATTTACAGTGTTCGGTCTACCTCGAAGTGATCGGTGGCGACTCCAAAATGTTTTTCAAGGATAAATAAAAGAAAATCCAATTTAATATGAAAAACCCTAAATTTTCAAGATTAAATTAAAAATAGCCAAAACCCCCAAATTTTCCAAAATATCGATTGTCGGGATATTTTTACACACCAATTTCAAAAATGGTCACGACAGCTTGGCGACTTCGTTGGGGATTTTTTTAAAAAAAATCGAGAGTCAGGCCTAATTAATCTGAAGTGACATTTTGGCATTTTAGGAAAGTAATTTGAATTTAATTTTTTCCATAATTATTGGATGAATTTTCAGGAACAATGTAGATAGCTTTTTCTTGTGTGATATAAACTGTCATTCATGCATAAGCCTTCCACCCGGGCTTTTCACCTTTAAGTGGGAGTGAGGCATGATCTTACGTGAGTTATTCAGCTCCGTGATCAGAATTTTTTTCTCTTTTCGGTATACCAACCTTATACGTCGTGAGGTTACGCCTCCGTTATAAGGCCACGTATACTCCTAAATCGATGTCTTACTGTAGTCCAGTAACGACAGTTCGGGTACACAGAGTCTAGATCGAAACCCACATGTTGTAATAGAAACCTACCCCATTAGAGCCAGACAGGGACCTAGGACAGGGTGTTGCTGATTTAAATTCATTTCTCTGGTTATTTTTGTGCACAATATAAATCGTTCTTTGGTTATTTTTTACGCAATATAAATTGTTTTATAGCAATTATTTTTTCTTACAGTATTATTTCACCATACTGACGTAGTTTTTTGTATTTTGTTTTCCGTGTTTTGTTACATGTCTTTTATGCACGTTACATCACATTGTATTCATAAGAGGTATCGGTTCAAAGATCAGTCGAATAGGCAGTGGTCATAAGAACTGAAAGGTCCGATAAACAAGTGGGGAACAATATATCACTATGGATATGATTCGAGAAGATTCAATACAAGAACGAAGATAATATCCGTGGAGGTCAAGTGTCATTAATGCAAGATTTTGTCATAGTTAAGTCTAATTTGAGACCCATAAGATGGGAATAGGAAGAGTCAAAAGGAAAACTTTTATACAAGGCTCAACAACAATTCAAGTTTTAAGATACAGTCAGTGACAGTTACAAAGATAAATGGGACGTAGTAGCTGAAAAGGCGATAGTAACTAGGAAGAGGATAGATAACAAATAAATTGAAGGGGCATTCAAAGGCTATTGTTGACAAGAAATAACTTGAGAAGAAAGAGAAAGCTTTGAACTCAAAGACGATATCCAAGTTTCACAAAAGATGAAATTTACCGAAGGTTACCATAATAAAGAAAAATGTTGACAAAACAATGAGCTGAGAAAAATGGCAGAATCAAAAAACGCAGTACAACAATTGAAAGACCTGCTCTTAAGTTTCAAAGAGGTACCACGATGAAGGATAAAGCACTGAAAGTCAAGCTGATGTAGTAATCCAAGTTATCCAGAAACAGAGTTGTGAAATGATTAACTTTAAGAGCCAAGTGCAGGGAGTCGCTGGCATGTGCAGATTTTGTTCGATGAGGTCGTGAACCTACAACAACATTATGATATTAACACCAAGCTAGGACAGATGTTGATTCTAAGGCTGAACAAAGTGATCAACCAAAAGAGCTGGAGCTAGTGAACATATTGCCTTTTCTTTATATTCGACCTT
Source organism: Hibiscus mutabilis (assembly GCA_019671005.1). Classification (NCBI taxonomy): domain Eukaryota; kingdom Viridiplantae; phylum Streptophyta; class Magnoliopsida; order Malvales; family Malvaceae; genus Hibiscus; species Hibiscus mutabilis. Next base: position 38,356,369 of record CM033738.1, read on the forward strand.
TTGGTTAAATGGGTGTTGCTCTAATGATTAGTTCTTGAAACTGATTTCTTGTGTATTCATGCATTACATCATTTAAACATTATATAAAATAAATATTGCACTTTTGTTTAAAATATTACATTTTTTAGAAAAAAGTAACATTGTATTTTGAGAAGTATGAGCAATAGATTTGTTAAGGTTGAACGGTCTCAAAGGGTGTTGAGGGCCACTTGGATCGAATAAAGGAAAAGGCTGATCAATTCGAGAACATGATGGAATACAAGCTATCACCTTGTTTGGGAATCAGAAAGAAAGGAAAGATTCTGGATGAAGTACCAACACGGGTGATCAAGATATAAACTCGTCTTACATAAGGGTTCAGTCTAAAATGACTCTTCATGCAAAAAAAGAGGGGGAAAAGGTCAAAAAAGTTAAAGAAAGAAGATAAAAAAGAGAGAAGTTAAAAAAAGAAAAAGTCAAAAAAGAAGAAGCAAAAAATAAGAAAGAGATGCAAAATAAAAAGCCAAATAAAAAGATGAGTAAGTTCAGATCAATATAGTTGGGGGCATCTGTAAAGAATCTAGAATCTTTGAGTTTGGATTATGAAGAGAACGGTGAAAGGTTGACTTAGAGGCACTGGTGAATTTTGAAAATGCTAAAATGAAGGAAGCCTAGTGGACAAACATGGGAAGACTGAATGAATTCAAATTTCGGAGTTTAAACAAAAGTCTTGTTGATCAATGATTTGGTGATAGTCAGGGGACATGATGAACCCAACAGAGATGAGGGGTAGAAGAGTCTTTTTGTAACGTGATGAATGCCAAGGTCAGTAGAAGATTGGAGTTTAATTATAGATGAATTGATTGCAAGAAGAGCAGAATACATATATAAGATAAAGAGACTGGAGAGTTCAGGTAGAAAAGGGAGACAATTGTTCCTAGTCAATGTCATATTCAGATCTGTGGCTTATTCAAAATCACTTTCAAATAATGGCCATTGAAGTTTTTGGTCTAATCAGGGTTGGGTATTTATGTTCCGAAAGTAAGGAGCCAAGTTCAATCAAAGATTATCATTTGTTAAAGCAGTAGAGATAAAATGAAAGGGATAAAAGTTGTGACAAACTTTTGTGAATAACTCATTGAAGTCCGGGGTTTATTAAATTCAGAATAATATTTGGGTATTTTTTGCTACAATATTTTGTTTACCAAAGAATGCTTCAAGATGCTCCTGTCAGTGGAAAGCCAAAATTCAAACTGGATCTCATTCATGTTTTCTATTGAGAGATATATTTCAAATTGCTCGAGGCTTCATGAGAAATTATTAGAGCCCCATTAATTAAGTTGTTATAATATCAAGACTATTGTGAGTTATGATCGAGACATTGAAGATTGCTACATTTTCAAGCTGCAAATTCAAAACTTTCTGAAGTGCGAGATTTTGGAAGTTGACACTGAAGATCAGCTATTAAGATATGTAACTTAAAAAGTAGTCCCCTAATTGGAGAAAATGCAATTTGATTGCTTGGAAAACAAGTGTTGAAAATGTTAAGTGAAAAGAGAGAAAGGAGTGAATGAATGCAATGATCGGACTCCCTGAGGTCGTAAGATGAAAAGGTCAACCGACTCATCAGGTCTATCATAGAAGATTCCTTGAGCAAATGCAAATTTTGATACATTTGAAATGCCCATTTCAGACTTATCAAAGGTTAATATCTTACCTCTAGGTCGTTAAAGAAGATGTCAAGCCCATCTACCTATAATTATGATCCCGATAATGTTTGCAAGTTTCATATGAGGAGCCAGGATGTGCTACCAAGAAGTGTAGGCCCTTAATTGAGGACATCAATAAGTTGGTTAGTCAGAGATCCAGAATGAATGCTTCCAAGATTGTCTGGAGTTTTGAAATCTGTCTTGTTCATGTCTATGTATCAAGAGGGTACATCTTGCAAGAATTATCTCTGAAGTAGTATATGAAATCAACTTTGTTACTTCAAGCCGAAAGATTTTCTTGTATTGTTTTAGAGATGATTTTAAGATGTAAGGCCATGGTTTCAAATGTTTGACCATTCATGGGAAGGATATGATTGAGTGTGGGGCAATCATCTTCAGTTGACATATCAATCAGTTCAGGGGCTTAGCAAGTTTTTCCACGGAGTTCTGGTGGTTCTGTAAAATTAAAGATGAACTTGATGAAAGTTTAGGAACTTAAAATGTCCAAGGACTTGGAGCATTTGTTCTCCCTGAATAACAAAGGTGGGGCAAACTTAATATGGCAAGAGACCAGTGGAGCGACATTGAGGAATTTGATCACTAAAGAATTAAAAAAAAATGTGTTCAGAAAGAATGAGAGTATCAGAGCATGAACAAGGATATGCATGTCTTTGTAATGGTGAAGAGAAAAAAGAATTGACGATAGAAGCGGAGTGACCAAAATTAACTCAGGTCTTTCTTGATTAATGGTCAACAGTGAACCACAAGAGCTATGTCTGCAATTTTAGGACCATCGTAGAGTAATATCCTGAATCATCTTAATCGCTTTTGCCCGCGAGCATTGGGGGTCCTTTGTAAGGGAGGCGATTTCAATTTATTTGTTTATGATGCTTGTTTCCTATATGTGTTTCTCAAATGGCAAACATTGCGTTCTTTGATTCTTTTAGTATTTCATTCATTCTTTGTTACGGGTTAGTGTTTTTTCTCCCATACATATATGTATATATCTTCACTAACATTTTTTTGCTCAGGTCCATGGATATTAATTGTAAGAGTAGCCTTGAATCAAATTCAGAGACCAACTTCAGAAATGTGACTCTCTTCGACTTTATTTAGATCAACGGGAAGACATTAATGAGTGTTCAAGAGTCACGAGAAGATTCCAAATAAAAATTTTGAGTGAATTTCCTCTCAAGCATTGTTGGCTAAGGTCTTTGAATGAAGTGATAAACCAAAACATCTTCCACCTGAAAACGGCTTTCCTTCGAAGACATCCAAGTATGGGAGGACATTTGGCATTCCTTCATCTTCCTTCACAAAGAAAGAAAATAAGAAAAATATAATTTGTTGTCCCCTTTGAGCCTGAGGATTTTCTTTCGATTCAACGCAAACCAAGGATCACCCCTACACTGGGGGCAAAGAGGATGAAAGTTTGTTTGCAAAGAAATATACGATGAATTAGGGGCAAAATAAAAAAGTGAATATATCTAGCGCAAAAGCCAGAAAGCAAGATGAATGAAGATTTCAAATCAAATAAAAAAAGAAAGTCAAAAAAGGGGGAAGAAAAAGAAGAAAACAATGAAAGTTTGTGTTAAAAAAGTCTGTTGAATCAAGCTAACTAAAGAAAGCACTAAAGTTGGAAAGTGAAAAAGAAAAGCAATAAATATGTGTGAGATCTTTCAAACAGGTATTTATCTAAAGGAACAGTGGAAGATTGATTTCAAGGAAAGGAAATGAACTCTAGGGTGAAAACACAATAAATGGACAGTCTAGAGCAATCCACAAAAAAGAAGAAAGAGAAAAGAGAGCATTTCATTCGAACATATTCGGATCAGCGCAAAAATGATATTTCACTTGGAAGAAATGATCCTTATTTCATCGCCTTTAAAATATTTATTTGAGCTTATATATCCTTTATTTGGTAGCCGTGAGCCATAGCCTACATTATAAGCCTCAAAAGACCATTTTGACCATATACGGGTATTGGGCAAGGTGAGTTTGTCTTCAGAATACATCCCTCTTATCAGGGTTAACCTTTCTTCAAGGACTTCCAGACTTCTAATGCTTGATTGAGATCATAAAAGAGGGAAGGATTGGGCATGGTGAGTTAGTGAGATAAAGAGTACCACCTTAAATGGGATATAATTAGGTATACGGGAAATGTTTCTCCCCAAAAGTTTAATAATTCAGAAGATGTCACATTGGAGTTGATCTTTGCAATTTGGTTCAAAGGCTCTGTTGCACTTGATATTTAGGGGGCCTAATCTTTATTTTTGTTTTCTCATGTTTGCCATGACTTATCAAATTATTCCAATTTCTCAAATATAGTAAAATAATATTTTGAGCCGTTCACTTATCGTTCCAACGAGCATCTTGTAGGTAAATTGATTAGATACAAGAAAAACAATGGATTTTGGGTATTACTATGATGTACTAATCCTTTAAATGTAGGCAGAACATGAGGTAGCCTCGGTACTTGTTTAATGATGGAAAGTATGACGAGGAAAATACACAACTCCAAGTGTCAGTAACATTCAAACAAAAGCTGCAAGAAAATGACACAAGTAATTATGGGGCAAAGAGAAAGAGCATGAGCTATCATTGAGGTAGAGGAGATGCAGTCAGATCAATCTGTTGAAGGTTTTTGCTATTCAAAAGTAAGAAAGCGAGGTGAATGTGAGCAAAAATAGTAGTTAAAGTCAAGCTGAAATGGGGAAATGTTGCAAAAAGAACCTTGCAGGACATCACATACTGGTAAATAAAGTCTGCAAGCTAGAGCAACGGTGAATCATGATTTCTTTTAGAGTTATGAGAAAGAATTTTGTCAAAGAAGTTGAATGAAGATATAGAAAGAGCGGCTTTCTAAGAAAGGAATGATCACCGGTATTCAAATTGTGAGAAATACATGGTGAGATGTGGCAAAAAAGGTCCATGTGCTTAATCCATGAAGGTAAGGGAAGTTCCATCAGAACGAACAAAAGGAAAAAATCAAATTGAGGTGAAAACATAGAAGGACGCCTTGAGAAAAAAGAAGAAGAAACAACTAGAGTGAAAACCTGGAAAGACGTTTTAGAGCAAAAGATGCAGAGATCCTGAAGATTGAACCTGAGTGTGAGATGGGTTACGCTGCTGGTAGAAGATGTTTTAATGAAAATTGAAGTGAAGAAATTTAGAGCTTCCCTAAAGATGAAAGTTTGCCCAAGTGGTCATCAAGTGGCAACATTCATACATCATATTGATAGACATCCATAAGAAGGAGCATGCTAATTCATACATTTAAAGCATTCTTTCATATTTTGACAGGAATTTGCATATTTAATCAAGGAAAGGCAATAATCAAATTATAGCTTTGAGTTTTGGAAAAGTAGATCCAAGCAAGAACGAGTAAAGATCTTGAAGAGGAAAATCCAACAAAGAATGAACAGAAATCTCGAAGGAAAATTCGACAAAGAGTGAACATAGATCTTAGAGAAATAGATCTAGCAAAGGTTTCAGTTGTGTTTGTGAGAAAACAAATATATGAATTCATGATTTTCTGTTAGCAGATGTAGATAAGAAATGAATGAACAGAGATCGCGAAGAAAAGATCCAATGCAGGTCTCAAGACATTTCGTTTACAGCGGCAGATTTCTCTAAAATATTCTATTTGCAGAAGCAGATTCATCTAAAATATTTCCTTTACAGAGACGGATCTCAAGATATTCCTTTTGTAGAAGTAGATTTCAACAAATATCCCGCTTATAGAGGTGGATTTCAGTAAGACATTCTGTTTGTAGAGACAGATTTCTGCAAGAGGCTCTATTTGCAGAAGCGGATTTCAATAAGTATTTCGCTTACAGAGGTGGATTTCAGCAAGATATTCTATTTGCGGAGACGGATTTCAATGAATATTCTGCTCATAGAGGTGGATTTCAGCAAGACATTCCTGTTTATAGAGGCAGATTTTAGCAAGATGCTCCGTTTACAGAGGCGAACTTCAGCAAAATATTTGATTGTTTGCACTATGATTCTATTCTTCGGGTCATCAGTAAGAACTACGGGCATGATGCTAAGTCCTTTAGATCAACACCTTCAGAAATGATGAAAACTTTATCGAGGGCTGCCAAAATGAGATGGTGGGGCATGTTATTGGAAGATATCAAATTTTTGGGCCGATCATTCAAGAAAGAAAGAAAGAAAGAAAGAAACAGAAAAAAGGAAAACAACAAAAAAGAGAGGGAGAAAAATGTAATGAAAAACAAAAAAGAAAAAGAAGAAAAGAAATGAAATGAAAAAAAACAAAAGGAAAAAGAGAAAAAATGAAAAAAAGGAAAAAAGAGAAAAATCGAAAAGAGAGAGGAAAAGAAAGAAAGAAAAAGAAACAAAAATGAAAAATAAAAAAATAAAAAACAAGAAAAAAAGGAAAAATGAAGAAAAATGAAAAAGAAGAAAGAAAAATGGAAAAGAAGAAAGAAAATGTGAAAAAACAAGAAATAAGAAGAAATAAGAAAAGAAAGAAAAGAAAAGAAAATCTATGTTACTTGATCGAAGGGCTGGATAGATCAACAACATGCAGATGAGGAAGATGCTCGGTTTAATTAGTCACATACATTCCAAGCATAGAAGAAACTGATCAACAGAGAAAGAGAAATAGGAGATGAGATCCCATATGAGCTTCAGATAGAAAGATCAAGATACCTTAGACAGAAAAGCAATGACATTAAAGAACTCAATGCTTCAAGCGAGAAATTGAAAATATTTCATGATATTTCAGATTGAATTTGAATTAATTGATAATGTTTCTTTTTGCAGGATTAATCGTTCCTTAGAAGAGAGGAGAATCATCATTTCTAGAATCTAGAGTTCTCAGTGAGAAGAGCTCAACCATCAAAGAATTCAGAGTTCATAATAAGAAGAACTCGCCAAGAAAGATTGAAGAGCTCCTAGTGAGAAGAGTTCGTTTGTTGAGGAATGAGGAGAGTTCCTAATGAGAAGAGCTCACTTGTTCGTGCCTTTATAGAGAGGTGGACCAGCAAAATTGCATAATTCCTAATGAGAAGAATTCGCCATAGAGGTCCTAATAAGAAGAGTTTTCCCAGCAAAGAATGAAGAATTCCTAATGAGAAGAATTTGCCACAGAGATCCTAATGAGAAGAGTTCGTCCAGCAAAGAATGAAGAATTCATAATGAGAAGAGTTCGCCTTTTTTGAGAATGAGAAGAGCTTGCTTATTCAACTCATTTTCAGAGAGACAAATCAATGATTTCGAGGAGAACGAGGAGTTTTTAATGAGAAGAGCTCGCTTTTTCGACATTTTTACAGAGAGGTAGATCGGCATGACCAAGAGGAATGAATGTGTTCATAATGAGAAGAACTAGTTTAGATCTTGCGGTTAGCCTGGACAAAAGAATAAGAGTTCATAATAAGAAGAACTCGCTTGTTCGTCACCTTTGCAGAAAGATGGATTGTTTGATAGAGGGATGAAGAAATTCATAATGAGAAGAACAGCTTCAAACCTCAAGAGATGAAGAATGTTAGGAGAAATTCTGAGCCTTGGATGATGAAGAATTTCATAATAAGAAGAACAACTTCATATTCCACAGTTTGGCAGAAGTTTGAAGAATTTTGAAAAGAACAACTTCAAGCTTTGGTAGTTTTGAAGATGGACAGTTCAGACAAAAGTCGTGTCTTTTCAGTCTTTGCCCACTTCCTGTTCCACAACAATGAGTAAAGAGGGGCAACTATAATACCCGTATTTTGTCCGGGGTATTTGAGGACACTAAATAAATAAGGCCAAATAATAAATAAATAATAAATGAATAAATAACCCAAAATTAGTCTAAATATCCATAAAATGTCCAATTTACATATTAAAAATCCCAAAGCCCAAATACAAATTCAAAAAGCCCATATACATTCATTTCCCCCCGATTTCATATCCAAAGAAACACAAAATGCCCAATTATCAGTTTTTTCCCGCCTAAAGGTGCCACGTGGCACTCTTTCGTTGGTCCGAAAGCCCTTTCTCGGATTGTGGTTTTGTATGACGCATTACCCACTTAGTATAAATACCTGCAAGAGAGAGAAAATGTCAGCTATTAATGATTATAATACATAAAGTAATAATAATAATAATAAATATAATAGAGGAAAGAGAGTATACCTGGGAAGTTGATCTGGCTCGGGAAACCGAACCATCCTGGGGAAGCTGCACCGCCACCGAAAAGAGGAAAAGGCCACCGAATAAGTTGCCGGAGAAGCTTGTTCGTTGCCGGGGAAGTCAACCGTCGTCGTGATTACACCGCCGTGAAGGTAGTTTTTTTTCTTTTTTATTTTCCCTGCGAAACAAACCTGAAAAGTATTATATCGAAATAAAAATAAAATAGAAATGGTGAATATATAAAAAATAATGAGTTTCGTTGGTCTTTATCTGTTTTGGACGGCCGGAGTAATTTTTCGAGGGCTACGCTGGAGTTGAAAATGAGTGCCAGGATAGGTAGTTAGTTTAGGCCAAGGAAGAATGGGTTGCCGAGAAACACATCAGGTTTTGGTCGAAGTTTGGTTATGGATCAAAGAGCGGCGTTAGCGGAGGTTTGTGGCCGGTTAGTTTGGTGTTCATCCAAAATTGGATGAACACGAGAGGCATTCAAACAAAACCTAAGGGTTTTGATCCAAAACTCCTGGGAATTCTGGGTTTGGAGTGTTTTTCTTCAAAGAGTTTAGAGAGAAGGTGAGGGAAGAGAGAGAAGGAAAAATTGAAAATGAGGAGAAAAAGGGCAATTTTCGGGTAAAGGAGGGTTTTTATATCTGAAACCATACGACGTCGTTTTAGAGTCGGGTCAAGGATGACCCGTGTTTTTTCAACGGGTCGGGCTCTTGACCCGCGCATCTTTGTTCGGATACTATTTTGTTTTTTCCCAAAGTTTTGTCATCTTTCAATTTAGTCCATATTTCCTCCTAAATTGACCCTAGGCTTTGTAATTCATTCAATTTAGTCATCATCCCCTTTTAATTGTTCCCCTTATATTTGTAATGTTTCAATTTAGTCACTTTGGGTTTTGAGATTGGGCATAATATTTTGTACTAGTTCAATTTAGTCACCAGAATTAATAAAATTGGCTTTGTGTTTCAATTTGATTTCAATTTGGTCATTATTTATTTGTTTTGTTTAATTAAATGCAATTAATTTATATGTGTGGTGCATGTTTTAAATTGAGCATATAAGATTATATGTTAGATAGTTAAATACACTTGGATATTAATTAATAGAGCCTTTAGTTTTGGTTCTCTAGTTAGAATTCAATAATTAAATAGGATAGGCAATTGTAGTAATTAGATGTATATTAAATATAACTTTAAAATCCAAATTTGGATGATGTTCCATTGTTTACAATGGGGTGTTATCACAATATGGATTTTAATAAATTATATTTAATATATATATTTCACTTATAATAATTTAGTTCTTTAATTGAAATTAAACAATTAATAAGGATATATTGTAGTTAATTAAGTGTATATTAAATAGAATCTTGATATATTGTAGTTAATTAAGTGTATATTAAATAGAATCTTTAGGGCTCAAATTTGGATGGTGTTCCATTGTTTACAATGGGGTGTTATCTCAACATTGGTTTTAAAGGTGTATATTCTATATACATTTCCACTTATACTATTGACTTTAATTAATTGATTAGAGCCTTAATTAGGACTAGAACTTTAATTAATTAGAAAGATTAATTAATTAGGAATATGATTAATTTAAGGGCTTTAAATATATGGAAGGTGTTTAAGCAATTGACATTTTCTCATAAAAGCCATTAAATTAATTAATATTCATATTTTTAAATAACTAATTAATTAGAGCATTTTTAGGATAATACTTAAAATCAACAAGGACATTCATTAAAAACCTTTTACGTTGGAAATTCATTTTTAAATATGAATAGGGGTTCCACTTAACGGGGTGCTTTTAATCTCATATTCGAACAAAATGAATTTCCTTATAAAATGATAACTGCATTCGGAATTTAAATTCAAATAATAATTATGAATAAATTAAATTCAAATAATTATTCAAAGTGCCAAAATGCCACGTAAAATTAAAGTACCGATAACGGGCGTTTGTGGGGGTGCTAATCCTTCCCCACACGTAACCGACTTCTAAACCCAATTTTAAAGTAAAGAATCTCTGGTTTGTTTTTTTTACGGTGTCCGGTTTACCTCGAAGTGATCGATAGTGACTCCAAAATGTTTTTCAAGGATAAATAAAGGAAAATCCAATTTAATATGAAAACCCTAAATTTTCAAGATTAAATTAAAAATGGCCAAAAAACTCTAATTTTCCAAAAGATCGATTGTTAGGCTATTTTTACACACCGATTTCAAAAATGGTTGCGACAGTTCTTAATCATTTTACCATTAGAAAATTAGGGGAGCACGATTGTATTTGATAAAAAAGGTTTTAACAAAATTTGTTTTGGAGTTACCTCCATTTTCACATTTTTGAAAATATTTGTTAAACAAATCCTTTTTAAGATCATCAAATTCTCTTTGATGATCCTATTGAACTTTTAGAAGCAAGTTTTATAAATCCAAATTCTTTTTCTCGAAAACTTCAAACCTTGCTTTAAGTTTTGAATTGGTTTTAGAAAGTAATTCATTTTTTATTTTCAACTTTAAAATCAACTTTTTATTTTTAAAAAATGAAGCCTTGAATTCCAAAACCAAATCATCATAGGCTTCTTGTAACTCATCAAAAGTATACGAATTTAAATTAGATGAGTTAGAAGTCACCTCTTCTTCTTGGATGACCACAAGGCAAATGTTGGCTACCTCATCATCAGAGGAGTCTTCCTCATCACTCCATGTAGCCATGAAAGCCTTCTTCTTTGATCCCTTCTTCTTTATCCTTGGACAATCGTATTTGACATGACCGGGCTTTTTGCACTCGAAGCACACAATGAGATCTTTTTTTCTCTTTGATTCATGCTTTGATTCTTCTTTCTCGCACTTTATGAATCACTTGAGTTTCTTAAAGAGCTTGTCTATCTCTTCATCTTCACTCTTTTTTCACTCGATATTTCTTCCTGAAAGCTCGATGAGGTCTTGAGAGCAATATTCTTCTTCTTCTCTTCCCTTAGACATCAACTCATGGGTGAGTAAAGATTCGATTAACTCGTCAAGCTTGAGCACCTTGAGATTTTTTGCTTTAATGATGGCAGTCTTCTTGGAATCCCATGATTCGGGAAGTCAATATATCAACTTTCTCACAAGCTTGTCCTCCGGAATCACTTCTCTGAAGCCCTTTAGTCCATTTACAATAATGGAGAATCAATCGAGCATAGCTTTGATGCCTTTCTCTGGGTTCATCCTGAAGTTATCATACTCAAGGTTGAGAATACCAATCTTGGTCTCCTTTCCTTCATTGGTTCCTTCATGAGTAACTTCAAGCTTGTCCCAAATCTTCTTGGCTTTTGAACAAGACGAGACCCTTCTGTATACATCGGGACCAAGTACCCAAAAGAGGATGTGCATGGCCTTGGCATTTGTTTGGAATCTCTTGTTCTCCACTTCACTTCAAGTTCTCATCTCGGACGTTGGAGTAGTACAACCTTCCATGATGCTCATCCATGTCTCAAGATCACTATATTGAATGAATAGCTTTATCCTATTCTTTCAATAAGAATAATAAGCTCCATTGAAGAACAGTAGCTTGTTGATCGATTGGGTGTCCTCTACGTAGTATGCACCGAAAGTGGATGCCACTGCTTCAGTTGATGTAGAAAAGAAATGATCTCTTCGAGGATCGACTATAAGATGTTAGCATGATGAAAGAGACCTCTCTTGGATACCAATTGTTGGGCTCGAAAATCTTCAATCGAATCGCCAAGAGGGGTGAATTGGCTTTATGATGAAAGTGGTGGAAGCAATAGAATTTAAAAATTTGCACAAAAGATTTATATTGGTTCGACTTCTCAACTAAGTCTACATCCACTACCTTAACTCCCCACTATGGATTTCCCATAAATCCACTAATTTGTCTTTCTTTTTCAAGGATCATGAGTAATCTTTATAAAACCTAAACTCTAAACCCAAAACCCAAGCTCTCAAAGCTTATACCCCAAAGTTTTGAGTCACTCTCTCCAAAAGAAAATACAAATAAGCAAACTAATGAAAAACCTCACAAGGTTAATTTGTTTGCACACTTAAGCTCACACCCCAAAACCAAAACACGAGCAATATTGACAATTTGGCTCACAGGTGTTTTTCTACAAGAATATGACAATTTAAACCAAAAACAAATTTCTCTATACAAAGAATATTTGCAATATGTTTCTTGTTGTTACATGGCTGCTTGAAGATCCCTTTTAAGTCATCTATTGAGTTCTTGACCGTTGCTAGCCGTTAGGGGTTGATTAGAACCATTGAGAAATTAATTTCTAGCAATAAATGAACTTTTGGTGCAGTGGGTATCGGTACGCAGGTCTCGGTATCGTTACCTGTCATAAATAGAAAGAGTCGTTAGACACATTAAGCAGGGCGTACCGGTACTCGATACCTGAGTATCAGACGGACCCTTGCGTATCGGTACATGCTTGGCCGTATCGGTACGAAGAATGGCTACTAGAAATTTAGGGAAAACTCCTCGTATCGGTACGCGTACGACTGTACCGGTATGGACTATTGAGTTTCAGTACGAGGAGAACCATACCAGCACTCACAAACTTGTTTTTGACACTTAGGCTATTTTGAAAGCATTTAAACATATAAAAAATACTTTGAAAACCTTTCAAACATATTTTTCAAGTGAATGGACTTTTAAATTATTTTTGTAATTTAATTTAAGTCCAAAATATTTTTTTATTAAAGTTATATTAAAATAAATATCTCAACAATTTAGTAAAAATCTTTATATGTGATAAAAATGATGTTATATCGGTATTAAATGAAATTTAAATGCCAAAATAAATACATACAAGTTGCGAAGAAGAAGAAAAAAACCCACCGTTTCTCTTCACCAACCGGGGCTTAATTATGTAATGAAAGAAAAATATATATATATTAGGTTTTTGTCAAACTTATGATGCGGGTCAAAAAAATATTTCATATATAAAAAGTAATTTACAAATAATTAACAGCGAAGTGGTAAAAGACTTGTACGTGAATCTATTAGTCTTGTGTTCAATTCTCGAGTAATGATTTTTAGTTTTTTTTATTTAAATATTACATATAAGAATAAAAAGATAAAAAAATTATTATAATAATATTTATTATCATTTGAGAAAAGAGTAACTTAACTAATAAATATTGGGCGTAAAACTTAGATTTAGACCCTAAAGATAATAATATTAAAAGGGGTATTCACGAATGACATTCTTAGTCAGACATTTAATCAGAGACGTAAATATGATGAAACATTATGGAGTCTAAATTGCCTAACTTTGAAAATGCCGGTAAATTAAGTAGTATTTAACCAAAAAAATGGGGCTTTAGTCTAATGTGTCTAATTTCAAAATTGAGAGAGAATTAATAGAATTTTAAAAAATTGATGGCTAATTATTAATTTAATTAATTCTAAAATTAACATAGACTTAAAATGTAATTGAATCATAAAATTTAGAGAAACAAGAACTTAATTTTATTAAGTTTGGAACTAACAAAGACCAAATTAATATATATATATATATATATTTATAAAAGAATTATTCAAAAAATTTAACAAGTTACAAAGAGTAATAATTACTTGAAGAATGAAGATGTAAAACTTGCAAAAAAAAAAAAAACCCTTAACAAATCATGTAGGGAAAGCTAACATGTGAGGGGCCTACACGCATTCATAATTTTAGAAAAAGTCATATAAAACAATTAATTTAGCCCTTTAAATTATCTTGCATCCCATCCCAATCCCAATCCCAATCCCAAACGAAAATGACAAAAAGTTGATAATTATGGAACATGAGAAAAAGTTGACAAAAGTAGAATGATTGAACTTAAGAAAAAGGGTTTAATGTAGCTTTTAATCACTAAATTTGGTAATTTGATCCGTTTTAGTATTCGAGTTTTTTTTTGTGTCTATATTAGTCTTAAAATTTAGTAATTTTTTTTTTCAATTTAGTATTTGAATTTAGTTTTTTATGCTTTTGATGATGTAACATTGTACCATGTCATCACCTAACTATATGTATATATAAATTAAAATTTTAGGTAATAATGTAGTACAATATAAGAAGGGTAAAACTTTGATACACATGCTGTGTAAAATTAATTTTACACAAGCTTGTGTATTTACACTATAAAATCCAAATCCTAAATTTCTAACCCTAACCCTAAAAACTAAACCCCACACTCTAAACCCTAAACCCTAAATTCTAACCACTAACCTTAAATTCTAAACCTTACAACCTAAACCCCTAAACCTTAAATCCTAAACTAAAACCCTAACCCCTAAAACTAAAAGGCACAAGTTTACACGTCCTGTGTATCAAAGTTTTTTTTATATAAGAATATCATATTATTAAAATGATTAAAAATTGAACTTTAAGAATCAATTCGATTTTTTTGTCAAAATATGAAATTAATATGGACCGAAAGATATTTAAGGACAGAAACATACAAAATTACCAAGTTTTAAAGACCAAAAGTTATATTAACCCCAATTTGTTTTTTTAAAAAATAGAAAATGAAATAAAAAATATCTAATTAAAACTTGAAAATAATTAAAATAAATATTAATTACCAATAAAAATTTCATATGAAACACGTGTCATGTGTCAGGCTAATAGACAATCATTTTTTAGTGAGACATGTGCAATAACCTCTACTCGTATAACAACCATGAAATTTTATTTCAACCCAAAATTCAGATTCAATCAATTTTGAAATAAATTTGATTTAATTTGATCAAATCATAAAATCTAGTAAAATTGCCTCATAATGATTTTTTTGTAACATCTGATCCAAATTAATTATGCATAAATTAAATAAATACCGGTGGTTATAAAAAACTATTTGCAATTGCATATGCCCATGGGTTCTAATGAAAACGATGAAAAATAATAATGAAAAAATATTTAGAATTTTATCATTAAAGTTAAAAACTTATATATAAATACTTTTTTTTTAAAAGTTATATATAAATAATTGAATGTGCCGATTAAGCTTACAATATTAAAGTCAAAAGCAATTACCTACTAGTTGTGACTTTTGAATTATCAAATAAATCACATGCAAACAATTTGGTCAAAATTGTCCAACATAGATTAAGGTGGTTGTATGTTAGTACTAAATAAATATCAATCTTCAAATTTTGATAACCTTGCCTTTCTTCCTACATTGATAATGATAAAAAAGTAATTTGATAAATTTAAAAAACATTATGCTTATATTTTTTTATCAATGACATCTTAATTTAATAAAAAATAAAGAAAGAAATTATAAATACAACGCACCCGAATAAAAGAGAAAAATAGGGACTAAATCCACTAAAAAACTCGCACAAAAGAACATGAAAATCAAAAGTGCAAAAGAAAAGCGAACCATTCTCTTGAGAATGACCTCCATAGGCAAGAAACCCAAACTATCGGACAGATTACTCCATTACCCAGATCTGATTAAATCAAAAAACAAGAGTCGTGAAGATCTCAAAGATGTACAAAATCGTGCAAAATGACAGAGGTGTAATCACTAATTTTGTCATATTTTTATTTATTTGCCTTTATCTATTATTATTATTTATTATTGTTATTATTATAGTAAACAAAAACAAAACAAAAATAGATAACAATAAGCAAAAGTCTTTTTAATTAAAAACAGTCCATTTACGATATTCTGAAACCAAAAAATATTACATGTTATTACATTTGGCCCGTTTGGCCTATAACATAACTAAACCCTAAAATCTGATAATCCCATTTCTCATGCGCATTTGCTTCCTCACCGTTAGATCTGGTAAGATCTGACGGTTCAGATCAATGCGAGAAAGACCCCTCGGCTACTGCGTAGGATTCAAGCTCCATCTAGACGAGGTGGTTTGGCTCTCCAATGGTTTTCCACGTGCACGTGATATACACGTCGGCCTATTTCATTCCCTTATGTGCGCCACGTGTTCGGTCACTTCAACAGCCACAACCTCTCTCTATGGTCCCATGTCTTTCTCTGATGGTCACGTCGGATCCAAGCGCCGCTCTTCTCCCTGGTTCCTTCCTCCAGCAACCACATGCTAAGCAAAACAAGGATTACACAATGGCACAGATAAGGGGGAGTGTCAGGGTATTATCAACAATATTAGAAAGGGCTGATATTACACATGAATCTGCCAAAAACAAGGAATGTCAGCCAATTCAGATAGAACCAATAGATGATTTTCTTATTTTTTTTCGTTTCCTAAAGCATGTAATTATCAAGGTATATATAGACAAACCCTAAACAATGTAAGAAGATTTGGGATTTTTAGAAATCAATAGAAAGCTAAAAACAAGAATTTGGAGATAACTTTCTCTCTTTTTAGTGCATAAATCATAAAAAGCATTCGTTTTTAAGGTTTTCTTGAGCACCGTTTTGGCTTCCAGCCGTTTGAGGATTCTTCCCATGAAGGGTTGCCTTCTTTCGGTGACAAGATCACTCTGATTTTCTCTGGGAACGTGAGGAGTGAACCGGTGTATGGAGGACAGGATTTCTTGTTTTCGTTTTCAAAGAAAATGGGTGTTGTGGTTTCGAAAGGAAGGAGCTTTGTCGTTTTCTTAAATCTGAGGTTAGATTTGAGTTTAGGGGTCGAAAGGTTCGTATTAGTATTTTTTTGTCTTCGATGGCGCCAGCGAGCTGCGACCGATGACGTAGGGCGACGTTTGATATGACGGCCAGTGACGTAGAGCGACGTTTGGTACGACGAGAGCTCGTCAAAATCTAAGTTTATCCCCAGAATTGGATGAATACGTCGGCGTTCATATGTATTTCAGAGGATTTTGGATTTTTAAAGTTTTTGTTTAAAATGGCAAAAAGGGGGTTTTCTTTCGGGCTGAAATAGGGTTTTATACCCTTTTAATTTTCTAAAAATGGGATATTACCTTCATAAAACCTCTCACCCTTTGGTATTTGCTCTGCTACCCTTTCGTGATTTTTATATCATGCCCACGGTCCCTCTTTTTTTTAAAAGGCTTTCAATTTGGTCTTTTTTCTTTGATTTAAACCGTTTTTGAGTGGGATAATCACCTTTTCCGCCCCTCTGTTTCCAATTTTATTTTGATCCGCCCATATCTATTGTTTTAATTCACATCGTTAGCCCCTGTTGTTCATGCATATTTAATTTTCAGTACCCTATTTTTAATTTCTTTATTTTTCAATTCTTTCTTTTGTGTGTGCACATGCGTATGCGTGTGTGTTTATTTCTTTATTAGTAATATATATGTGTATGCTTGTATATATACTATAGTTTTTATATATATTATTATATATAGTTTCGTGTCATATAACTTTGTTTTAATATATATATATACATATGCGTCTACTATATTTACTATACTGTTTGTGCATGTAATATAGTTATTAGATTATTATTTTATATGTTATGTGCGTGTATATATTTTATTATATGTTTATCTTATCTTTATAAGGTAGCATATTTAAATTTATTCATGCATCTTAATTGTTCATATTTATTTATTGCTCTAGTTTAGTTTGGTTCTCAAGGTCCCGGTACCTGATTGGAAGCGTTCCGAGTCTTCAGGCGTCATCTCCTTTGGCTATCGTAGGTTGCGAGTTAGTTTTATATCAGAACCGTATGACCATGCATTCATGCAATTTTAGGGATTAAAAATTAAATTAGGTCGAATTTCTATTTTTCCTTAGTAAATGTGATACGAACCCTTAGGTACCGATTTTCAGGCGTGGTGGGGGTGCGAGCCCTTCCTCACTCGTAACCGACTCCCGAAATTAGTAAATCTCTGGTTTTGTTTTCTCGGTGTCTAGTCTACCTTATCCAAATGACCGGTGACAACTCCCCAAGTTTTATTTTGAAATACGAGCCTTTTCCAAATTCCTCAAAATCAAAATTTTAAAGCGAGGGAACACTTAGTAATTTTCTGTAAACATCGCTACATGATGACTACTCCGCTGGGGGACAAATTTTTGTTTTCAAAAATAAAAAACAGAGTCAAGCCTTAGTTCGGGTTCGTATCGTATTTACTAAAAAAACTTAAATCCAGTTTAATTTAATTTTTAATCCCTAACATTGTTCGTTTAGCGCTTTACCTTGCATGGTGTTTGATATAAAATTGTCATCATGCATTAGTTTTAGAATCGTTAAGTAGGAGTGGTCGCTTTCTTTCTTGGGGTTACGCCTCCGTATGATATAAGGACTCAAATCCTCCCGAATCGATATCCTATTATCTTAGTAGCTAATAGCGACAGTTCGGGTACCCTCAGTACTCTACAACTTAACCGCATATAGTGGCCCGTGAGAGTACACCCTTTAGAGCCATGCCAAAGTATTGTCCGTTTAGCGGTAACCTTGTTAGGTTTTGTTTGATTTATTTATGCCTTTGTTTGCAATTATGCCATGTATGTGTTTTAAATTGCTTTAATTTATTGCATTATTTATTATTTTTCATTTGATTTATTTTATTCATTTATTCGATTATATTCACCACACTGACTTTGTTTTTTTTATATTTTTCTTTCCTTTTGCATTATTATTATTTGAGCATTTCATGTCATATCATAGGTGTTGATTCAAGAATAGTTCCATATTAGGAGACCGTCATAATGGGAGAGATGTTCTGTAGTACAAAGAATAATAATGCTACGATTTGGAGTTGGTCCGAGCGGAAGAATATAGAAAGATGGGATGGTTTAACAAAGAGGTAGCCACCCGAGAAGACAGCCATTGAATAGTCTACGGGATTCAGCAAGTCGTACAACTAATTCGAGATCAAAAAGGGGAAATGAATGATGCTTTGGTTCAGGTGCAAGAAGTGGCTAGACAAGTGTAAGGTTTGACAAGAGAAGCAAAAGAGTCGTTATCGCGAGTCAGTCCAAAAACGGAATTAGGGCACCGAGTGCGCACATCACTTTATGGAGTCAAGATGCTAGGAAGGATGGGTAGTCGATACCTATAGAAACTTTTTTTAATCTTTTGTAATCAGGAATCTTCTCTTAATGAAAGTCTTTCTAAAGGACTATTTACAAATCAACGTCTTATTTGCATTCATTCATGCATTTTATAATTTCTTGCCTTTGTTTATTTATTTCTATTATACATGTGCCACATTGCATACATTAATTCATAAAAAATAAAATTAATTATTGGGGTTTCTGTGGTAGAATTTTTAGTAATTAAAGATCTCGCATTCACATTTTACCCGACATAAAAAAGGCAAATAGAGGAAAGTTTTGCTAAGTTGGAAGTTGATTTGAGGGGACAGTTGGAACGTACTCAACAAGATCTGAGGGACACTATAATCAAGTCTCAGCAAGATATGATGAAGCAACTAGCCCAATTGATAAGGCCCAAGACTATGGAGGACTCAAGAGGAAAAAGGTTCATTGAAAACCCTAATCAAGTGACGAAAGATCCTTTGTATTCCCCTATTTTTGTTGTTAGTACTCCTAGGACTCCCCAAGGAGTGGCTATACATAGAGATGGAACACTACATCAGGCGGGCGCCTCTACCCATGTTCCACCGGAGTTGGTTTTTAGCCAAGGAGAAAACTTTGGGATAATGTCCTAGATTTGGACAAAATAGAGAAACTAAACAAGGTCAAGGCATAATTCTTGAGACAACTAGAAGAGACCCAAAAGGACCTTTAAGAGAAATTTTGAACAAAAGAGGAAAAAGAGGGGTCGTACAAAATGAATGCTAGGGACCTCAGCCTGGTTCCAGACTAGAAGATTCTACCCAAGTTCAAGACACTGAAATTTGAAAAGTTTGATGGAACTACTTCCCTCATAACCATGTTCTGTAGAAAAATGACGAGTTTCATCGACAATGAGATGCTGTTAATCCACTACTTTCAGTACAGTCTAGCAGGGCTTGCGGTGAGGTGGTACAATTAGTTAACTTGTGCTCAGATCAAGTCATGGAAGGATTTGGCTAAGGCTTTCATAGATCAATATAAGCACATAACTGATATGGTCCCGAACCGACTCATGCTACAAGGTTTGGAACAAAGGCATAATGATAGTTTTTGTGAGTATGCTCAACGTTGGCGAGATGTCGCGGCACAAGTAAAACCTCCAATTTGAGAAAACAAAATTTCTCCCATGTTTGTGAACACTTTGAAGGGACACTCTATGACCGCATGATAAGTAACCCTATCAGTAATTTCACGGATATGGTTATGACTGGTGAACGTATCAAAACGACTATCAAGAGTGATAGAATTGACGAGGGAGAAAATGTTTGGAAGCAATTAAAAAAAAGATCATGAGGTGAACAACACAAGCACCTACGAGGCCTCTAAGAACATTACAATCTTACTACCTCAAGCTGTAGCCAAAAATGAGAAAAACTCGAATAGAAGAGAGACTAGGGGTTCCAAGAAGGAGAATGAGAAGATGTCTTTCATATAAGAAGTTGTACTTACAACTACACGAGGCTGATTTGGTTCGAGCATACTATGTTACTCCCTTTTAACCACTTTATCCTCCATGGTATGATAACAAAGCACATTGTGAGTAACATGTTAGTGTCCCAGGGAACACGATAAAGAATTGCACGACATTCAAAAAAGTTATGCAAAACATGCTAAAAAGCTGTGTCTTAAAGTATGAGAGCCTAATGTGGCAGCTAACCTACTTCCAAATCACGAAGGTCGGGGCGTGAATGCTCTTGAAGATGTGGATACAAAAAGAGTAAATCTAGATGTGTTAAAAATCAAGTCCCCTTTTAATTGGGTGTTCAAACAGCTGTGCATGGCAGGTCTAATTGAGCATAACATGAAGAGTATGCAAGACAAATGTGGGGCATACTATGAGTACCATCAGAAGGAAGGATATGAGATTCAATGTTTTTTAGAGTTTAAACAGTTGGTTCAAAAAATGATGGATAACAAGGAGGTTGAGTTTTTTCGAGAAAGTTGAAAGACTGAAGAGTCTCGATGAATGACCAGTTCTATAATGGTCTAGAGTTTTTTGATGCATCTTATCATGTTCTTTTATGTTTATGTTAGGTGTTAAGTTTCCTTGCATTTTGAATTTTCTTTTGAAGTAATGTGTGGAATCAACTTCGCTACTCTTCGCCCAAAAATAGCAAAGATCTTTTTGTAAGGGCGCATCTTATGTTTATGGATTCTTATTTCAATGAAAAGATGTATCTTTCCTTAACATACAATAACCTTGAAATCATACATACATACATATGTATGTATATCCCCTCTTACCCATGTAGGTCCCTGGATATCGCATGCATTATCTGACATTGATTCTGATTCAAAGGTCAATCGAATGTTGTGATAACGATGAAGTGTGATTTTTTACTCATTTTGCTTTGGTCGACAAAGCACAAGAAGCAAGACTGCTACTCCTTTGATGACGTTCGATGACGAAAAAAATCTCCAAATTCATAAAAAGTGAAGTGAACTAGGCAAGTTTAACTAAGTGAAGTTGCTTGAAATTGAAGTTCTAAGCGTGGTCTTCTATGCCCCAATAAGAAATACATGGATAAGTATAAAAATGATGAAAAAATGAAAAAACTAAAAAATAAAAAATAAATTAATGAATGAACAATTGAATAAATCTCAGAGCACTTTGATGGAGCTGTGAGGTTGACAAACCTAATAAGGAGCTATGCTCTACCTGTTCAATACCATGGCGTCAGAGATGAATCCTTGAAGATAAGGGTATAGTAATACAATAACGGCTATTTAAAATCAGAAGCACATACATGCACTTAGAATTTTATTCTTAGAATGATATTTTTGCATTCCACTGGTTAAACAAGTTCTAGAAGCTTGAACACATTTATGAATGAAGACAAATAATGAGAACTAAAAGGAGTAGTTTTTGAATGGATTGAGCAATAAAATAATCATGAGGATGAATCGGGCGATCTGGGAGGAATTTCACAACTTCTAATTTGTCACGACATTCAAAATCTTTATAGACGCAAGCTATGCTTGAAATAATTACTGTATGGTTGAATTTGATACGCTCGTGCATTTGATATCCAGGACATCCTATTATATTTTTTCTTTATATTAAGATTTTGATTTCAAGGTACTATATGTTATTCTAAAAAGAATATTTCATTGAAATGCTGATAAACAAAATGACACTTTTTAAACAAAAAGATTTATTTGTATTACTTCTGGGATAAATTTCAAAATACAAGGTCTTGGATGCAAATGATCGACCTAACACAAAAGAATAACCCACTAGTGATTAGGGTGAGGACAATGACAAGAATTCATGTGTTAGATAGTTCAAGGACTTAAATCAAGTTTCTACCATGATGATTTGATTGGTTCAGAGAAATGAAGAATGAACCTTAATGAAAATAAGATGTCCAAACCTAAAGAAAGTTTAGGGACTTGGGGGCATGATCTCACCTTAGTGATGAAATAGAGGAAAGCTAGTCATGATGGGTTAAGGACAAGATAACAGTTGAACCCAAAAGTTGAGTGAGGGAAATGTTACAAAAATGAGCACTTCCAGATGAAATAGATTTTATTCTGAACAATGAAAGTCAACATTCTTCTTTTAAGACAAGACAACGATTTAAGAGCATGCAAGCTGATGAGTGTGTAAAAGATCTATTTTGTATACCTTTTTACTTGTCTTTCGCGTGTTTTCAAGTTCATATTGTTGCATTTAGGTTAGATTGTATATAGTTTGCATGTAGATAGGGAGTTACATCGCCTGTACTTAATTGTTATATATTTTGGTACATTTTATGGGAATTGTGGTGTTTTACGGTGTATATGCAGGATGCTGGTAGATGCTAGAGGAGTGCTAGAGCGGAAGAGTAGCAGATCTCATGGCTGGAGCCGACGACGCATAAAGAGTTGGAGATGAATCTAATTTTGCCCACATGGACTTTCTTCTTAATACAAAACGTTAAATATAGGGAGAAATCAATGTCCTTTTTTAATGAAGCCCCACGCACTTTAGGGTTCTTAAACCCTATTTTCACCTCCTATATAAAAGGGACTTGAACGCTACTTCAAGGAGAGTGCAATTATAGACAATGACCCTTGTCTGAAGCTTGCAGAGAACCACCTGAGTGAAAGCTAGAGAAATCTCCTGACGATAGATGCTATCGAGAGAGGTTAAAGAAGTGGGAAACCTACAACAACAGTTGGATAACACAGAAGGAGTTTGTCGAGGGCGCTTAACTCTTTTCTTTTCTTTGCTATAAATTGTTGTACTTTAGTAATTTTGTTATGGATGTTTTAGGATCAGACATGAGCTAAATACTGTAGTTGAAATTATTGCTTCATAGGATTTATGCTTTGATTACTTTATTTTAATGCTATAGTCGTTTTCCCTTTATCTATTATGTTCATTGTTCTTCATGCGTAGTTATTGTAAGAGCTATCGAGAGAGGCCTTTTAACTGTTGATCTAAGGCTTAATATCGACAGAGTTAGGTTATACAAACGTGAACAGTGGGGCTAAGCTGTTAACTTAGTCTTAATATGGTTTAGACATAAGTTTAGGGTTTTAAAGACTAAAAGGGAGTTCTTAAACAAATAATAGAGTTGTTAGGGTTCACACAGATATGTATTACCTTACCTTCAAGGTTATTAACTTTTAGGCGTCGAGAGATTCAGAAGTTCAATAGAAAATCCTATCGAATAGATAAAGATCTTAATGGTTTACACGGACATGTATTGCCAGTCGCTATAGCATTGTAATAAGTATTCAAGCATATATCCTTAGCAATAATCTTAGCTTCTATAATTATCTGTTATTTGTTGCAGCTGTCCTTCTTAATCATAGCTATCTTTAGTTTGGTTGTTTTAGTTCTAAATAATCCAACAATCACCATTACTTGCAAACTTATTCTTAAGCCTAGTATCTTCATAGTTATTGATCCAATCCTCATGGGTTCGACACTCTACTCATCACTTTATTACTTGATTCGACAAGTATACTTGCTCTAAAGTGCTTCACTATTCGACAAGCATCACAGGCAAAGATATATCAAGAATGACCTTTTAGAAGGTGAAAACTCATTTCATTAGTGTTGAAACACCATTCATGTATAATTTGTAATTAGATATCCCTAGATTATGAGAATGCTAGCATATACATCAAATCATTCTACCTATTTTGACAGAAATTCAAAGATAAGCAAATATTTTAATCTGCAACTTCATGGTTGAAGAAGTAGATTCCAGCAAGATTTAAATCGACATTTTTGTAGACCCAAGCAAAGATTTCAATCCACGGTTCGTTTGTGAAGAAGTGGATCAGAGTAAAAATCAAGAGTTCCTAATGAGAAGAACTCGCACAACAAAGATTTTAAGAGTTTCTAATGAAAAGAACTCGCTAAAAGACTCACAAGGTCCTAATGAGAAGAACTCGCCCAACAAAGGCTCAAAGAGTTCATAATGAGAAGAACTTGCTTAGCGAAGATAGAAGAGTTCATAATGAGCAGAGCTCATCTAGGAGAATAAATAGTTTATAATGAGAATAACAATTTTAAGCTCCGAATTAACCTTTGTGAGAAGAATAGAAAGTTCATAATGAGAAGAGCTTGTCCATACTTTCCAAGAAGGTATTAACATAATTATTTCCAGAAGAATGGAGAGTTCATAAGGAGAAGAACTGTTTAGACTTCAACCTTGGAAGAAAGATGGGGAGTTCATAATGAGAAAAACTTGTTCAAGCTTTCTAAAGAGAAAGATGCAGAATCTTTATGGACAATATGAGAAGTTCATAATGAGAAGAACTTGTTCGTGTTCTTTAGAAGAAGAACAACTTCAAACTCCACACTTTTGTAGAAGATTGAAGAAATTCAAAATGAGAAGAATAGCTTCAAGCTTCGGCAACTTTGGTAAAGGAATAAATACTTTCAAAATGAGAAGAACGACTTCATACCTCGGAGGATGAAGAATTTTGTAATGAGAAGAACAACTTCACACCCCAAATTTTGGCAGAAGATTGAAGAATTTCGTAATGAGAAGAACAACTTCAAGCTTCGGCAACCAGTGTATTTCCAGTCAAGACTTCTGGGCCATCAATAGGACTTCTAGTGCATGGTGGTTTGGGATCCAAATAGGGAAGAAGACAAAATTAGTGCTTTTTAATCTTTGCTTTATTCTCATTTTACAAGAATGAGCAAAAAGGCGCAACTATAGTCACTAATTTTGTTCGTTTTTATTTTATTTTTATTATTTACCTTTATCTTTTATTACTATTATTTATTACTTTTATTATTATTATATATTATTATCATATCAAACTAAAACAGAACAAAAATAATTAACAATAAATAAAAACCTTTTTAATTAAAAATAGTTCATTTACAATATTCTAAAACCCAAAAATATTACATGTTACTACATTTGGCCCGCTTGGCCTATAACATAACTAAACCCTAAAATCTGATAATCATATTTCCCATGCATAGCTACTTCATAACCGTCAGATCTAGTAAGATCTGACGATCTAGATCAATACGAGAAAGACCACTCAGCTACAGTGGTTTATATGTACATGAATAAAGACAAGCGAGAGTGTCGGGGTATTATCAACAATATCAAAAAGGTCAAATATCATACATGAATACAACAAAAAATAAGGAATGTTAGAGCCAATTCAGATAGAACCAATAGATGATTTTCATGTATTTTTTATTTCCTAAAGCATGTAATTATCAGGGTAGATATAGACAAACCCTAAATAATGTAATAGGATTCATGATTTTTAAAAATTAATAGAAAGCAAAAATTAAGAATTTAGAGGTAACTTTCTATTTGTTAGTGCATAAACCATAAAAAAGCATTTGGTTTTAGGGTTTATTTGAGCGTTGTTTCAGCTCATTGTCGTCCGAGGGTTCTTTTTGATGATGGATGGCCTCCTCATGGTGATAAGCTCACTTTGGTTTCCTCTGAAGCGTGAGGAGTGAACCGATGTAAGGGGGTTCTCATTTCCGTTTTCAAAGAAAAAAGGTGTTTTGGTTTCAGATATTTAGAAAAAGGAAGGGGCTTTATTGTTTTTCTTAAATCTGAGGTTAGATTTGAGTTCAGAGGGGGTCAAAAGGTTCATTTCGTATGGTTTTTTGTGTTTGTCGGTGCCAGTGAGAGACGGATGGCGACGTAGATTGGCGTTTGGTACGACGTCCGGTGATGTAGAGAGACGTTTGGTAAGGCGGGAGCTCACCAAAATTTGGGTTTATCCCCAGATTTGGATGAACACGGCGACGTTCATATGTATTTTAGAGGTTTTTGGATTTTCAAAGTTTTTTTTGTTTAAAATTGCAAAAGGGGGCTTTTTTCGGATGAAAATAGGGTTTTATACCCTTTTAATTTTCTAAACATCGGATATTACCTTTAGAAAACCTCCCGTCCTTTGGTATTTACTTTGCTACCCTTCCATGTTTCTAAATCATGCCCGCGGTCCCTGTTTTGTCTAAAAGACTTTCAATTTGGTCCTTTTTTTGATTTAAACCGTTTTCGAGTGGAATAATCCTCATTTCCGCCCGTCTGTTTCTAGTTTTAATTTGATATGCCCAAATCCAATGTTTTAATTCACCTCGTTAGCCCCTATTGTTCATGCATAATTAATTCTGGTACCCTATTTTAAATTTCTTTATTTTCAGTTCTTTCTTTTGTTTATATGTACATGATTAATATATGTTTGTTTACATGTTTGTTTTGGTTTCCTATATATATGTGTGTTTTATACTATATGTATTTATTTCTTTATTTTTTTGACAAATCCTATCTAATCCTAATCCTACCTAGAGGGGAGGGGTAGAGAGACTCTAGGGGAAGGAATGAGGTGTTCCTAGCGGGTCTAGAACCCATGATCTAAAGAAAATAAGGGAACAAAGATGAGCAGCTTGGCCAACTGGTCAAATGTGCTTGCTCATTTATTTCTTTATTAGTAATATATATGTGTATGCTTGTATATATAATATAGTTTTTATATATATTATATATTATATATATATATATAGTTTCGTGTCATATAACTTTGTTTTAATATATTTATGTGTGTATATGTATATATATATATACACATGTGCGTCTACTATATATACTATACTGTTTGTGCATGTAATATAGTTATTAGATTATTGTTTTATTTTATATGTTATATGCATGTATACATTTTATTATATGTATATCTTATCTTTATATGGTAGCATAATTAAATTTATTCATGCATCTTAATTGTTCATATTTATTTATTACACTAGTTTAGTTTGGTTCTCAAGGCCTGGATAGTCTATTGGGAGCGTCGTCCTGAGTCTCCGGGCGTTATCTCCTTTGGCTATCGTAGGTTGCGAGTTAGTTTTATATCCGAATTATATGACCATGCATTCATGCATTTTTAGGGATTAAAAATTAAATTAGGTAGAATTTCTATTTTTTCTTGGTAAATGTGATACGAACCCTTAGGTACCGATTTTCGGGCATGGTGGGGTCCGATCTACCTTATCCAAATGACCGATGGCGACTCCCCAAATTTTATTTTGAAATACGAGCCTTTTCCAAATTCCTCATAAATCAAAATTTTAAAGCGAGGTAACACCTAGTAATTTTCTAAAAACGTCACTATAAGAGGAAGTGTATAAAAAAACAAAAGAAAATGTGCCACAAATACAGAGATAATAAGTGCCACAAAAGCAGAGATTCTTATTAAAATAAAAGAAAACTCAAGAAATAAAAGATTAAAAATATGGTAAATAAAAGCAAGAGAAATAATGAACATATACGATCGAAAACCAACACCTAGACTGGTGCCATCGCTGGCCAAACTAAGAATAAAAAAAGAAGCGGGCGGTAATGTTGGATTCAACATTATGCTTATATTTAAAATTCTAGGTCCAAGACTAAGGTCATGGCTTGTTAAATACCTAAGTTCAAGTTTCATATGGTATAAACCATACGTGAGTTTTCTAACTAGTTATAGTTTGATAAAAAGAATTAGTTATAGTTTTAATTTGAGTTAATTTGATCGTAAAATTAATTATAAAATTTAATACTTAAAATGATTGATTCTAATTCTAAAGGGTTAAACTTATAATGGTTCAAATCGCAATTTTAGAATAGGCTAAAGGGTTAAATTTGCCCTTGTAGTAAACCCAAATCGACAATGTTATCTCTACTTTTTTGCGTCAATTTTTCCTCGATGTCATTCAATTGCATCAATTTTGTCCCTTGACCGACATTGACCATTAAAGTGCTGATGTGGTAGTTAACGGTGTTGACGTGGTGATCTACTGTGCTGATGTGGCGATCCACATGTGATGATGACATGGCAAAAGGGGCTGAATTGATTTTTAACCGACTTCGAGGGTATAATTGATTTTTTCTGAGTTCAGGGGCATAATTGAATTTAATTGAAAGTTCGATAACTTATTTAATCTTTAAGATAAAAAAGAAATTATTAAAATTTTAAAATATTTAAATAATATCTAAATATTCATAAAATATTAAAAATAAAAACACTATAAGGAACTTAAAAAGTTAAGTAAAAAACATAAAATTAAAAATATCAAAAGTTATAAATATAAAAAAAATCAAAATTTCAAAATATTTATAAAAACTATTGAACATATTTTCAATGAATCATCCTTCTATTAAGTAGTAATAAAGCTAAATTTCTCTTTCATTTTTCTACGTCAAATATTAATGAGCATTAATTTGATTAGAAAAGTAAAGAAAATTTGATGAAATTGTTCAATTTGTTAATACTATATAAATATTGTTTAATTTTTATATTTATATTTTATCATTTTATAATTTCTAATACATCTTAATTTTTATATTAGTTTTTATTTTCAATAACTTTTTGAATATCTTATTTATTTTTATTAAGTTTATGGATTTTTTTAAAATGAAGAATATTTTGATTTTTTAAAAATTAAGTTTATAGACCCAAAGGATATTTACACCAATCTGTTAATCGATTTTTTATATATTATGTTTGTGAAAGTTCAACTCGAAAAACTAAATTATTTATCCAATTTTATTCAAAAATAAAATAAACTAATTAAATTAATTTAAATTTTAACCAAATTATTTGTCTATTTTTAATATTTTAAAATTTTTATAATTTCTTAAATTCTAATTTTTTATCTTAAATATTAAATAAGTTATCGAGCTTTCAATTTAAATCAATTATGACCCTGAACTCTTAAAAATAATTATACCCTCGTAGTCAGTTAAAAAAATTAATTCAGCCCCTCTGTCACATCATCGTACACGTGTACTGCCATATCAGCATCGTGGACCTCCACGTTAGTGTCTACGAGCTAATGCTTGGCAAAAGGTTGCAGTTTCAGTGTAATTATGCAAGTAAATAATGCCAATAATGTCTTTTTGCGTGCAAGTATACACGGTCAACAAGTAATATAGTAGTAAGAGAGTATCGTATCTACAAAGATTGTCCAAGAATTAAAAGTCACGATAAATACTTGTGAATTGAAACAATTAAGATGGCAATTGACTTCAGATTTAATTAAGAAAATGATTAAAGGAAATTGAAGCAAATATTCAGGTAGACTGGCAAACACAAAGGTCAAGTTGATTAATAGGTTTGGCAAGGGATGTTTGGACTTCACGCTAGTGATGACAACAAATAACAATGTTAAGCCTTGGTTTTATTGCCAAGCAGATTTTAAGCTAGTATTGCCTCTATCGATGACAATACCCTAAGTTAATTACTTTTAACACCTATATGTCTATAGTGAGCTTTCAAATAATTAACTTGGTGAAGATTTAATCTTTACTCCTAAAGGCTAGATTCACCTCAAGTGTAAGTTCATCTGCTTGCATATCTTCTCTCGAAGTTTTTCTCCTTAGTATTTAGCAATTAATCCTTATCTCCTAAGTTTGTTAAGATATTAGGGGATAATGAGCATTCAATGCCAACTGTCATATGACATAAAATATAGTAACATTAAGCATAGGCAAAATAGACAATAAAGCCAAAGCATTCAATTATTAAAACCTAAAAGTAAGCGTTCTTCGCAAACACCCCTACCCAACTTAAAAGATTAGTTCATGGCTGGTGAAACCAACAGCACATCATCGTTTTTAAACATCATAAAAATAGAATTATTTTTAAGAGAAATGGACTAAAGAATGAGATCTATCGATGCAGCCTTTCAATGGATCCAGAGCCTCGAAAAAATTGCCCGGTTGAACCTTGGTTCACCTCTACCCTCCTTTCTTCCTTGCAATGCAATACTCTCTTGCTCATTCGTTGAACTCCTTTATATAGGCACTCATGAAAAACCTAATTAGGGTTAGGGTTCTGAAGGATTGTTACCACAATTCTCAACGCGTTTCCTCTTTAGAGAATTAGGGCTAACCTGGCTCTGACTCAGGGCTGTTTGACCGACATCGGACTTACTTCTTTTGCCAATCGAGCTTGGCATTCTTCTTCTGCTTTTTGCCAATTGCGCTCAACATTTATCTCCTACATTCACTGCTCCAGACCTACCAAACCTGCACAGCACGACAAGAAGACACCTTTTCACTCTAGCAATGAAGACTGTACATTCCTTAACTCCTAGTTGCAAATGCATGAAACTATTGGAAAAATATGCTAATATATACCTAAAGTCAAGCAATAACATGACAATATATGCATTAAAAAATTTTCTTTTGAGGAGTTAACATTCCCCCAAACCTAGCTCATTGCTTGTCCTCAAGTAATGCAAAACTAAAAACTATAAAGAAAGTAAGTGTTGCGACAAAATATTTCTGATTAACAACATAATCTAGCAAGAAAAATTTGGCCCTAGTTCTGTTCTTAGCGTAATAAGTGCTACGCAATTGTGCAAGTATACACGTTGCAAGTTATAGTATAAAAGATATCGCCTCCACAGGGATTGGTGCCCCTTTAAGAATCTAGTCTTTTGCACCGTAAAAAGTAAAAACACAAATAGAAGATTATAGGAGTTTAACTAATAAATAAACTAGAAGGCAATAAAGTAAAAGAATAAATGAGATCAAATGAGAGAGATAGGCCAGGTTATCGTGAGTTGAGGTGTGATAGCCGATTGGATCGTCTTGGTAAAAGAGTGCACGGGAAACTCAGTTGCCGTGGCAACTTGCACAACGGGGTTGCCTTGGCAACTAATCGATGGTTGCCTGGGCGACTAGTTGGGCAACTACTTGGGCGTCTGGGTAGCAACCTTCAAGGTTCGGCAGAGCGTTCTTCAATGGTTTCTTCTTATCCCTAAGTTGAAACTCTAGCTACTTGTGCATGCCTTGATAATACATCCCTGCGTGAATCAAGGGTGAACAACAACCAATCTTGCGCTCCTCTTAGCCGTTGAAATCCTTAACTTATTCCTAAGCCGGATTAATCTTCACCATCAATAGATTGAATAACGATCATATTCATTCGTTTCTTGAATCTAACTTTCCCGATATTAGATAAATAGATGGAGTCACGAGATCCTCTCACAATTCACTCGCAAACAAGAATAAGAACCAAGAATGAATAAATCTTGAATAGAAAAGTGCAAACTCTTATTACCTAAAAAAATCCAATAGTTTCTCACAACCACAAGACACAATAACCATAGCCAAATAGATTTAGTTCATGGCTAGGTTCCAAAGAAACACAAGATAAATAATCACTTGCATGAACCTAATTGAACAAGAAAGAAAAAGATGAAGGATGAAGCTTGTCGAAATCCTCCTTGTCCTAGATGCTTGTCGAAAATTCTCTCTTCCCTTTCTCTTTAGAGTTGACGGCATGGCCTCTAATTTATAGGGCTGGATCAAAGTCCTTCTTTGAGGAGGAAGTTAAGTTGGAATTAAATTATCTTTAAAGAATATAATTCTTTATTATAATTATATTCCTTCTATAACTTCTCATATCTTCTTGGAATTTAATTCTTCTTTAATCTCTTCATGGAAATCAAATTCCTTTGGGATTTAGCTTTGCTCCACGTCATCTTGGGCTTGTCTAGTCATCAATTTCGACTACCATATCACCCTATTCTTTTTCGACAATTGTCCTGGCAACTGGCTCAACGTCTCCTTCATGCATTGCCCTGGCAACTAGCTCGACATCTCCTTCATGCATTGCCCTGGCAACTAGCTCTAGCCTTGCTTTGGCAAGTGATCCTACACATACACACAAAACACACCAAAGAAACATATTTTCCTACAAAAACTACCAAGTTATGTAATCAAGCTCAACGATGGAAGGAAACATGGATTAATGCATGAATGGCTAATTATGCAACTAATATGAGCCTAAGTCTAACAATAATATGAGTAAAAAGGGTAAGAAAATAGTACTTTTGAACACTTATCTCGCCCCCAAACTCAAACTATTGCTTGTCCTCAAGCAATGCAAACTAATAATTACCTGCCAAGACTTCAATTTTCACAAACTTAGCTTTGAACTTGATTTCAATTCTCAGAACCGGGGTACAAAGTATGATTGGCTTTTCATTTTTCAGAAAACTTAGGAGTTACTCGGAATCAAACTATAATGCTTGTGAGTGTGTGCGGAGTTGTGTGCAAGTTGATTTTTCGAATTCTATGCAAACAATAGGTTTTCAAATTACTTCATTGGGTTCTTTTTTAACATGTTTTAACTAGAGCCAGTTTTGGGCACCTCTAGTGTTTTGTTTTAGTTTTTCTTAAGTTAATTAATTTATTCGACTAGAGCCGATTTCGGGCACCTCTAGCGATCAATTTTTAGCACATGCTAGAGCCAGTTTCGGACACCTCTAGCGATCAATTTTTTTAGCACATGCTAGAGCCAATTTCGGGCACCTCTAGCATTCATCCAATTTTTATTCGAATCCCCCAGTTTGTTTAATTATCAACCTAAGTTCACTAGAATTCCTTAAATCAATCAAACCACAACAATGTTTCATCAAATTTAGCATCATAGTAAAATTCTAAGTTTTTCCATGGTCATCCTAGAATAAAAATTCTATCAATTAAGTGCATTGGCAAAGTCATCATCGGATATTCATCAAATCTAGGCAATTCTTGTTCCAACTAAAGGCATGGCAAGCAATTTATGTATCCTAAATGTAATACTTAAGATGAATGTAACTAAACATGGTAACTACTAATAACAATCCCCCCCAAACTCGAGTGAGGCATTGTCCTCAATGCATGTATTAAATAAAAATAACAAAAAATAAGATGCAAACGAAGACTTACTCCGAGAGTTCGTCGTCGTGGATGATTAGTTTCCTTTTGGTCGGTGTCTTGATTCTCTTGCTTGAACGCGATGGTTGTTTCTTTGTTGCCGGTGGTGGAATCGATCCTCGTACGGGGTTGTCCTCATCGTCCTCTTCATCAATGTCATTGGCTTTTCGCTTGGAGGATTCAATTGGTGCGGTCTTTGTTGGTGCAATGGAGGACTCGTCCGAATCTGAAAAATCAGAAAATGATTTCGTAGGAGTTGATTCGGGCATAGGTGTTTTACCTTTGGCTTTTGCAGTGATTGCCGGGACGTCTTTAGCTCTGGTTGCCGTGGCATCTTTAGGGTTGGTTGCCGTGGCATCAGCTTGTGCAGGCATGATGTAGGTTGTCGCGGCATCATCTGTTGCGGTTGCCGTGGTGACTGGTTCATTGGTTGCCGGGGTAAGGATCTCGGCAGGAAAGATTGGGAACGGCATGCGACTGTCCGGGTACTCTTCTAGGATGACTTGGGTGATGGCATTGTTGTGTTCCTTCATGTACCGCATGAACATTAGTTGCCGGTCTTCAATTTGCCTTAGGTGGATCACCAATGGTTGCAAGAGTGCTTCAAAGTGTCCCAGGTTTGATGGCCGAGTTGCCCGGGCGTTAGGTGCTTGGGCATTAGGGATTGCCAGGGCGGCAGGAGTTGGAAACTAAAGAGTTGCAAGATGAAAAGTAGGAATAGGTTAAGGGTGATTGGTTTTAATAGAAAAGATAGGTGGTAAATATGGTGGATGGGATTAGGGGAAAATGAAAAAAAAGGTTTTGGTTTAGGGGAAGGGTGACGACAAGGGGGGTTTAATTAGGGTAAGTTGGAGGCTTTATATAAGCCTTAGATTCAGCCCATTAATTTCCTTGTTGAAGATGTTTTCCTTCTTGGATCAAAATTCCTCTTTATCTTGAACTCTTTTCCTACAATTCAAAGACAAATCAAATAAGGATTAGAATTAAAGGTAAACTAATAAAAGAAAATAAATAAAGATGTGTAAAGGGATTCTTAAACTTAAAGAAAGATAAAACAAAAGAAAATAAATCTATCCTAAAAAAGCAAATAATCGAAAGTAATAAAAAAATAAAAAAATAAAAAATAAATAGTTCGACAAAATTAAAAATAAAAATAAAAATAAAATATCGAAGGGAGAGCATGCTCATGCATCTCTTAAGTTGACCACTTCTTTGTTACGTTCCACATGGGCACCATTGTAGTGCTTCAATCTTTGTCCATTAACTTTGAATTCATGTTTGTCAGTGATGGACTTGATTATCACGGCACCATGGGAGAATGGTTTGACAACTTCGAATGGTCCCGACCATCTTGATTTCAGCTTTCCCGGGAAGAGTTTTAGCCGAGAATTGAATAAGAGAACTAGTTGCCCTGACATGAATTGCCACAACAATAGTTTCTTGTCATGCCATTGCTTTATTTTCTCCTTGTAGATTCGTGCATTGTTATAGGCGAGTGCACGGAATTCTTCTATCTCGTTGAGGTCCAACAAACGCTTTTGTCCGACACTTTCCCAATCCATATTCACGGTCTTGATTGCCCAATATGCCTTGTGTTCGATTTCCACTGGTTGCCATAGACAAGTCGGAAGGGGGACATACCTAAGGGTGTTTTGAATGTAGTGCGATATGCCCAAAGTGCGTCATCTAGTCTTAATGACCAATCATTCCTAGAGGGATTTACAACTTTCTCGAGTATACCCTTCAATTCCCGGTTGGAAATTTCTGCTTGCCCGTTGGTTTGTGGGTGATATGCCGTGGCGATTTTGTGTGATATGCCGAAGCGTTGTAGCATCTTGGCAATAAGTCTGTTGTCAAAATGCTTGCCTTCGTCACTGATAATTGCTCTCGGCATCCCAAACCGTGTAAATATATTTTTCTGCAAGAATCGTTGCACGGTTTTGGAATCGATGTTGGGAACTGCAGCTGCCTTAACCCATTTAGACACGTAGTCGACGGCAAGTAGAATGTAGAGGTTGCCGAATGAAGATGGAAAAGGTCCCATAAAATCGATCCCCCATACATCGAAGAATTCCACCTTGATGATGTTCTAGAGTGGCATCTCATGCCGTCTAGAGATATTGCCCGTCCTCTGGCAACGATCACATTGCTTGTAAATGTTTTGGGCATCTTTCTACAATGTTGGCCAATACAACCCGGATTGCAAAACTTTGGCCGCGGTACGAGTTCCTCCAAAATGTCCTCCATAGGGTAAAGAATGGCATTACCGGAGTACATTATGTTGCTCTTCTTCAGGGACACATTGGCGTATAACCTGATCTGCACATTGTTTAAACAAAAGAGGCTCGTCCCAAAAGTAATGCTTAGCATTATGGCAGAACCACTTCTTCCCTTGGTGAGTAAGGCCATAAGGTAAAATACCACAAACAAGGAAATTAACTAAATCCGCGTACCAGGGTATTGCCGAGGCATGTGCTGCCGTGGTGACTGCTCCTAAAATTACCGAGGCGTGCGCGTCAAGGGCTGCTTCGGCGTCG
Source organism: Hibiscus mutabilis (assembly GCA_019671005.1). Taxonomy (NCBI): domain Eukaryota; kingdom Viridiplantae; phylum Streptophyta; class Magnoliopsida; order Malvales; family Malvaceae; genus Hibiscus; species Hibiscus mutabilis. Next base: position 38,391,879 of record CM033738.1, read on the forward strand.
AGAGTTGCCGAGGCGTCGAGGGTTGCCGAGGCATGTGCTTCCATGGTTGTCGAGGCAACTAAAAGTTGTTCATCCGGGAATGCATTGCATATCTCTAGATCCGCGTCCTCCTCTCTATTGCGTTCTAAAAGTGATAAGTGATCGGCCACTTGATTTTCTGTTCCTTTCCTGTCCTTAATTTCAATATCAAATTCTTGTAAAAGTAATATCCAACGAATCAAACAAGGTTTGGCATCCTTTTTAGCAAATAGATATTTGATTGCCGAATGGTCCGTATGAACAATTACCTTTGTACCAATCAAATAGGATCGAAACTTGTCAAATGCGAAAACTACAGTTAGTAACTCTTTCTCCGTTGTTGTGTAATTTATTTGAGCACTGTTAAGAGTTTTACTAGCGTAGTATATCACATGGAAGGTCTTACCTGTGCGTTGGCCTAGGACTGCTCCTACCGCGAAATCACTTGCATCACACATGAGCTCAAAAGGTACCGTCCAATTTGGTGGAATGACAATGAGTGCCGAGGCAAGCTTTTCCTTTAGGGTTTCGAATGCTTGGGGTGCAAGAATCATCAAAATCGAAGACTTTATCCTGTTCAACCAAATTGCACAAGGGTTTGGTGATTTTAGAAAAATTATGAATGAACCTCCTGTAGAAACCTACATGTCCAAGAAAGCTTCGAATTCCTTTAAACGAACTTGGTGGGGGTAATTGATAAGTGTTCAAAAGTACTATTTTTCTTACCCTTTTTACTCATATTATTGTTAGACTTAGGCTCATATTAGTTGCATAGTTAGCCATTCATGCATTAATCCATGTTTCCTTCCATCGTTGAGCTTGATTACATAACTTGGTAGTTTTTGTGGAAAAGATGCTGCTTTGGTGTGCTTTGTGTGTGTATGTGCAGAATCACTTGCCAAAGCAATGCCGAGCTAGTTGCCAGGGCAATGCATGAAGGATATGCCGAGCTAGTTGCCAGGGCAATGCATGAAGGAGACGCCGAGCCAGTTGCCATGACAATTGTCGACAAAGAGAAAATGCAATAGAGATGTCGAAATTAATGACTTTACAATCCCAAGATGACATGGAGCAAGGCCCAAGCCCAAAGGAATTTGATTGCCATGCAGAGATTAAAGAAGAATTAAATTCCAAGAAGATAGGAGAAGTTCTAATAGGAATAAAATTATAATAAAGAATTATATTCTTTAAAGATAATTTAATTCCAACTCAAACTCCTCCTCAAAGAAGGACTTTGGCCTAGCCCTATAAATAGCAAGGAGATTTCGACAAGAGGCATAGAGAGAGCATTAGGGAAATTTCGACAAGTCCAAGGGAGAAAGCAAGGGATTTTCGACAAGCTTCATCTTTTCTTCCTTGTTCGATTGGGTTAATGCTAGGGATTGTTTATCTTGTGTTTCTTTGGAACCTAGCCATGAACTAAATTTACTTGGCTATGGTTATTGTGTTTTGTGGTTGTGAGAAACTATTGGTTTTTGTTTAGGTAATAAGAGTTTGCACTTTTCTATTTCAAGGTTTATTCATTTTTGGTTCTTATTCTTGTTTGCGAGTGAATTGGGAGAGGATCTCGTGATTTCATCTATTTATCTAATATCGGGAGAGTTAGATTCAAGAAACGAATGAATATGATCTTTATTCAATCCAATGATGGTGAAGATTAATCCGGCTTAGGAGTAAGTTAAGGATTTCAACGGCTAAGAGGAGCGCAAGATTGGTTGTTGTTCACCCTTGATTCACGCAGGGATGTATTATCAAGGCATGCACAAGTAGCTAGAGTTTCGACTTAGGGATAAGAAGAAACCATTGAAGAACGCTCTGCCGAACCTTGAAGGTTGCTGCCCGAAGCCCAAGTAGTTGCCCGGGCAACCATCGATTAGTTGCCAAGGCAACCCGTTGTGCAAGTTGCCACGACAACCGAGTTACCCGTGCACTCTTTTACCAAGACGATCCAATCGGCTATCACACCTCAACTCACGATAACTGGCCTATCTCTCTCTCATTTGAATTCATCTTTTCTTTTACTTTATTGCTTTCTAGATTAGTTATTAGTTAAACTTCTATAATCCTTTATTTGTGTTTTTACTTTTACGATTGCAAGAGACTAGAATCTTGAAGTAGCACCAATCCTCGTGGAGGCGATATCTTTTATACTATAACTTGCGGCGTGTATACTTGCACATTTGCGTAGCACTTATTACGCGCAACAAGTTTTTTGCCGCCGTTGCGGGATTGGCAATAGCGACTTTGTTTTTATTTTCTTGCACTTTCTTTTTTTTTTTCTTGTTTAAAATTCAAAGGGCTAACAAACTGTGGTTTTGCATTGGTATATGACGGCGAGACCGACTTCACGAATATCCCTTTGATCCGTAAATCGAACGAACCTTACAAAGACTTAGGCGAAGGATAAGAGAAGCAATGGCAAATCAAGGCGACAATATGAATCAAGATGTTCGAGCGGGAGGAGGAGTGATTCTTGCGAAACAGAACTATTCGAGACTATCTTGAAGAAGATCTTGATGGACTTAACCGGAGTTGTCACACTGAAATTGAAGCCGACCACTTTGAGTTGAAACCGGTAATGTTTAATATGATCAACACAATAGGTCAATTTGGCGGCTCAGCAACTGAAGATGCACGACAACATCTGAAATCTTTCCTCGAGATTTGTAACTCGTTCAAGATACACGGAGTCACCACCGATGTCCTACGATTAAGATTATTCCCCTATTCAATGAGGGATAGGGCAAAAGCATGGTTGAATAGCATTCCTGCCGGATCCATAGCATCTTGGACTGATCTTTGTCGTGATTTCCTTGCTAGATTTAATCCTACAAATTTGATTGATAATCTTCGTAATGACATTACTTCTTTTCGGCAGGCAGATGATGAATCCATGTACGAGGCTTGGGAGCGATATAGAGAACTTCTACACAAATGCCCCCTACACGGATTCCCAGTGTGGACTCAAGTAACAATGTTTTACAACACCGTGAATACACCAACAAGGATGATGCTAGATGCCTCGGCAAACGGCATACTCCTAGATAAGTCGCCGGAAGAAGCAATGCAAATTTTAAATAGGCTGGCCAAGAATGATTATCAATTCTCATCTACTAGAAGAGGAGGAGTTAGACGCCAAGCCACAATACATGAACTAGGATCATCAGATTCAATTTGGCACAATTGGCGCTTTAACCAAGATGGTCGAACATGCAAAAAAAACCAAACAACACACATGAAGTCAAGGTAATGGATTCTTTTTGTGAGTTATGTGGTGATAACCATAATTCTTCGAATGTATGCGAGAATCGGAATCCGGCTTCTATGTGGGGAATTACAATCGAGACAACAACATGATGTCCAATACATACAATCCAGCTTGGAAGAAGCACCCAAATTTTTCATGGAGTAATCCCAACAATGCTCTAAACCAGAACAATCAGAATGCACAAGCATCGGATTTCGGCGAGAATATGCCACGGCAAGGATGATGCAAAGCAACAACCGACAACATCTAGTTCTTTGGAAAATTCTGTAAATGCTTTTATGATGAAAACTGAATCTTATATGGCTGAGAATAGAATTTCAATAAAAAGAACTGATGCTTTTATTAACAGGACCGAGATGAGATTGCAAAACCAAGAGGCGGCAATCAAATCATTGGAAAATCAAGTCGGACGGTTTGCTCAAAATCTGAATACTAGACCACAAGGAGGTTTACCTAGCGATCTTGAAGTCGCAAGAGGAACGGCCATGAGCAATGTAAGGCGATCACCACTAGAAGTGGCCAACAACTTAGAGAGGTTCAAACCCGCTCATCAAACAAAACTCCACAAAAAGATCAAGATTAACCTAGCGGCAAAGCCTCAGATGCTGAACCAGGAATTGCCGCGGCAACCGACAATAAGCATGCCTCGGCAAACGACGATAAAGACACTTCGGCAACTTGCGATAAGCATGCCTCGGCAACCCCAGTTGATAATGCCTCGGTAACTCCAGATGTCCCGGCAATGCCGTCAATCAGGTTTCAAACCAATGAAAGGATCGAAGATATCCGACTTCCACCACCATTCCCACAAAGGTTGAAGCGACAAAAGCAAGAATACCAATTTAAGAAGTTTCTTGATATCCTAAAGCAAGTCCACATCAACTTGCCACTGGTGGAAGCAATTGAACAAATGCCAAACTATGCCAAGTTCCTTAAAGACATTGTGTCCAAGAGAACAAGGCTATGAGAGTTTGAAACGATTTTCGCAATGAGAGGATGCATGGCAATGTTGCACAATCGTATGCCACCCAAGTTGAAGGATCCCGAAAGTTTCACAATACCCTGTTCTATTGGAAATCACTATGTCGGGAAAGCACTATGCGACTTAGGGGCTAGCATAAACTTGATGCCTAAATCGGTTTTCCAGAAACTAGGAATCGGGAAGGCAAGACCTACAATGATTATCTGCAGCTAGCCGACAGATCCTATGTGCATCCAGAGGGAAAAATCGAGGACATACTTGGTAAAAGTTGATAAATTTATTTTTCCTGCTGACTTTATTGTTTTGGATTGTGAAGCGGATGAGCATGCACCTATCATTCTCGGGAGACCATTCCTAGCGGCTGGGGAGAACCTTGATTGATGTTGAAAAGGAGAACTCACAATGAGGGTGAATGACCAACAGGTCAAACTAAATGTGTTCCAAACACTAAGGCATGCCGATGATCGGAAGAATGCCAACTACTTCATGCCACGGCGAGTAGTTTAACCGATGAGAATTTAGTTACCTCGGCAACTACATTGCCGACCAAGAGGAACATGAGGAGTATGAAGAACCGGTCGATGAGGAACAACCAGAAGAGGCAAATTGGCTAGTCAATCGACCAAGTACATACTTTGAACCACTGGACTACTCAGGTAAGGAAGGTAAGCTCGAAAAACCCTCTATTGAACATCCACCAATTCTTGAGTTGAAACAATTGCCAGAGCAACTAAAATATGTATACTTAGGGACCGATAATACATTGCCTGTAATTATTTCTTCTAAGTTACAGCCTGAGCAGGAAAATAAGCTTATCAAGATGTTGAAGCTACACAAAAAGACAATAGGGTGGACAATTGCCGACTTGAAAGGAATTAGCCCGGCGGTGTGCATGCACAAGATCTTGTTGGAAGATGATCACAAACCTTCAATTGAGGCCCAGAGGAGACTGAATCATGCCATGAAAGGGGTTGTAATGAAAGAAATCATTAAGTGGCTTGACGTCGGCATTATATACCCTATCTCCGATAGTACGTGGGTAAGTCCGGTACAATGTGTACCGAAAAAGGGAGGTATAACAGTGGTAAGCAATGAAAATAATGAACTTATCCCAACCAGGACTGTGACCGGTTGGAGGGTTTGTATGGACTATCGAAAGCTAAACAAAGCTACTAGGAAAGATCACTTCCCATTACCCTTTATTGATCAAATGCTTGACCGTCTTGCAGGTAAACCCTTTTATTGTTTTCTTGAAGGTTATTCAGGTTACAATCAGATTGCCATAGCACCAGAAGATCAAGAAAAGACAACCTTCACATGCCCATACGGCACTTATGCCTTCCGAAGGATGCCGTTCGGATTGTGTAACGCCTCGACAACCTTCCAAAGATGCATGATGGCACTCTTTTCAGACATGGTCGAAGACTTTCTTGAGATCTTCATGGATGATTTTTCAGTTTTTGGTAATGACTTCGACGGCTGTCTCGGCAATTTAGAGAGAGTGTTAGCAAGATGTGAAGAAACGGATTTAGTCCTCAATTGGGAGAAATGCCATTTTGTGGTAGATGAAGGAATAGTGCTCGGCCACAAGATTTCATCCAAGGGAATTGAAGTAGACAAAGCCAAGGTGGACGTGATCGAGAGATTACCCCCACCAAGTTCGGTTAAAGGAATTCAAGTTTTCTCGGACATGCAGTTTTTACGGGGAGGTTCATTCATAATTTTTCTAAAATCACTAAACCCTTGTGTAATATGCTTGAACAGGATAAAGTCTTCGATTTTGATGATTCTTGCACCCAAGCATTGAAACCCTAAAGAAAAAGCTTGCCTCGACACCCATTGTCGTTCCACAGTTTGACGCTACCTTTTGAGCTCATGTGTGATGCAAGTGATTTGCGGTAGGAGCGATCCTAGGCCAATGCACAGGTAAGACCTTCCATGTGATATACTACGCTAGTAAAACTCTTAATAGTGCTCAAGTAAATTACACAACAACGGAGAAAGAGTTACTAGCTGTAGTTTTCGCATTTGACAAGTTCCGATCCTATTTAATTGGTACAAAGGTAATTGTTCATACGTACCATTCGGTAATCAAATACTTATTTGCTAAAAAGGATGCTAAACCTCGTTTGATTCGTTGGATATTACTTTTACAAGAATTTGATATTGAAATTAAGGACAGGAAAGGAACAGAAAACCAAGTGGCCGATCACTTATCACGTCTGGAACGCAATAGGTAAGAGGACGCGGATCTAGAGATATGCGATGCATTCCCGGATGAACAAATTCTAGTTGCCTCGGCAACCCTCAACGCCTCGGCAACCCTTGACGCCTCAGCAACCCTCAACGCCTCGGTAACCCTAGACGCCTCGGCAACCCTCGACGCCTCGGCAACCATGGATGCACACGTTTCGGCAACTCTCAACGCCGCAGCAGTCTTTGACGCACACGCCTCGGCAATCTTGGGAGCAGTCGCCACGGTGGCACATGCCTCGGCAATACCCTGGTACGCAGATTTAGTTAATTTCCTTGTTTGTGGTATTTTTCCTTATGGCATTACTCACCAAGGGAAGAAGCGGTTCCTCCATGATGCTAAGCATTACTTTTGGGACGAGCCTCTTTTGTTTAAACAATGTGCAGATCAGGTTATACGCCGATGTGTCCCTGAAGAAGAGCAACATAATGTACTCTGGCAATGCCATTCTTCACCCTATGGAGGACATTTTGGAGGAACTCGTACCGCGGCCAAAGTTTTGTAATCGGGTTTGTATTGGCCAACATTGTACAAAGATGCCCAAGACTTTTACAAGCAATGTGATCGTTGCCAGATGATGGGCAATATCTCTAGACGACATGAGATGCCGTTCTAGAACATCATCGAGGTGGAACTGTTCGATGTATGGGGGATCGATTTTATGGGACCTTTCCCATCTTCATTCGGTAACCTCTACATTCTACTTGCCGTCGACTACGTGTCTAAATGGGTTGAGGCAGCTGCAGTTCCCAACAACGATTCCAAGACCGTGCAAAGATTCTTGCAGAAAAACATATTTACACGGTTTGGGATGCCGAGAGCAATTATCAGCGAAGAAGGCAAGCATTTTGACAACAGACTAATTGCCAAGATGTTGCAACGCTTTGGCATATCACACAAGATCGCCACGGCATATCACCCACAAACCAACGGGCAAGCAGAAATTTCCAACCGGGAGTTGAAGGGAATACTCGAGAAAGTTGTAAATCCCTCAAGGAAGGATTGGTCATTAAGACTAGATGACTCACTTTGGGCATATCGCACTACATTCAAAACACCCTTAGGTATGTCCCCTTTCCGACTTGTCTATGGCAAAACATGCCATCTACCGGTGGAAATCGAGCACAAGGCGTACTGGGCAATCAAGACCGTGAATATGGATTGGGAAAATGCCGGACAAAAGCGTTTGATGGACCTCAATAAGATAGAAGAATTCCGTGCACTCGCCTATAACAATGCACGAATCTACAAGGAGAAAACAAAGCGATGACACGACAAGAAACTATTGCCACGACAATTCACGCCAGGGCAACTAGTTCTCCTATCCAATTCTCGGCTAAAAATTTTCCCGGGAAAGCTGAAATCAAGATGGTCAGGACCATTTGAAGTCGTCAAACCATTTTCCCATGGCGCCGTGATAATCAAGTCCATCTCTGACAACCATGAATTCAAAGTTAATGGACAAAGATTGAAGCACTACAATGGTTCCCATGTGGAACGTAACAAGGAAGTGGTCAACTTAGGAGATGCATGAGCATGCTCTCCCTTTTGATATTTTTATTTTTATTTATTTTTGTTTTTTTTTCCGATTATTTAATTATTTTATTTTTTTCCAATTTTTTTTTATTTTATTATTTTCCGATTATTAGTAGTTTTAGGATAGATTTTTTTATTCAAGTTTAAGAATCCTATTACACATCTTTATTTATTTTCTTTAGTTTATCTTTAATTTTAATCCTTATTTGATTTGTCTTTGAATTGTAGGAAAAGAAGTTCAAGATAAAGAAGGAATTCTAAACCAAGTAGGAAAACATCTTCAACAAGGAAACTAATGGGCTGAATCTAAGGCTTATATAAAGCCTCCAATTCATCCTAACCAAAGCCCCCTTGTCGACAACTCCTACAAAACCCTAACCCCTTTTTCGTTTTTTTTTCAATCCCACCCACCTATCTTTTCTATAGAACCCATCACCCTTAACCTATTCCTACTTTCTATCTTGCAACTTTTTAGTTTCTTTTCTTTTCTTTTCTTTTCTTTGTTTTTACACACAACCAAGATCATACATGGAATCCAAGATTAAACTTTTAGTTCATCCAAGTTCCTCCAAAGAACCAAGATACAAGAAGTTTGCTACACCGGTAGTTCAAGAAAGATTTCAATCCAAGTTTGAAAGCCAGAAGATTCATGAAGAACAAGGCTTTGAATACTCCAACTCTAATCAAGATTTCGGCCTTGAACCATTCATCTTCAAGCGGATTGCACATCAAAAGTGGCAAATCTTTTGCCATCAACCGGAACCGGGTAACATCTCATGGGTAAGAGAATTCTATGCTCACTCACCTAACCCGGATAATCCTTATGTTTTTGTTCGTGACAAGGCCATACTTATAAGTCCCGAAAGCATCAACACCTTTTACGGACTTTACATTGAGAAGGACGAGCATCAAGCCTTCATCGACCAAATCAATCCCAAGCAACTCGACAAGGTGCTTCAAGAACTCACTCAACCGGGAACCCATTGGAACGACGGTAAATACAAGGGCATGGTAAATCACCTTCGGCTTAAACCCGAGGCAAAACTATGAATAAGTTTGTTAAAACTTCTTTAATGCCCTCTACACACAATACTACCGTTGATATACCACGTCATTTGCTCATACATTCTATTTTGCATAATCGCATAATTAACATTGGAAAAATTATTTGTGATGAGATTTTTGTATGCAGCTCAAAAGATAAGGGTTCTCTTTTCTTCCCTTGCTTAATTTCTAATCTTTGCAAGGAGATGCATGTCCCGAGTGAGTCCACCGATGAAAAGGCCCTACCCAAGTCTGGTTGGAATCAAGCACTAATCTGAAAGCTAATGGGAGAGGCACCGGGAGATTCTTCAAGGCCTCCAATTGCCACGGTAACTCCTGCCGCCACGGCAATCCCTAATGCCCAAGCACCTAACGCCAGGGCGACTCGGCCACCAACCCCGGGACACTTTGAAGAACTTTTGCACCCATTGGCAAGTCGCCTAAGGCAAATTGAAGATCGGCAACTAATGTTCATGCGGTACATGAAGGAGCACAACAATGCCATCACCCAAGTCATCCTAGAAAAGTACCCGGACAATCGCGTGCCGTTCCCAATCTTTCCTGCCGAGATCCTTGCCCCGGCAACCAATGAAGCAGTCGCCACAGCAACCAAGGAAGCTGACGCCACAGCAACCAACCCTGAAGATGCCACGGCAACCAAAGCTAAAGACATCCTGGCAACCACTGCAAAAGCCAAAGGTAAAGCACCTATGCCCGAATCAACTCCTACGGAATCATTTTTTGATTTTTCAGATTCGGACGAGTCCTCCATTGAACCAATAAAGATCGCACCAATTGAATCCTCCAAGCGAAAAACCATTGACATTGATGAAGAGGACGATGAGGACAACCCCGTACGAGGATCGATTCCACCGCCGGCAACAAGAAAACAACCATCACGTTCAAGCAAGAGAATCAAGACACCGACTAGAAGGAAACTAATCATCTACGATGATGAACTCTCGGAGTAAGTCCTCGTATGCATTTTTATTTTTATTTTTTGTTATTTTTATGCATGCATTGAGGACAATGCCTCACTCGAGTTTGGGGGGGATTGTTAGTAGTAGTTACCATGTTTAGTTACATTCACTTAAGTATTACATTTAGGATACATAAATTGCTTGCCATGCCTTTAATTGGAACAAGAATTGCTTAGATGTGATGAATATTCGATGATGACTTTGCCAATGCACTTAATTGATAGATTTTTATTCTAGGATAACCATGGAAAAACTTAGAATTTTACTATGATGCTAAATTTGATGAAACACTGTTGTGGTTTGATTGATTTAAGGAATTCTAGTGAACTTAGGTTGATAATTAACAAATTGGATGAATGCTAGAGGTGCCCGAAATTGGCTCTAGCATGTGCTAAAAAAATTGATCACAGAGGTGCCCGAAACTGGCTCTAGGATGTGTTAAAAAAAATTTAACTAGAGGTGCCCGAAACCGGCTCTAGTCGATTAAATTAACTTAAGAAAACTAAAAACAAAACACTAGAGGTGCCCGAAATTGGCTCTAGTTAAAACATGTTAAAAAGAACCCAATGAAGTAATTTGAAAACCTATTGTTTGCATAGAATCCAAAAAATCAACTTGCACACAACTCCGCACACACTCACAAGCATTATAGTTTGATTCCGAGTAATTCCTCAGTTTTCTGAAAAATAAAAAGCCAATCATACTTTGTGCCCCGGTTCAGAGAATTGAAATCAAGTTCAAAGCTGAGTTTGTGAAAATTGAAGTCTTGGCAGGTAATTATGAGTTTGCATTGCTTGAGGACAAGCAATAGTTCGAGTTTGGGGGTGTGATAAGTGTTCAAAAGTACTATTTTTCTTACCCTTTTTACTCATATTATTGTTAGACTTAGGCTCATATTAGTTGCATAGTTAGCCATTCATGCATTAATCCATGTTTCCTTCCATCGTTGAGCTTGATTACATAACTTGGTAGTTTTTGTGGAAAAGATGCTGCTTTGGTGTGCTTTGTGTGTGTATGTGCAGGATCACTTGCCAAAGCAATGCCGAGCTAGTTGCCAGGGCAATGCATGAAGGAGACGCCGAGCCAGTTGCCATGGCAATTGTCGACAAAGAGAAAATGCAATAGGGATGTCAAAATTAATGACTTTACAAGCCCAAGATGACATGGAGCAAGGCCCAAGCCCAAAGGAATTTGATTTCCATGCAGAGATTAAAGAAGAATTAAATTCCAAGAAGATAGGAGAAGTTCTAATAGGAATAAAATTATAATAAAGAATTATATTCTTTAAAGATAATTTAATTCCAACTCAAACTCCTCCTCAAAGAAGGACTTTGGCCTAGCCCTATAAATAGCAAGGAGATTTCGACAAGAGGCATAGAGAGAGCATTAGGGAAAGTTCAACAAGTCCAAGGGAGAAAGCAAGGGATTTTTGACAAGCTTCATCTTTTCTTCATTGTTCGATTGGGTTCATGCTAGGGATTGTTTATCTTGTGTTTCTTTGGAACCTAGCCATGAACTAAATTTACTTGGCAATGGTTATTGTGTTTTGTGGTTGTGAGAAACTATTGGTTTTTGTTTAGGTAATAAGAGTTTGAACTTTTCTATTTCAAGGTTTATTCATTCTTGGTTCTTATTCTTGTTTGCGAGTGAATTGGGAGAGGATCTCGTGATTTCATCTATTTATCTAATATCGGGAGAGTTAGATTCAAGAAACGAATGAATATGATCTTTATTCAATCCAATGATGGTGAAGATTAATCCGGCTTAGGAATAAGTTAAGGATTTCAACGGCTAAGAGGAGCGCAAGATTGGTTGTTGTTCACCCTTGATTCACGCAGGGATGTATTATCAAGACATGCACAAGTAGCTAGAGTTTCGACTTAGGGATAAGAAGAAACCATTGAAGAACGCTCTGCCGAACCTTGAAGGTTGCTGCCCATAAGCCCAAGTAGTTGCCCAACTAGTTGCCCAGGCAACCATCGATTAGTTGCCAAGGCAACCCCGTTGTGCAAGTTGCCACGGCAACTGAGTTGCCCGTGCACTCTTTTACCAAGACGATCCAATCGGCTATCACACCTCAACTCACGATAACCTGGCCTATCTCTCTCTCATTTGAATTTATCTTTTCTTTTACTTTATTGCTTTCTAGATTAGTTATTAGTTAAACTTCTATAATCATTTATTTGTGTTTTTACTTTTACAGTGCAAGAGACTAGAATCTTGAAGTAGCACCAATCCCTGTGGAGACGATATCTTTTATACTATAACTTGCGACGTGTATACTTGCACATTTGCGTAGCACTTATTACGCGCAACAGTAATCTCTCCCAATTCACTCGCAAAAAAGAATAAGAACCAAGAATGAATAAACCTTGAATAGAAAAGTGCAAACTCTTATTACCTAAACAAAATCCAATAGTTTCTCACAACCACAAGACACAATAACCATAGCCAAATAAATTTAGTTCATGGCTAGGTTCCAAAGAAACACAAGATAAATAATCCCTAGCATGAACCTAATTGAACAAGAAAGAAAAAGATGAAGGATGAAGCTTGTCGAAATCCTCATTGCCCTAGATGCTTGTCGAAAATTCTCTCTTCCCTCTCCCTTTGGAGTTGACGACATGGCCTCTAATTTATAGGGATAGGTCAAAGTCCTTCTTTGAGGAGGAAGTTAAGTTGGAATTAAATTATCTTTAAAGAATATAATTCTTTATTATAATTATATTTCTTCTAGAACTTCTTCTATCTTCTTGGAATTTAATTCTTCTTTAATCTCTTCATGGAAATCAAATTCCTTTGGGATTTAGCTTTGCTCCACGTCATCTTGGGCTTGTCTAGTCATCAATTTCGACTACCATATCACCCTATTCTTTGTCGACAATTTCCCTGGCAACTGGCTCGGCGTCTCCTTCATGCATTGCCCTGGCAACTAGCTCGGCATCCCTTCATGCATTGCCCTGGAAACTAGCTCTAGCCTTGCTTTGGCAAGTGATCCTGCACATACACACAAAACACACCAAAGCAGCATCTTTTCCTACAAAAACTACCAAGTTATGTAATCAAGCTCAACGATGGAAGGAAACATGGATTAATGCATGAATGGCTAATTATGCAACTAATATGAGCCTAAGTCTAACAATAATATGAGTAAAAAGGGTAAGAAAAATAGTACTTTTGAACACTTATCAGTCATAAAGTGTGCATGAAGTGCAGGTGGTTTGCATCAAATATCCCTCAACTCCCTTAGTAAATTTTACTCTGCAAACTCAGTATTTTTTTCACCAAGGGTTTTCTTTTTCTTTTCAATTGGCAATATTTTGATGTTTGCGTCATAATGCTGTTTGGTGTGAGAAATAAGACGGAGCATACCACGAACCCCACGTTAATCCAGACTATATCACTAAGCTAACACATTACACTCATTCGCTAAAGTTTTTGTTAGGATGAGAACTAAGAGGGAGCAAACCACGAAACCCCAAGCTACTTATTGTCTCTAAGGCAGAGGAGTGTTCTAGTTTTTTCTTTCCTTTGGCAAACATTGTTGTCCTATTCTTTATTTTTACCTAACATTTTTTCCTGAGTTCAGTTTCAAACAATCGTAAGTTTGTCTTGGGAACTAGATGCATACTACGTGTTTGAGTGAAACTAAATTTCCCTAAGTTAGGGATCATTTCTAAGAAACTCATCCTTACTGGCTCTTGCTAAATCTAGAGATTCTAAATTCATCATCGAACAGGTGCATACTAGGATGAAATCTAACTATGCTAGAAATGTGTTTGGCATTATAAGTTCAAAGTCAAGCCTTGGTAATTTTTTAACGGTCTGATATGCATGGTTTTACTAAATATATATGGAAATAACAGGATGCAAACATAAAAATGAATGTCATGGGAATAAATGTAAGGCAACACCCTTAACCAAAGTTATACATTGTCCTCAATACATGAGAACACCTATATACAAATGTAGTGTATGCTAAAAATGAAAAAAAATATGAAACTAAAGAGTTAAAGGGATAAGGACTCCACTGCGGAATACATTGGGCAAGTAGAGCTGGCCCTTATTTTGATGAAGGATCCTTGATTTGGTGCCACCGAATTTTTCCTTTTCAGTTGTGGCTTCGGAGCAGTAGTAGAAGCCTTCATTTATTGTAGGACCTCATCAATTATCCTTGCCAGCTTATATGTGGCCGCTACGACAGAAGCAACTGAAATGGCTGGGGTTACTGTTGGCAAATTAGTCTTAGTAGGCATGTCATCATCAGACTCAGCATCCGCATACTGGGTCTTAGTTCTGGTAGAATCTTCTTGGACAAATGATACTAGTATAGTGGCATCAGATTGTTGGGCTGGAGTATGAGTTGGCTAAGGGCTGGCTGGCGTTCCTTCTGGTGCGCGAAGCGTAGTTGGGAACTCTGGATATGGTGGCAAAGGATTGGTGTACATTGCTCCAAGGGTTGTCCTTAGGGCACGATCTCTGGCCCCAATATATTGCCAGATTGCCAAGTTTTGTTCCTTAGCCTTCTGGAACTTCTAAAAAAGAAGTTTCTAGCATTGATAGATTTGGGAGAATAATGCCACAACACCTGCCAACATTTGAGTGGAAGGTTCTGCCTTGGGTGTCTTGACAATAGATGCGGGCTAGGCACCTTTTCCCTTACCCTTATCTCTTGCCTCGCTGACAATTAACTGCCCCCAAAAAATAGGAGTGATAATTTTTGTATTGTTGGACATTGTAGGAGTCGAGAGTAGGCACATGATGCTAAATGCATATGGTGGAAATGATGGAAGGGAAAATCAAACTACCACAGTTACAATCGGTGCACTTGTAAGTTTCGTCGATGATCAATTGACTGACATTAATCTTCCTCCGTATCATGATAGAGTGCAACAATGACATCTTGTCCTCTGTCACCATTTCATTATGAGTGGTTGGCATCAAGAGGGTCATCAATAAATGGTTCCACCCCCACAGCTGTGGTCTTAATGCCAACCTTTTCACCATCCTCTTCCCTTTGAAGATACAAACACTTGGCGCTTGGTTCGCACAAATTATCCAAGAAAAGCTGACGCTTGACATCATCAATGGATTCGGCGAATGTCGAATGCTTCTTCCTGTACTATCTACTTTGAATATTCAGTTGATAGACCCTTCATCAAACTGAACACACTTACCCCGAATAAACACGAACAATTAGGCCTTGGTGGTAAGGTGGGCATAGAATTCTCGGATGATGGTTGAGTGAACATTATCAGGGTATAGGCAAAAGATCCCTCAACTATGCTTATTGACGATGGCAGTCACCTCGGCCAAATATCCCATGTTGGGTTCATCCTTAAAGTCGAACACCTTCTCATATCAAAAGGTTTGTGCTGAGTAGTTCTCTTCATACTTCTTCTTTATTTTATTATTGAAGAAGATTTGGAGTGGGGTCAATTCTTGATTATAGCAAGATAAAGATGCCATTAAAGATTTGGGAAAAGTAAGGCCGATAAATTTTGGAGGAGAAAAGATTAGGTTTCTTGGTTTTCTTAACGGCTTTGAAAGAAAAGAAAGGGAAAAGTTGTTGATTGAAGATGAAGATATGTTTTAATAAGGTTTGGTAGGGAGGGTTGACATGGCTTTAAGTAGGTTTAGTGGGGTAATCATCACTTGGCAGTTAAGATGTGTGTGAAAGAGTGGGGTAATTATGGTTTGGCATAGAAGCGTGTTTGGAAGAGTGGTGCCATAATAAATGGGACACGACTAGTAGTGGGTTTAAAATTTCAAATTTTGAAATTTTAAGTTAGGCGGCGGCTGGCTAGGGTTTTCCAATTAAAGACCTTATCCCTGGTCCTGATCTGAAGATGGTACACATATTGTCTAGACGCGTGATGATGGATGTTCGAATGCCAATGGGACTTGGTATAGTGCCTTGACAAAATTACCTGCACTAAAACTCAAAGAAACCTTTCCAAATTGTAACCCTCTTAGCTCGGCCTATCCGAAACTGGATTAAAGAGTCGCATTAGGTTTGTCGAAGCAAACCCAAGCTAATAACATAAACTGAGCCCATTTTTTCTTTTTATCTTATCTATATGCATTGTATTGTTATCCTAGAGTGAACATGCTTCAGCGGCAAAGTCTCTTAGAAAACATATTGCAAAACAGTATTCAATAGTTCAACATTACCCGTCAGGGACTGAAACATAATTTCTACAAATTACAGGACTTAATTAGAAATTAAAGTTACTATTCCTTAATTAGTCCAATTTCATGCTCATATGTTAAATTCCATCTCAAAATAATCATCCAAGCTCATACAATTGCATATATAACATTTAGGGACTAAACTGCATCATTTTCAAACTTCAACATGCATTGCACACCTCGTACCGATACGAGATAACCCCATATCAATGCAGTCCAACTACCGTAATAGTAATATGTTTCGATACGCTAAGAATTTTATCGATACGGTATGCTGAGCAAGCTCGTACCGATATGGTTCTCCCCCGTACCGATCTCATATGGTTTAATTTTAAAAATCAGATTCCAGTAGCTAGAAGGTGTACCAGTACGGGAGCTCATATACCAACACCAGTACAAAAATTCCTTAAGGCATACCGATACGGTGGCTAGGCGTACCAATACTCTTTGATAAAATTTGATGAAATGAGCCTTATCAGACCCCACGTGCTGATCCTTGTGTGCCCGTACCAGTACACAGAGGCCTGTAATGACCTCTAGGTCCAACATATGACACTGTGGCTCACTCCAGACAACCATAACACATATCTAAGCATCATATAACATCATTAGCATACTTAAACATCAACATACCAACATTATGAGCAATCTTAACAAGTCTAACGCAATCAACCACAAAGTCTATAGGCATGCTCCCTAGTCAACATCCAAAACATAAATCCATCCACATCTCTAGCACCTTAACCCACATACAAGTCCAAACAAACAATTACAACTTGTGGAAAAAGGGAGTTCATCAAAAACCCTCCTAAATCAACATTTGACACATTGCCCTTATTACTACTATATAATGTTTCAAACCATACTTTGAAAACAAGTCCTTGGAATTCTTTCCTTGCTTCCTCGCTGCCCCTTGACCTCTAATTCTCTGCATTGATGGAAAAAGAGAGCGTAAGCACACAATTCTTAGTGAGGAGTGCTAAAAAACCAAACACCGTCAATGCATTTTAAACCATTTAACATTTCTTTCGAAATCCACTTTCTAAAACACCTTTCAAACATCATGTCAACATCCTGCCTTATCAAAACATGCACTTAATATTTCCAAAAAACATATTAAACTATATGCAACATGTATCATGGATTCAACAGCAAAGTCTCATTTGCTACCCTCAGTTTAAGATTTCCCGTGCATACTACCAATGTAAGGCTTAAAGAGTAAAACATGTTTAAAATCACATTAAACAATATAATCCATCTCATGATACATCATTAATTATATTGGCTTACAAGTGATCATTAATCAAGTTCCTCTTTCCAAAACATAAAATCGGATACACGGTTTCAACAAGTGTTCCCTCAACACTGAACATACAATCTACCGGTATCTCAAGGTTTACCAACGGGAGTTTTTGGTACACATAAACCCTTTCACCATTGTGATACCCGTGGTGGAGTTTTCGGTACAAATAAACCCCTCAACACGATTCATCATCTAGATGTATAACCCACTAACGGGAGTTTTCGGTACAAAGATCTAAACCCCTCAACCGTTAGGGTACTTGGATAGAGTATTCGATACACATAAACCCCTCAACATCCAAGACGACTTTTTTATAGTGCACTATCAATCCTATGGCTGGCCAACTATATCCAAGAAAATTTACAAAACATTTTCATGCCATCACTTGCCAATATAATTCGTTTCATTAACATCAACTCACTGTTTTCATATGTATCACTTTAAACCAATTTACCAATGCAATCAACCTTGCATTAACCAATGTTCAAAAACATTACCAACACATGCATTACCTCACAATGCATCATCATATAATCAATTTTCAGTATTAAACCATGCTCAAATCATGCATAAACAGTGAGTAATCAGTTCATTAAAACAAGTGCATAAAAACCAATTGCCAAACCAAGTTCGAGAGAGAATTCATCCTTTACTTACTTCCGAGCTTAGAACAACATTTCAAGCTTGATCTAAACTCTCAAACACAACTTTCAAACCTTTGCAAAGCTGTAAAACACGTTCTCACTCACCAGCACACAAAGACACGCTTGTCGATACAATAACCACACCTTAAAAGCATCTGAAACAATCGTTCAAGCTTGATGATCAACTTATCCTATTTTATCCACACAAGAACAAAGGATTCAATGCATAAAAATGCATTCAACAACACGACAACATAAAACCTCTACGTCCACTACTCAATTTCACTTCACAACAACCGAAAACAATATCAAAGATCCTTCAAACTTAACCTAGCCAAAACCTAACATTTTAACTCATCAATTAACATCAATTAACATCTAAAAACATAACAACAATATCCTTATACCTCCAACATTCATTAAACCACCACAACACACCAAAAACACACAACTAACAACCTAGAAAATTAGAGATTCACATAGTTTCACGATTCCAATGTTAAATCCCACTTATTAACATTAATAAACATAAAAAATCATGATTAGAATCAATCAAGAACTCAACAAAATAGAGTCTATACGAAAATCCATCAATTTAACCAATTAAACCTCAATTTAACTAATCTTCCATAATTATATCATCAAATCAAGTTAGAAAACATATTTAAAGAATCAATAACTTGAGAATTTCAATAAAGAATCTTATATTAGAGGAGAAGAACGAAGCTCACCTCTAAATTTGGCTTTCCTCTTAATTGGATGAATTTCTTAAGAAAACAAGATCAAATCAAATAGGTTTTGTTAGGAAACCATTAAAGATCCATTCGATAAAAAAAGAAGATTAAAATCAAGTGTTTACCTGAGAAAATTGAAGTTGAAAATAGTGTTTGGCTGGAGAGAATTTGAGAGTTGATGAAAAGTTAGTTATGTGAAATTTCTTTAAAATCTAATTATGTAATTAATCTCTCCAAACCTCTTTATCTAATATAAAATCTTTTTAAAATATCCAATTTTAAGAGAAAATTCTGATATTAGACTTTGGCCAAATAGCTTCTTAAAGATTATAAGTTTTGACTCTTTTACAAAACAGTCAGTAAAATAGTTTTAAAACTTTACATTTTGGTCACTATCCAAAATGTCCAACTTCGAGACCCCTTTTTGTAAAATGAATTTTACAAAAATCATTTTCATATTAAATAATGATTGTAGATTATTTTCCATATTTTTATCTGACTTGAAAATATTTATTTCAAATTAAATCCCGAAACTGACTCGAATAAAAGAATAACTAGAATAATTTAACTAAGATACTGAAAAGAAAAATATTTTCCTAACTATTTACAAAGGTCAAGCTGAGATGGCAAAATTTACTGAATCTCCGTAAGGAGAATTTTCTCCTTAGCATTATTCTGACTTCCTTCCTGTAATCACCAATTTTAACCGGGGTGTTAACCCATCTTTTACATTTTTTTGTTAATATTTGAAATAATTGGCTTTGGTTATTATTACCTCTTTTATACAATATTAATGCAACATCCCTATCCCGTATCCATCATTGAATACGAGACAGAGATGTCACAAAACATTTGTAAAACCATTTATATTTATAATTCGATAAAAAAATTGTTTATTTAAAAAATATTACAATTTAGTCTTTATTTACAAATCTAATTAATCGCGTAAAGTTTAAAATTTATATTTTCTTCAAATCATGTTTAATTTCAGGCAGCAACTTATCAATTTAATTCGACTTTATATAATTAGTGAAACTGCCTAATTTAAAATTCATCCCGATTCCAAATAAATTACAAATTCTATCAGAGCAGGCATAGCATTTTAATATACATGCCAACTAGTAAATATCAAATAGTGTCAAAAGATATCTTACTGATACTGATGTACCTGTTATTGATTGATGATGTCCGTTTATGCTCCTTACTCTAACCATTTCTTCTTTCCTACGTGTGAAACAGTCGCACACTAAGTATTTACTTAGTTAGGCAATAATTCATAGTCAAATGCAATTTGACATAAATATCAATGTAAATAAATAATAATGCATATGATCATTTTACCATTTCATGTTCTTTAACATATGTAAATATGTAACATCATATATGAATATCAAAGTAGTAAGATTAGATCTTACCAATACCATTGCCACTTCCATCCGTAAGCTTTCAATGCTTACCAATACCTTTTCTTTTCTATCTGCAAGCTTTCAAGCTTATCATTCTGTTTCTTTAATTCATTTTAATTTACTTAGCCCAAGGTATCAATTAAGAGATTCTATGTACACGACCCATCCCCCTATACTTACTTGAGTATAGTGTATTATTGCACTCTATCGGGAGTGCTTAGCACCGAAGTGCTTTGGTATACTTACCGGAGTATACCATTAATGAAATTTGCACTTTACCTGAAGTGCTTAGAGTATTTATACAGTTGTTTATGATTCTATGGATATCCAACTATACCTTCGAATCTCTATATCATACATTGGGCTTTATATCATCAATCTATTTCATCAATGGAAACATATATCAATATATATATATATATATATATCAACATTGGGCAGTTCATACCCGAAATAACATTTCAATTTCATCAATGTAAGTAATCAAATGATCAATGCATTTTATTTCTCAAATCTTGACATATTCATATTATATCAATCATATATTCAATGACATAAATATCAATGTATAATGATATGCATGCAATTGCACTCACCTAGGCCATTTATTTGTATGCCTCACTAAGTCCTGTTTGATCCTTTCCTTCATTGTACCTCGAACCTCCCTTGATTCGAACTTAACTTCATAATTCAAATAAGTAAAATATTTGTTACATCCCAATCTAACTGATCTTAGACATATTGTCCAATATAATCATTCGAATATAAAAAATTCCAAACGTTTTCCTTTCTTCTTTGTATTGTTCAAAAACTCATTATGGTCCTTAGTGACCAATTTGAACTTCCATTAACCCCTTTCAAGCTTACTAATCAACCTTAGATACAAAGTACTGTATCAATTCTCATTTTCTGGCAGTTTGCAGTACCTTCAAAGAAATATTTCTATAAAATAATCTACAATTAAGAATTTGACTCTATTTGTTCTAAAAGAAACTAGATTCGATAAGCTTTTCACCCATATAAATTAATATTCTAAATTCATCTTGTATGATTTATTGCAAATTTTCAAAGTCAATTACAGTGTTGGAATTTGGAACAGGATGGTACTCTGTTTTATGACCTTTCGTCACTTAAAAATTCATACTTTTTCTTAGAACTCGAAATCAGTTTCCGTTTGTTGGAAACGAAACTAGACGAACAAATCTTTACATCAGTATAAAATTCACCATCTAACCATTTTTTAGAATTTATGGTTAATTTTCAAAGTTACTGCCATAAACCAGTTTTTCTACACAGCTTCCATAAACAACTTCAACTTTTATACTAACTTCTCCTTTCTTCTCTACTTTTCAATTTAGTCCAATTACTAGCTTTAAAACACCAAATCATCACATTCTTCACCAAATCATTATTCAAAATGATTCATTCTTATTTTTCCCTCTTTGCCAAAATAGTCACTAAAATGCAAAGATAAGGATTCAAGATTCTTAATTAACTTTGAAAATTAGTCCTCAATTCAACATTACTAATTTAACTCCATTTCAACTAAAAATCAGATTTAGCCCCCATACAAAACTTCAATTTTGATTTGGTCACTTAACTTTGACAATTTATCAAAATGGTCACTAATTCAATTCAACATCAATTTAGCATTCTAACATTATTTTCTTGTCTCTAACATCATAATAACATAAATACACTCCAAATTCTAAAAATTCAGATTTGGTCCTTCAACTTTTCAATTTGCCAAAATGGTCCCTACACAATTTAACTTAGGGTTTTGCTTCCAAACAACAAATCAAGCTTACTAGATCATTAATCCAACATAACAAACCCTAAATTAAACTTGAATCCATAAAACCTAATCTTCTCCATATAAACTAAAATATGTAGGGTTTAAATCCCAACTTAATAACATGATTTTAACATCATACAAGCTTAATTTCAACTTGAATTCAATCATGAAATCATAAAATCTCAAAAACCCCAATTTGGTACATAAACCCTAATTTCTTTCTCATGAAAATTCTCATCAATCAAACATGAAATCCATGAATTACTTACATCAAAAGATAGAGTTCGAAGAGTAGAACAATGTTGCAGTTTGAAAGATTACCTGGAAATCGAGTTTCGGGGATTGAATCGAGCTTGGAAATTTTTCTTTCCTTTTTCTCCCTCATTTTTGAAAAATACTAAGATGAAAAGTTTTCATCTTTTTTCTCCTTTGTTTTAAATTCATTCTATTATGCCACTTGTAATTTAAAATGAATTTTAAATTCATTCAAATAGGAAATTACTAAATTACCCTTTTGATCCAACGGTTGAAATTGATCTTATCATCAATCAAGGGTCAAGATTAAATCTTCAACTTCCTTCTTCCAAAATTTCCCTTTATGACTTTCAAATATTTCAAAATTGCCATCCTTTCCAAATGACCAATTTGCCCTCCAACTAGTCTTTATTTACTAGTTTGTTCCAAAATTGGCATTCCATTACTATCTAACTAAATCTAGTTAGAATTCAACCAAACATAATAAAATATTCTTAAAATAGCATTTTATTACTTTTCCATAGCTTTTGAATCAGTCTCTCGATTTTTCCATTCGATCCGATATACCGATAATTAACCTCTTTACTCAGGATTAAATTGTAGGATTCATCTTGAATCGAGCTAAAAATATTTCCAGCACTTGTAATAGACTTTTATAACCTTCATCTATCGTATGGTGAAATATCAAAATAATTTGACCCAATCCGGGTATCCGAATTCCATTTAAACTTTGACTGTAATTTCCTAATAATAGAAACATCATATCAAACTAGATTCTTCACATTCGATTCACACCTTTAGGTGATCTATTTATTTATGAAATAAAAACCCTTAACTTTTAGGGAATTATAACTTTAGTCCCCAAAATTTTCCAAAGTTTATACTTTAGTCATGAAATTTCCAAAATTTACATTTTGGTCACTAAGTTTTTAAACTTCAATTTCCATTCCAATTTTCCTTGGAATCCAACCAAACTTTAAGAATACCTTATTCAATTCACTATCTATCACATGATACCTTTAAACCTTAAAAATTTCATTTCCAAAACTCATAATTAAAGAAATCCTAACTTTTGCATTTTTTTTTCATTTTAGTAACTAAGTTAGCTTTTAAGCTATTATCTTAGTACTAAATGACCCTCAATCAACTTAGTAAATTTTGGGGTATTAAAATTAATTAATAAGTTATTAGTGCAAAATCCAAAAATATTATTAGTATTAATATGTTATTTAATTACACTTAGCTTGTCACTATTATACTCTACTATATCTTAGTACGATTTAAAAGGACAAAAATCAAAACACAAAATTTTATTAGTTGCTACCATTATTATTTGTTCTTTACATTATTACTGCTATTATTATTTTGGTTTACGTTTTATACTATTATTATATTATTATTTATCATTTATATTATTATTATTATTAATTCAGATCATTACTATTTTATTATTACGTTATTATCATTATTATTATATTATTATAATATTATTATTATTATTATTCCCTCCGTCCCATTTAAAACGTCCATTTTTTACTTTTCACGTAGTTTTAGGAAGAAAAAGTTTGTGTAAGAAAGATGATGTAAAATAATTGAAACGACAATTTTATCCTTGAAAAGTTGAATTTTGTTTTGTTGGGAAACTAAAAAAGGGGTGTAAAGGGAAATATGCCTTTTAAAATTTGTTGATTTTTTCAATGAGACAGTTTAAGTGGGAAAATTTTAAAACACAAAATTAACATGTTGAGTGGGACAGAGGGAGTACTATACTTAAACAGAAAAACCAAAAATAATATAGTTAACTAATTTAAATAAACAACATGCCCAAATATATTAAGTAACAATCCAATTACATAATTAAAAACCCAAAAATAATTAATCAAATCTGGCCCGTTTGGAGGCCCAAAACGAACTAAGCCCTAATTGGTCTCCCTAATGCCCTCTTGTTTTTGCACAGCCGTAGAGGGACCATTGGATCTGGCCCTTGATCCAACGGCCAGGATTAATGAGATGAATATTCCAGAACCCACACGCACCCACGCGCGATCTCTCAGATCTCTACGAGCCCACCGCCTGACTGTCCATCTACTCTCAACCACGAGTGGCTCCCACGTATTCAATCACGACTGTTTAGCTTCATCGCGCCAATCCCAGTCCACTGCTCCACTTCTGTACAACAGTTGTGAACTCGGCCAAATTTGGTCTCCTCCCCTCGAACACCACATGCAACCACAAGCAAACAGTATTAGACGGTACAAAAAATAGCATCAGGCTACTCAGAGGCGACAAACTCAGAAATATGCATGAATACTTTCAAATCGAAAATGGCAACCAATAGTGTTTTCGCATATTTTTTTCTCTTTTTAATTACATGTAATTTTTAGGTATAAAAGGGATCCTAAAAAATAGCTGTAATTCCATTTGGGTGAACCCGGAAGTCAATAGAGAAATCAAAAAGTTTTGAGGTATCTTTTTCTTATATATTCACATGCATAGACAAATATAAAAAAATATATAGATCTAGGGTTAGAGAGTTTCCCTTAGGTTTGGAGCCACTTTGTTCGAGGTCGTCCATCAGTGACAATCCCAGAGCCTTAGGGCCAGGAGTGATGAGCTGGCAAGGGCCCACTTTTAGATTGAGGATTTTCTAAGACGGGGTCTTTCGAAGGTTTTTTTAGATCTAGGAGAAAATGAGTTTTTTTTGGGTTAAACTAAGTTTGTTTTTGGTTTCATGGTAAAGAAGTGAGCATTTTGAGGGTTGGTTTTAGGTCACCGGTGCTGGCAAGCGACGACCGGTACGACAGTTTCTGGGTTCGGGATGAATGCATGATGGTGTTTATCCGAAGTTGAGAGGGTTTTTTCCAGATTTGGCAGGGGCATTTTTTTAAATGGTTAAGTCTTTTTTTACCGAAATATTACTTATATATCGGCCCCCGTTTTAAAAAATGGTTTATTGCAACAATAAACCCCTCAATCATTTCATATTTATACACGGAGTGGCTTTAGCGTTTGGAAATCCTTTCCCCGGTCCCTCATAATTTTCGAAAACTCTCAATGTAGTCCTTAAATTCGATCAGATTTTGTTTTCAAAAAAGATTTTATCCTCCTCTGGTCCCTCCGCATTTTCTAAATACTTTTTAAATCCTTCCGCTTTTCTTAATTATTTTTGTAGCCCCTATAATTTTATTTCTCTTTTTAATTCAGCCCTTGTTTTATATAATTCAGCTTTTAAAGGGGATAATACCCAGTTAGGCCCCTGGTTTTCTTAAATCTTTTCAATTTGGTCCTTTTTCCAGCGACAAAACCATCTTTTAGTCCCTCTGTTTTTTGTTTTTATTAATTTGAGTCATTGCATTGCATGTTTATTTTGTGCACTTAATTTATGTCTTTTATTTATTTATATGCTCTTTATTTTTGCTAATGCTTGTTTATATTCGTTTTTATGTTCCCCCTTTCGGTGTTTTATTAGGTTAAGCCTTTTAGGTTAGCTTAGGGTAATTTAATTAATTCAAAGTGTGCGCTCGGCTTATTGGGGCACAATCTTTAAATTAATTAAATTAAATTTAGGATTAGTTTCTTTAGAGCCATAGTTAGATTTAAGGTTCAAATTAATTTAAATTTATCCTTGGCTCATTGGGATAAATGTTAATTTCAATAAATTAATTGATCATCCCTTAATTACCCTTTAGGATAAAATTGATATTTGACTTAGGTGGACTCCTAATTAAAATCCTAATTAATTAATTCCATTCATTTTAAATATAATCCTTGGCTTATTGGGATACTGGTTTAAAATTAGTAAAATTAATTATTTTGATTCAAGATAATCAATAAAATATTAGGGTTTTCTAGTTTTAGGATTTAATTAATTTAGGGTTAATATTAGACTAATCTAGTTAATAATTAGATCATTAATTAATTTTCTATAATTTGGGCCTCTTTTAGGTTAGGACTTTAGTGGACCTAGGGTTTAATTTCAAGCTCTTCTTTGTCATGCATTTTAATTGTCATTCATACGGCTCTAATATTTTAATGAGCATTCATATGGCTAATCAACTTAAATTATAAAAAGGAGGTATTTATTAATTCCGATATTTGTGTCGTAACAGTCCTGGCTCATTGGATGTTGACCAAATATTCGAATTAACTCTTACCGTGTAAAGGTAAATGTAATTTGAGATAAAAAAAATTTGACAAGTCATAACATCATTCTTAACTGCTTGCATTATGCATAAAGGTGATGAACGAAGTTCAAACCATAATTTAACACGGCAATCATGCTTATTCGATGTCGGTTTAATCTATGGTCTTAGGTATCATCACCCTTATTAATTAAATGTTCAATTAATTCGAATTCACCAATTTGACCAAGCCCGTCTAATTAAAGTCTAAATTCAATCGTGAACAATTTAATTAAATTCAATTTAAATTTCAACATTTTCCATCAATTAAAAGCAACAATATTTTGGTACCGATTTTCGGGCGTGATTGGGGTGGTAACCCTTCCCCACGCGTAACCAACGCTCAAACCCATTTTCGAATAAATCTCTGGTTTTATAGTGACCGTCCTACCTTAGTGGCCAGTGGCGACTATAAGTTTTTTATTTTCAAAAATACAAAAAGAATTTCCTGTTTTTATATTTTCCAAAAGAAAAAAGGAAAAGAACTCCCTTTTAGCGATTTTCAAATTTAAAAAATGGTCGCTACAGCTGGCGACTTCGCTGGAGACCCATTTTTTTACAAAACAAAAAAAGAGAGTTAAAGCTAAGAAAATATTTATTGCTTTTAATGATGGAAATATTGAGATTTAAATTGAGTTTAATTAATTTGTTCCTTTCGAAGATATAACTTTAATTACACGGGCCTTGATAATTGGTGGTTTTGAATTAATTGCTCATTTAATTTTTAAGGAATAACTTACATGTGTTGCATCATGATCATCAAGCTCTATACCCGAGCTTTGTTCCTTTAATGGGAGTGAAACGCCACATACCCATGTGAGTAGCCCTCCACGGGTTGATAATTCACTTTCGGGATCCCCACCTTTTGACACGTGAGCAGCCCTCCACGTCACTAGGTCGTCATTTCCCTCTAACCAAATCCAATTCGCAAGCCAGTAATGGGCCATAATTTGTGGTTCTTGTTGTCTTATTAGGCAATAAGATAGGTTCGAGTACCCCTTTTAGAACCAAACACATGTGTGAGAATTTAGGAATCCCACCCCGATTAGAGCCATGCCGACAACCATAGTAAGCAAGAACTCATGTGGTTAGGGTTTTCTTTTTCATGTCTTTTTGTCTATTGCTCCCTACTTGATGTATATTTGATCTTTCATTTTTGAATTTATTATTTGTTTATTTATATTAATACTAACATGTTTTTTCATTCTTTTTCCTTTTATATTTTGTTTTGCATATTTTATCATATCATGAAGAAAATACTGATTCGAAAATAGTCTGAAGTTAAAGGCTCGATCAATGGGAGACTTGATCCGTAGCAGTGATGAAAATAATTCTGAGATACAAGTATGGTCAGAAGGAGAACAGCTCCATGATGGGGATAGTATTTCTGTCGGGAATAGGTCAGCAATGTCAGTTGAGACTTTTATGAACATGGAATACAATGATGTGTCGGGTTTGAAACCAGTATGGCATAATTGGGATTTTGAAGCGAGAAGTGTTTTCAAGAGCAAATACCGTGACATTGCATACTTGTTAGATGTCCTAGTTGATCAGTCACTACTTCAAGCCTTGGTAAGATTCTAGAATTCAGCTTATAGTTGTTTCACGATTGGCAACATTGATTTGACCTCGAGAATCGAAGAGTATCTAGCCCTTGTGAATTGCAAGAAGATTGATGAGAATCGAGTCTACTCTAAGCCACCCAAGAACAAGTCCTTTCAGGACAAGCTAAGTAGGTTCTTAGACACTTTGCCATCTTGGGTCGAAAATCAAGTTACAACTTGGAACAAGAAGGAGTACCTCAAGTGGGAAGGAATCTTGGATTTGGCTTCAGTACATCCAGTGGGTCGAGTCCAGCAAGACCTCTTTGCACTCTTGATCTATAGGTTAGTTCTACTTTCGAATGCATTGAGACTTATTGACCCGTCAGTATTAGATCTGTTTGATTGCTTGGGTGGAAAGACCAACTCGGTGCCTGTTGTCTTGGCTGAAACTTTCCAGTCTTTAAGGTTCTGTAGAATATATGGTGGGGTTGTTTCCTAGGATGCCCTCAGCTTTTAACAGTCTGGTTTTAAAGTCATCTTTGGTTCGACGTTCACTTCTCGAGGCCTATTTTTTATGGCAATTTCTCACCATTAGAAGAGTTCTTACAAAAAGGAGATTGGCCAATGAGAAGATCTGGAGAAGTATGGTTAGATGTCTTACAAAACGTAAAAGACGAGGATATAGTTTGGAAAGCCCCATGGCTACCGACAAGGAATATTCTTTATAGATGTAGGGAGTATTCATGGGTACCGCTACTTGGTCTTTGGGGGCATACGACTTATGCACCTACTTTGGTTTTGAGACAGTACGGCTCTAAGCAATTTGTGCCAACAACAAGTGGATTGAATGAGTTCAACATAGACTACGAGACAAAGAAAAGCTACAAAGTGAAGGTGTATAACGATTCTTCTGCATGGAATAACGCAAGACGGGTTAAGATTTTGAGTGCTCCGTATATGATGACTCCCGAATACGAAGTATGACAGTTCATTCGTGTCAACGAAAACATTCCTAAGTTGAATCTTGATGGGATGAGGTAAGCGGAGGAAAGGTTGGCCTCGCTCCCTACCGAAGTCAACTTGATGAGAAAGCAACTTGAAGAAGAACAAAAGAAATTTATTATGCTCAAAGCAAAAGTAGATCAGGACCAGTTTAACTTTGAGATAGATAAGACAAAACTCAAATGAGAAGTTAAAGGTCTGCAAAAGGAGAATGATAAGCTGAAACTTAAGCTTAAGTTGGAGAAGGAAGAAATTCAGAAGTTGCAAAGGCTAAGCAAGAACAAGAGAGCCGTGAGTGATGGGCCAAATGAAGGGATGTATCTTAGGCATAAGGAAGAAAAGGCAAAGGTCGAGACTTACAAGTGGAGGTACCTCGAGTGCAAAGACCAATTTCTTGCTATGACTCAAGAGATGAAAAACTTACGGGCCTCTCACTCAGAACAGCTTGAGAAAGAACAATGACTAAATGAGGAATTGAAGGCTCAGTTAAAACGGATGGAAATGTCTCTCCTCAGGCACAAGGGTTCCACCAAAAAGTTAGAAGCTGGCAGTTCAAAAGACCAAGCTTTGAAGGCTCGAATTGGAGAGTTAGAGACTGAGATTCAGCAACTCAAGGATCAAGTAGCAAGCATTGGGGGAGCAATTTAAGTGTATCGGATGCCAAAAATGGAACAACTTCAATTTTTCGTTTATACTATTTGGAGGCGAGAGCAAGAATTGGCCACTTGATGACTCAGATGCAAGGCGTCACCTGAAAGCTACAGTTCTTGGTGGAGGATGCTACCGAGCTTCAGGAATGCGTTGTCGATGAATCTGAGGATGGACAAAGACTTGTTTGGGTCTTGAGGTAGATTGTTGGCCTAGGCTCTAGCTTAGAACCATATGCGTAGCGAGTTTTATTTGACTATTGTAACGAAACAATGTTTCCATTAATACAAGTCGTTTAATGATGATATTTTCTAGAATTAGTGTTGTTCTTTGCATCCATGCATGACACATATATTTGCATACTTTGTTAAATTACTTATAATTAATTAAAAGACTTCTTATTTTAGAGAATTTTGGTTCTTTAAATTGTAATCATTCCACATCCATACCGTACTGGTCTACAAGCCAAGAAAATGGAAGAGAATTTTGTCAAGTTAGAGGCTGATCTTAGGGGTCAGCTAGAACAAACACAACAAGAACTACGAGACACCATTATCAAGTCTCAACAGGATATGATGAAAAAATATCTCAGATGCTACATCTTAGTCGGGGGAGGACCCAAGAGGAAAATGTGCCGTTGAGAACCCTGCTCAGAATCCGACAGACCTTTCGTATTCTCCAATCTTTAAAAACCCTCTCTTCATCAGTCCTACACCAAGACCCTCACAAGGGGTATCTTCATCACACTAGACTGGCGCCTTTGCCCCAACTCAATCGGGCGTAACTTTTGGAAATATCGAAAATGTTAGAGATAGCATTCCAAACTTTGATGAGTTGGAAAAGTTGAACCAAGTAAAGGTGGAGTTCTCAAAGCAATTGGAAGATACTAGAAAAGATCTCGAGGAGAAATTCTGGGTGAGAGAAGATAAGGAAGGCTCATACGGGCTAAACTCTAGAGATCTCAGTTTAGTCCCCAATGTAGAAATATCGTACAAGTTTAAGACCCCAGAATTTGAGATACTCGATGGGACAACTTGCCCCACTACTCATGTGACCATGTTCTGCCGCAAGATGGTCGAGTTTACTGATAATGAGAAGCTGCTGATCCATTGTTTCCAAGACAGTCTGGTAGGACCTACCACAAGGTGGTATAACCAATTGACACGAGCTCAGATCAAGTCATGGAAGGATTTGGCCAAGCCTTTCACCGACCAATACAAGCACATAACCGACATGGTCCCCAATTGACTTCTATTACAAAGAATGGAGCAAAGATGTAACGAAAGCCTCTATGAGTATGCCCAGAGGTGGCATGACGTAGCGGCGCAAGTTTAGGCTCTTCTTCGTGAGAATGAGATCTCTTCTATGTTCATGGACACATTAAAAAGGACACTCTATGATCGTTTGATCAGTAACCCTATTAGCAATTTTGCTGACATGGTAATGACAGGCGAGTGTATTAAAACAACCATCAAAAGTGGGAGAATTGATAGAGGGGAACCGTCACGCAAACAGTTCAAGAAGAAAAATCACGATATCAAAAACACAAACACCTATGAGGCTGTCAAGAACTTCACCATATCCCATCCCCAAACCATAATCGATAATTCCTGAAATTTTAGTAAAAGGGAGGATAAAAGGGCCTAGGAATAAAGGTGAGGGTAGGTCTTTCACTCCGTTACCGATTACTTACAAAGAACTATACTCGCAGTTGTACAAGGTAGATTTAGTTTGGCCTAAGCATGTTACCCCTTTCAACCTACCTTACCCAGTATGGTACGACCCTAAAGCACACTACGAGTATCATGCCGATATTTTAGGCCATACGATTGAAAATTGTAAAGCATTTAAAAAGTTTGTTCAGAATCTAATTAGGATTGGAGTGCTACAATTGGGGGAACCAAGTACTGCCAACAACCCCTTATCGAATCACAGAGACCAATGTGTAAATGCTCTTGAAGAATGATACGTCAAAAAAGTAAAGAGAAGTGTGTCCGAAGTAAAATCACCGTTGTGATGGGTCTTTCAGCCGCTGTGTATGGCTCGAATCATTGATCGAGAAATGGTAGTTGTGGAGAAGGATTACAACCCATATTGCAAGTACCATCAGTTAGGGGATCACGAGATTCTGGATTGTGAGGAGTTCTATCAGGTGGTTTAGAAATTAATGGATGATAAAGAGATTGAATTCTTTAAGAAAGAAAAGCAAAAGAGGGAATCAAAAGTTTGCATGTTGGATGGTCCAAACAACAAGTATAGTGTAAGAAGGCCGTTTTTCCTTGGTTTCAGGCCAAGCGAAGAAAACACACCTCGAGAGAAAAGCCCTAAGGTGGCCCCTAAGATGATAATTTCTGCCCTGACATCCTTTCTCTTCAAGGATACCCGAAAGGTTCTATGGTATTACACTGCCAATGTTTAATAACGAGGTGTTCAAGCTTACAAGAAGGTGAAAAGTCAGTTGCATAAGTAAAGCCTGTGGAAGAAGAGCCAGTGAAACCAAACCCCGAAGGGATAAATGATATAGGGCATTTTACGTGGAGTGGTCAGTGTTATATTCCAAAAGCTTCGAAGGTAATAGAAGAGCCGAGGGGTAAAGGCAAGGCAGCCGAGTCTGAACCCAAAAAGATATTTGGAGAAAAGCCTCCCTCAAAAATCAATGAGCCGATAATTGAGGCTCAAGCTCAAGAATTCCTGAAATTCTTAAAGCACAGCGAGTACAGTGTGGTGGAGCAACTTAGAAAGCAGCCAACCATAATTTTAGTGCTTGAACTCTTTTAAACTAGAAAAAAACATCGTGAAGCGCTGTTGAAGGTTTTGAGCCAAACTTTTGTTGAAAGTAATATTTTATTCGGCAAGCTAGATCAAATAATTGGCCATATCACTGTCGATAATTATATTACCTTCAGTGAATGAGATTTCGAAAAGGAGGATGGGGTCTACCAAGGCTCTCAACATCACTACTCACTGCAAAGTCCATGTGTTGCCGGGAGTGCTTACGACAATGGCTATGCCTTGAATGTTATGCCATTAGCTACTTTGCAATGTCTTCCTATTGACAGCTCTTACATGAAGCCTTATCAGAATACTGTACATGCATTTGATGGCACCCAACCAGAAGTGGTCAGGAAAATTAAATTACCCATGCTCATTGGTTCGAGTGAGTATACTATTGATTTTATGGTGATGGATATTCGGCCCTCCTATAATTGTCTATTGGAAAGTCCATGGATATATTCTACTGGAGCTGTTTCTTCATCTTTACACCAAAAATTAAAGTTTGTTATTAAAGGAAAGCTAGTAACAGTTAATGTCGAGCAAGACATCGTAGCTTTAGTGACTTCTAATGCACCATACATTCTGACCGATGAAGAGGTAGTGGAATCTGCTTTAGGGCCTTGAAGTTCGTTAACTTTACTTTTGTAGCTGGAGGGGACTAGATTCTATGCCTGAGGCTATCAAACTATACCAAGATAGTGGTGGCGAAAACTTTAGGGAAAAGAGAAAATAAGGGAAGAGGCCCGGGAAGAAATCTACAAGGACGCTTGTGGGTTAAAGTCGTCATCAACAAGAACGATCATTTTGGGCTAGCTATAGACCCAATTCCCTGCAAAGAAAGTAAGAGTAGAAAAAAAAAGAACAAAGGAAAGCACGGCTCAGAGGGGAAGACGTTCCGTAAGAAGTGATAACTTATGCCGACATTAAAAGTGTTTTTGTGTTTGGCGGGGTAGTGAACCCAGAACTAAAGGTTCAAGAGGCAAGCTTAGAGAATGAGAAATTCCTCAACGAAGAGATGATCAGTGAAGCTTTGGAAGTCATGGATCTTAATATGATCTCCGAGGGTGACAAGATTGTTCAGCCTTTGGCCAAGATCCGCTCGTGCCTCCCGAGAGAAGAGCTTAACAACTAGACCAGCATGGACATACTTGTAGTTTTAAGGTCCAAATCAAAGTAATGCTTAAAAAATCTTGTTGCTTTTGCCCGAGAGCAACAAGGATCTTTTATAAAAGGGCAGCTATGTCAATCTTTATTTGCTTTTAATGAAAAATGATGTTTTCCATATCTCTTTATCAAATGGCAAACATAACATTCATTTCATTCATTATTTATTTATTATGTGTATTATTCATTTCTATTCCCAATACATATTTTCAAAACTCGTGCAGGCCCCTTAACATTAACTGTGTGAATGATTCTGAATCTAATCCCGGGGTAGATTTTGAACAACCCATGTGCTCGGCAAAAATCGATGAAGAAGATGATAAAGTAGAATATGAGGTCCCTGATGAATTGTTAAGACTGATGGCAAATAAGGAGAAACAAATTCTGCCACATCAAGAAGAGTTAGAAGTCTTGAATTTCAGAACTTAGGAAGAAAAGAAAGAGGTGAAGATCAGTACCACTTTATCATCGAAGGTTAGACAAGATTTGGTAGAGCTCCTCCTAGAATTCAAAGATGTATTTTCATGGAATAACAAGATATGCCGGGTTTAAACACAGATTTTGTGGTTCACAAGCTTCCTATAAAGCCATAATACAAGCCAGTTCAGCAAAAGCTTCGGAGGATACGATCCAACATGTTGCTAAAGGTTAGAGAAGAAGTAATGAAGCACTTCGAGGCCGAATTTTTTAAAGTTGCCAAGTACCAGGAGTGGGTAGCCAATATAGTCCCAATGCCCAAAAATGACAAAATATTACGTATGTGTGTGGATTATAGGGATCTCAACAAGGCAAGTCCTAAAGACAATTTCCCTCTGCCTCACATTGATGCTCTAGTTGACAATACTGCGAGGCATTCTTGGTTCTCCTTCATGGATGGTTTTTTGGGATACAATCAGATTAAAATACACATCGAAGACATGGAAAAGACCACTTTTGCGACCATGTAGGGCATATTTTGCTATAAATTAATGCCTTTCGGGTTAAAGAATGCTGAAGAAACTTATTAAAGAGCCATGGTGACCTTATTCCATGACATGATGTATAAGGAGATTGAGGTATACGTGGATGACATGATAGCCAAATCTCGAACCGAAGAGGAGCACATTCAAAATCTGCAGAAACTTTTCCAAAGGTTAAGAAAGTATCAGTTGAAACTCAACCCGGCCAAATCTACTATTGCAGTCGCTTTCGAAAAACTCTTAGGTTTTGTTGTTAGCCAGAGGGGAATTGAGATTGACCCTGATAAGGTTAAAGCAATTCAGGATCTCTTGCCACCTCAAACTCAAAAGGAAGTCTAAGGATTTTTGGGAAGGTTAAATTACATCTGTCAATTCATCTCCCAGTTGACAAATAAGTGTAACCCTGTCTTAAGACTACTTCGAAAGAATAATCTGGGAATATATAATGAAGATTGCCAAGAGGCCCCAGAGAAGATCATGAAGTATTTGACCAATGCCCCAATCTTAGTGGTTTTCAGTGCAGGATAGGCCGTTAATTTTGTATTTGAAAGTGTTTGAGAATTTAATGGGATGTGTATTGGGGCAACATGATGAGTCTAGCAAGAAACAAATGACCATTTATTACTTAAGCAAGAAGTTCACCGAGTGCGAAGCACGGTACCCATTGATCCAAAAGTTATTTTGTGCCCTAGTATGGGCTACTAAACGACTCAGGCAATACATATTGTACCACACTCCTTGTTTGATTTCTCGGATGGATCCATTGAAGTTTATAATGGAAGAACCAGCGTTAACTGGGAAAATGGCCTGTTGGCAAATGCTTTTGTCTGAATTTGATATCGTTTATGTGAGCCAAAAGGCAGTAAAGGAAATTGTGGTGGTAGATTTCTTTGCAAGTTGTGCTTTAGACGACTATGAGTCATTGGATTTTATATTTTCAGAGTGCGTTGTTTGAAGAGAACTTTACTTCGAAGAATGAGCCTTGGAAGATTTATTTCGATGGAACATTCAATGCCCTAGGACATGGAATAGGGGCAGTGTTAATTTCTCCCGAAGAGGTATACTACCCATTTACAAGTAGGTTGGAATTCTTCTGTACCAACAATATAGTCGAATATGAGACTTGTGTTATGGGACTCGCGAGGCCATAGAAAGAAAGATCAAGGTGCTTCAGGTCTCTTTGGTGATTTACCAGCTCCGAAAAGAGTGAGAGACAAGAGATCAGAAGTTACTCAAGTAGTACGATTTGATCCAAGAGTTGGTTAAAAAATTTGAAGAAATCAGTTTTGCCGATTTACCAAGAGAAGATAATCAAATGGCTGACGCCTTAACAACTTTGGTCGCCATGTTTGAGGCAAGCCCGAAGGCCGAAATGAAGCCAATTGAGATGCAGATTTTTGAGGTACCAGCCCATTGCTATGATTTGGAAGAGGTGGAGGATGGCAATCCATGGTACTATGATATCGTCCAGTACATCAAGTTCCAGGTTTATCCGAAGGAGGCCAACGATAATGATAAAATAATCATTAGGAGGTTGGCGTCGGGATATATCCTTGACGGAGAGGTTTTGTACAAGAGAAGTAATGACCAGATACTGTTGAGACATGTCGACGCTCGAGAGGCTGAAACTATTTTAGTCGACGTACACAATAGTTTTTGTGGGACCCATGTCAATGGTTTTTCAATGGCCAGGAAAATTATACGGTACAAAAATTTTTGGTCTACCATAGAGGGAGATTGCATAAAATATGCAAAAAAAAAATGTCATAAATGTTAGATCTATGCTGACAAGATACATTCTCCACCAATGCCACTTCACACCATGAATTCACCATGGTCTTTTGCTGCTTGGGGAACGGACGTCATTGGTCAAATACAGCCGAAAGCTTCTAATGGGCACCATTTCATCCTAGTAACTATCGATTACATCACTAAGTGGGTCAAAGCCGCTTCGTATGCTAACATCACGAGAGCAACCGTATACAAGTTCTTGAAGAAAGAAATTATTTGTCGCTATGGTTTGCTAGAAAGAATCATCACTGATAATGCTTCCAATTTAAGCAACAAAAAGATGACTGAAGTGTGTGAACAGTTCAAGATTGTGCACAACAATTCTACTACTTATCGTCCCAAGATGAATGGGGCAGTAGAAACGGCAAACAAAAATGTCAAGAAGATCATAGCAAAGACCACCACCACCTTCAAGGATTAGCATGAGAAACTACACATCCGTGAGGACATCTACGGGAACAACACCATATTCTTTGGTCTATGGAACAGAAGCATTATTACCTATCGTGGTGAAGATTCTATCACTCCGAATTTTGAATGAGGTGAAGTTGGATGATGCTGAATGGATGCAAGCAATGATTGATCAGTTGAACCTCATCGAAGAGAAAATATTGAGAGCCATCTGTCATGGCCAAATGTATCAGAAGAGGATGATGCAAACGTATAACAAAAAAGTTCATCCAAGGGAGTTTTAAGAGGGGATCTGGTACTTAAGAAAATACTACCAACTCAAAAAGACTTTTGAGGAAGGTGAATGCCTAATTGGGAAGGGTCGTATGTTGTTAAAAAGGCATTCTCTGGGGAGATTTAATCCTAGCGGAGATGGATGGGAGAGAATTGAGCAATCCTATAAATTCAGACTTCGTTAAGAAGTACTACGTTTGAAAAAAAAAGAAAAAATGCAGAGTGAAAACCCAAAAGGGCGCTTCACAAAAAAAATACTTGTGGTGAAAACCTGAAAGGGCGTCTCTAGTATTAAAAAAAGGAAGGAGGGTTTAAGATGAAAACCCAAAATTGGGCCTCTTAAAACCAAAGGAGGATCTGAATTGAAAATCCAGAAATGATGGTTCAGATAAACTTGACATTTGGCAACCAATCGACAGGTTTTGTATCAGTCGAAAGGCTCTACTTCGATCCATGGCAAAGTTCCTCTTGGTTATCAGAAGCAAGTAAGAAATCTACCGTGGTCTATGGGCTCTCGCTTCATTCATACATTAGATGTTCGGGGATGTTGCACCATATACTGTTTATATCATTTTCATCTTCTCATGTTTACCACGACTTGTAAATTATTCCAACATCTCTTCAAACATTAATGAAATTTGATTCCCTCAATTCTTTTATCTATTTCATAAGCATCTTACAAATAGATTGACATAGGTCATTGAAAACAAAAGATTTCTTGGCATTACTATGATTTATCCTATTAAGTGCAGGTTGTTCCAAGACAGAAATGGAACCTATCAAAAAGAGTTTGCCCAATTTAAGGCTAGAGAACATTGAATACAAAGATGGTAGAATTTACAGAGTAAAAATGGCAAATGCCCTCCATGCCAAAGTACGAAGCAAAGGAGCCAAAGGCGAAAACCCAAAAAGGACGCCTAAGAAGAGAAAAAAGAACAAAAGAGAAAAAAAAGAATAAGAAAAAAATCTCTAAAGTGAAAACCTAGAAAGGGTGCTTTGAGAAAAAAAGTAAGTCTAAAGTGAAAACTTGAAAGGTCTCTTTAGAGCAAAGTTTCAGAGAGAAGGGTCAAACGGGTCTGAGTCCTAACACTAAGAGAGACAAAAAATATGCAAAGACGAAAAAGAAAGCGAAAGAAAGCTAAAACAAGAATCCAAGAAAGAATGCGCCCGTGTATTGACTAAATTTTATCATACATCATGAATAGTTAAGCATCTTTAAGGTAAGAGCATGCTAACTAGCATCATCGAATCATTGTATCTGTTTCTTTCAGGTATTTGAAAAACAACAGGAAGCGGATCCTATGTTTCAAGAAAGAAAAAATAGATACAAATAAAGAGTCAAGAATCTTTTACTGTTTGGGAGCGACGAACATCCCATTCCAAGGCGATAAAGATCGAGGGCATTCCGACAGTATCTAAATGAGATATTATTCAGTGTCAAGGGAACCAGAAATTGGGACATCATCTGTAGGGATCCTCAGGGTGAGGTACCACCCCATGGCAAGGCGATAAAGATCGAAGGCATTTCGATAGTCTTTAAGCGAGATATTATTCGGTGTCAAGGCGACCAGAAATTGAAACATCATCTGTAGGGATCCTCAAGGCGAGGTACCACCCCATGACAAGGCAATAAAGATTGAGGGCATTTCAATAGTCTCTAAGCGAGATATTGTTTGGTGTTAAGGCAACCAGAAATCGGGACATTATCTGTAGGGATCCTTAGAGCGAGGTACCACCCCATGCCAAGGCGATAAAGATCGAGGGCATTATGGTAGTCTTTAAGCGATATATTATTTGGTGTCAAGGAGAAAAAAATTGGGACATCATCTTTCGGGATCCTCAAGGCGAGGTACCACCTCATGCCAAGGCGATAAAGATCGAGGGCATTCTGGTAGTCTCTAGGCGAGGTATTATTCGGTGTCAAGGAGACCAGAAACCAGGACATCATCTTTTGGGATCTTCAAGGCAAGGGAACACCCCATGCCAAGGCGATCGATGATCGAGGCATCACTTTAGGGACTTTATTTCTTCAGGCCTTATATGGGAAGAATTCGTAGTTCTAAAATTTCAGGAAGATGAAGGGCGAACGGTTCTATATAGGAAGGACTCGCAGCTCTGAATCTTTGGACAGAGATGTCGGATAAAATTAGTTCTTATGGTCTTTGATTTATTCTTGTTCTACAAGGATAAGCAAAGAGGGGCAGTTGTAATCACCAATTTTATATGGGGTGTTAACCCATCTTTTACATTTTTTGTTAATATTTGAAATAACGGGCTTTGGTTATTATTACCTCTTTTATACACTATTAATTAATAACCTATTAGTGCAAAATCCAAAAATATTATTAGTATTAATATGTTATTTAATTACACTTAGCTTGTCACTATTATACGCTACTATATGTTAGTACGATTTAAAAGAAAAAAAACAAAACACAAAAATATTATTAGTTGCTACTATTATTATTTGTTCTTTACATTATTATTGCTATTATTATTTCGATTTACGTTTTATACTATTATTATATTATTATTATTTATCATTTATATTATTATTATTATTTCAGATCATTATTATTTTATTATTATGTTATTATCATTATTACTATATTATTATAATATTATTATTACTATACTTAAACAGAAAAACCAAAAATAATATAGTTAACTAATTTAAATAAACAACAAGCCCAAATATATTAAGTAACAGTCCAATTACATAATCAAAAACCCAAAAATAATTAACCACATTTGGCCCGTTAGGAGGCCTAAAATGAACTAAGCCCTAATTGGTCTGCCCTAATGCCTTCTTGTTTTTGCACAGCCGCACAGGGACCGTTGGATCTGGCCCTTGATCTAACGGCCAGGATTAATGAGATGAATATTCCAGAACCTGCACGTGCGCACGCGCGATCTCTCAGATCTCCATGCGCCCACTGCCTGACTCTCCTTTTGCCCTCACACGCTAATGGCTCCCACGCATTCAATCATGACCGTTCAGCTTCATTGCGCCAAACCTAGTCCACTGCTCCACATCCGTATGACAGCCGTGAACCCGACCAAATTTAGTCTCCTCCTCCCGACCACCGCGTGCAACCACAAGCAAACAGTGCCAAATAGTACAAAAAAATAGCATCAGGCTACTTAGAGCCGACAAACTTAGAAATATGCATGAATACTTCCAAATCGAAAATTGCAACCAATAGTGTTTCTGCATAGTTTTTTTTCTCTTTTTAATTACATGTAATTATCGGGTATAAAAGGAACCCTGATAAACAGTTGTAACTCCATTGGGGGGAACCCGGATGTCAATAGAGAAATTGATAAGTTTTTAAGGTATCTCTTTCTTCTATATTCGCATGCATAGACAAATATAAAAAATATATAGATCTAGGGTTAGAGAGTTTACATTAGGGTCGGAGCCACTTTGTTCGAGGTCGTCCACAAGTGACAATCCCACGGCCCTAGGGCCAGGAGTGGTGAGCCGGCAAGGGCTCTCTTTTAGATTGAGGGTTTTCTGAAAAAATGGGATTTTTAAAGGTTTTTTAGATCTAAGGGAAAATGAGGTTTTTTTTTTGGGTTAAACTAAGTTTGTTTTTGGTTTCATGGTAAAGAAGTGAGCATTTTGAAGGTTGGTTTTAGTTCACTGGCACCGGCAAGCGACGGCTGGTACGATAGTTTCAGGGTTTGGGATAAACGCACGACGACGTTCATTCAAAGTTTAGAGGGTTTTTCCAGATTTGGTAGGGGCATTTTTTAAATGGTTAAGGCTATTTTTTACCCAAAATATTACTTATATGCCGGTCCCCGTTTTAAAAATGGTTTATTGCAACAATAAACCCCTTTGTCATTTTGTATTTATACACGAAGGGCTTTTGCGTTTTGAAATCCTTTCCCCATTCCCTCATAATTTCTGGAAACTCTCAATTTAGTCCTTAAATCTGATCCGATTTTGTTTTCAAAAATGGTTTTATCCTCCTCTGGTCCCTCAGCGTTTTCTAAATATTTTTTAAATCCTTCCGCTTTTCTTAATTATTTCTGTAACCCCTATAATTTTATTTTTCTTTTTAATTCAGTCCCCGTTTTATATAATTCAGCTTTTAAAGGGGATAATACCCAGTTAGGCCCTTGGTTTTCTTAAATCTTTTTAATTTGGCCCCTTTTCCAATGGAAAAAACCATCTTTTAGTCCCTCTATTTTTTGTTTTTATTAAATTGAGTCCTTGCATTGCATGTTTATTTTGTGCACTTAATTTATGCCTTTTATTTATTTATATGCTCTTTATTTTTGCTAATGCTTGTTTATATTCATTTTTATGTTCCCCTTTTAGTGTTTTATTAGGTTAAGCCTTTTAGGTTAGCTTATGGTAATTTAATTTAATTAATTTAAAGTGTGCGCTCGGCTTATTGGGAAACAATCTTTAAATTAATTAAATTAAACTTAGGATTAGTTTCTTTAGAGCCATAGTTAGATTTAAGATTCGAATTAATTTAATTACTTTCAATTTATCTTTGGCTCATTGGGATAAATGTTAATTTTTTTAAATAAATTGAACATCCCTTAAATACCCTTTAGGATAAAATTGATATTTGACTTAGGTGGACTCCTAATTAAAATCATAATTAATTAATTCGATTCATTTTAAATTGAATCCTTGGCTTAATGGGATACTAGTTTAAAATTAGTCAAATTAATTATTTTGATTCAAGATAATCAATAAAATATTAGGGTTTTCTAGTTTTAGGATTTAATTAATTTAGGGTTAATATTAGACTAATCTAGTTAATAATTAGATCATTAATTAATTTTCCACAATTTGGGTCTCTTTTAAGTTAGGACTTTAGTGGACCTAGGGTTTAATTTCAAGCTCTTCTTTGTCATGAATTTTAATTGTCATTCATA
Organism: Hibiscus mutabilis; assembly: GCA_019671005.1. Taxonomy (NCBI): domain Eukaryota; kingdom Viridiplantae; phylum Streptophyta; class Magnoliopsida; order Malvales; family Malvaceae; genus Hibiscus; species Hibiscus mutabilis. The sequence goes on from CM033738.1 coordinate 38,433,940, forward strand.
TGGCTCTAATATTTTAATGAACATCCATATGGTTAATTAACTTAAATTATAAAAAGAGGTATTTATTAATTTCGATATTTGTTTCGTAATAGTCCTGGCTCATTGGATGTTGACCAAATATCTAAATTAATTCTTACCGTCTACAGGTAAATGTAATTTGAGATAAAAATTTGACAATTATAACATCATTCTTAACTGCTTGCATCATGCATAAAGGTGATGAACGAAGTTCGAACCATAAATTAACACGGTAGTCAGGCTTATTCGATGTTGGTTTAATCTATGGTCTAGGGTATCGTCACCCTTATTAATTAAATGTTCAATTAATTTGAATTCACCAATTTGACCAAAACCCGTCTAATTAAAGTCTAAATTCAATCGCGAACAATTTAATTAAATTGAATTTAAATTTCAACAATTTCCATTAGTTAAAAGCAACATATATTTTGGTACTGATTTCTGGGCGTGATGAGCGTGCTAACCCTTCCCCCACACGTAACCAAGTCCCGAACCTGTTTTCGAATAAATCTCTAATTTTATGGTGTCCAACCTACCTTAGTGGCCGGTGGCGACTCCAAGTTTTTATTTTCAAAAATATAAAAAGAATTCCTCGTTTTTATATTTTCCAAAAGAGAAAAGGAAAAGAACTCCTTTTAGTGATTTTTGAATTTTAAAAAAGGTCACTACATTTCCCAATAATGCTTCAGTCTCTAGCCATTTACCTTGAAGGTTGTCCTTGTTTTGAAGTCCTTGTTGTCTACTGTTCCTTGAGCATAAGGCTTGACCACTTCAAAGGGTCTTGACCATCTGGATTTGAGTTTACCTGGAAACAACTTGAGCCTCGAATTGAACAACATTACTTTTGTCCAACTTCAAACCGTCTTGGCAATATTTTGTTGTCATGCCACCTCTTTATTTTTTCTTTATAAAGCTTGGCATTTTCATAAGCTTGTGCTCTAAAGTCCTCTAGCTCATTAATTTCTAACAAATGCTTCTCTCTTGCAACCTTCCATTCTATGTTCAACTGCTTGATTGCCCAATAAGCGCGATGCTCTAACTCCACTAGAACATAGCATGACTTCCCAAACACAAGCTTGCATGGGGAATTCCTTAATAGGGTTTTGAAAGCTATTCTGTATGCCAATAAGAAATCATCTAGCCTTAATGACTAATTCTTCATGGTTGGATTCACGATCTTTTCTAGGATGTTCTTTATCTTCTTGTTTGAAATTTTTGCCTGGCCATTTGTTCGAGGGTGGTAGGCAGTGGCAATTCTTTGCTATATTTTGTACCTGCACAGAGCTTTAGTGATTAAATGGCACTTAAAATACGTAGTACCTCTATCGTGTATAATGGCTTTGAGAGCACCGAATCGGGTGAACTTGTGCTTGTGTAAGAAATTGTCTGCCACCTTGGCATCATTTGTTGGTACGGCAACAACTTCGACCCACTTCAAAACATAATCTACTGCCACAAGTATGTATAAATTTCCAAACAATGGGGGAAAGTGACTCATCAAGTCTATTCCCCATACGTCAAACAATTCAACAGACCTAGTATTTTGAAGTGGCAATTGATGCATGTAGAAATGTTTTTCGTTCTCTGAAACCTATCATATGACTTGGAAAATAATGGGCGTCCTTGAATAACGTTGGCCAAAAAAATCCTGACTGCAACACTTTGGTTGTTGTCTTTATTTTGGCAAAGTGACCTTCATATGGTGTTGTATAATAGAGCTAAAGAATATTTTGTTGTTCATCTTCTGGCACACAATGGCGAATAACTTGATCGGCATACTGTTTGAACAATAATAGCTTATCCCAATAGTATTGCCGAATATCTCTTAGAAATCGCTTTCTGGCATTACTCGGCAAGTCTGGTGGCATTATATTACTGACCAGGTAGTTGACTATATCAGCATATCATGGAATGGTAGTGGTTACAAGCAACTGTTAATCAGGGAAGCCATCTCTAATCGCGGGTGTGTTTCTATCCTCATTGTTGTGCTCTATACGAGACAAGTTATCAGCCACCAGGTTCTCACTTCCCTTCTTATCTCGTATCTCAAGATCAAACTTCTATAACAAGAGTGTCCATTAGATCAATCTAGGCTTGGCATCCTTCGTGGCCAGGAGGTATTTGATTGCCGAGTGGTCTGTGTACACCACACCTTTACTACCCACAAGGTAGGATTTGAATTTGTCAAATGCAAAGACAACTGTAAGGAACTTCTTCTCAGTTGTTGTGTAGTTAAGCTAGGCTTCGTTCAACGTCCGGGTGGCATAATATATGGCATGGGAAATTTTGCCACGCCTTTATCCTAACACAGCTTCTATTGCATAGTCACTGGCATCGCACATGAGCTCGAATGGCTCATTCCAATCTGGTGCCACGACTATTGGGGCTTTGACTAACATGTCCTTCAATTCTTGAGAAGTTTTCAAACAAGAATCATCAAACGCAAAAGCAGTATTCTATTCCAAAAGTAAGCATAAAGGTTTATAATTTTTTGAGAAATCTTTAATAAAGCGACGATAAAAGCCTGTATGTCCCAAGAAACTTCTAATACCTTTAACACTCGTAGAAAGTGGTAATTTTTTTATTACCTCAACCTTTGCCTTGTCCACTTCTAATCCCTTCTTGGTCACTTTATACCCCAAAACTATGCCTTATTTCACCATAAAGTGCCATTCTTCCTAGTTCAGGAATAGGTTGGTTTCAATGCATCTCTGAAGAACAAGTTCCAAAATCTGAAGGCATTCCTCGAAACTTTTGCCAAAGACAAAAAAGTCATCCATGGAGACTTCTAGGTTATTCTCAATCATATCCAAGAAGATCGACATCATGCGATATTGAAACATTGCTAGAGCGTTACACAATCCAAAGGGCATCATTCTAAAGGCAAATATCCTATATAGATAGGTGAATGTAGTTTTCTTCTAATCTTCTGGAGCAATGGAAATTTGATTATAGCCCGAGTAAGTGTCCAAGAAGTAATAAAATGCTTTCTCTGCCAGTCTGTCCAACATCTGATTAATAAAAGGGCAGCGAAAAGTGATCCTTCTAGGTGGCATTATTTAACTTCCTGTAGTCCATGCACACCCTCCAGCCCGTCCGAACCAAAGTTATTCTAACATTTTTTAGTATACACTGCACTGGGTTGACCCATGAGCTATCAAAATGAGATCAATTATCCTGACATCCAGTAATTTTATGACTTCTTTCTTGACTACTTCCTTCATGCTAGGTTCAGTCTTCTCTGGGCCTCGATTGTTTTGCCATGAATAACTTTCATAATAATTTTGTGCATACAAATTATTATGCTTATCTCTTAGATATCAGCTATAGTCCACCCCAGGGCTTGCATATAATTGCCCAATGTCTCCAGCAATCTTTCCTCCTGGTCTTTAGTAAAATCAGCAGCAATGATCACTGGCAAAGTGGAATTGTCTCCTAGTTAAGCATATTTGAGGTGACTTGGCAATTGTTTCAACTCCACGTTTGGTGGCTCCTCAATGGATGGCTTTGGTGCTTTGATTTCTTTGCCAACCAACTCAAGTGGCTCAGGCCTCTTGTAATAACTCATGACTTCATTCAACATGGTTGGTTTTTTAGATTCTTCACTCGTCACATCATCATCATCCTACTCCATGGCATCAGCTTCTATTCCCTAGCAGATATGTACTATGTTCACGTTAAAAATGAACTCCATTAGCTCAATAACTTGGCATTCCTCAGGTTCATCTGCACACTTAAGAGCTTGGAAAATGCTAAACATAACCTATTGATCATTTATACGCATAGTAAGCTCACATTTTTTTAACATCAATTAATGTTTTACCCATGGCAAAGAATGGCCTTCCCAATATTATTGGGACATCAATATCAACTTTAAATTCTAAAGTATTGAAATCAACAGGAAATATAAATTTATCTACCTTTACCAACATATCCTCAATCTTACCCTTAAGATATGCATAAGATCGATCTGCCAGCTGAAGTGTCACTCTGATAGGCTTGACTTCTCCAATACTAAGTTTCCTATAAATTGACATTGGTATTAAATTTATGCTGGCTCTTAGATCACATAGTGCTTTACCCATGAATTTATTGTCAATCGTGTATGGAATAGTGAAACTCCCAAGATCTTTCAGTTTCGGTGGCAATTTGTTGGTTATCATTGCATTACATCCCTCAGTAAGTGCAACAGTCTCGAAATCACCCAGCTTTCTCTTTCTGGACAAGATTTCCATCATAAATTTAACGTAGTTGGGTATTTGTTCGAGATCTTCCACTAATGGTATGTTGATTTGTAGGTGTTTCTGGATCCTCTCTGTAAAAGGTGGTGGTGGGTAGGCAAATGCTAGCTTAGCTGGTTTTGCCGATGTGGTGTTAGCATCAAATTGAGATCTAGCACTACTAGTGGTTGTTTCCCCTTTTTTAGCTTCCTTAGGTTCATCTGCTGGCACCAGCTTCTCTTATTAGCAAACAACCAACTACTTGATAGGTGTTTTATTATTGATTTGTTTTCCAATTCAAAGAGTAATAGTTTTGCATTATTCTTTCCCTTTTGCCGAGCATTTTCCGTATCACTTGGCAAAGTTCCCTGTGGTCTGTTACTGAGTGCGTTGGCAATCTATCGTAGCTGGACTATAACGACCTGGGTTTCAGAACTCGAGGGTCGGGTTAAACTGAGGCATGGGTTTCGCATTTGGGTCGAGATATTGGGCCTTGAGAGCCTTGTTGGGCTTGAAGGAAAGCTTTTAGGCTTGTGTTGTGGGTTTGTTGTTGGGCTAAGGTGAAAGTAAGAAGGGCAAATGGGTAAAAGCATAATTAAAGACAATGAGAGCTGATGAGGGCTTTAATTTCTGTAGAAAAGTTAGAGGGTGAAGTCACCTTTGTCCCCTTGTCTTCTCCCTCTTTCTCATATCCATCTTCTTACTCAAGTTGAAGTAAAAGTGTAATCTTTGAGAGTTTGAGTAAGAATCTCGTTTGGGGCAAGAAGGGAAGCTTGTTCAGCTTTGAGGGATCTACACACCAAGGTGAAGATGAGCTAAAATGGTGGAGATTAAGGTTTTGGTGGGGTTAGTGTGGATGAATGGAAATGATCTTTGAAGGCTTCTTCCTTAGCTATAATTTGAGGTTAGTACAATATTAACTCCTATTGTTTCATGCAACTCATAAAAATAATCTTTGTGCATGTTTTGGTGTTTATAGTTTGATAAGCTTTGGTTGATCCCCTTTAATGGTAAAATGGAGATTTGATGTTGCTAAGGCTTAAAATTGGTAGAAACCCACTTAATACCTTCACAATAACTTGTAGAATCGATTTGGGGTTTAACTATGGGGGTTAAACAAGGTTTCTAGGTGAAACTCACACCAGAGTTTAAAAATTTGGGCTTGTGTACCGGTACTTGGGTTAGAGTATCGGTACGCCATAGTGTAAATAGGGGAAGAGTTGTGAGGGGAGTACCAGTACACTTCCTCGTATATCGGTACCCCTTGTAAGGTAAGGATTCCAGAGACGCCTTCGTGTACTGGTATGCAAGGGGGCCTATCGGTACGTACTGTTACATTGCTTGGAAAGGCTTTGAGTACCGATACGGTACGTAACGTATCAGCACTCCCTTGGGTTAATTATTTCGAATCTAGTTGGAGTATCGGTACTCATATAATATTATCGATACTTAGAGGGAAGTACCGATACTCACCTTGGAGTATCGATACTCGTTGGGCAATCTGCCCAATAATTTCGATGTGGCGTTCGGGGGTGTTATAATTCGAGGCAAAGGGCCTTGGAGGCCCATTAAGGTGTAAAATGAATATTAAAACTGAGAAATGGAAATTTTAACCCCGTACTAGTAATGAATGGCTAATGACTTGGTAAATGTTGGGTAAATTATGTGAGGTGGTAAACCATAAGGATCCTAGGCGGATCGTGGATGCTGTGTGGTAATCTAGGTCCATGTTGTGTGAGGAAAATGGCGCCTATAAGGTTGAGTCTTGTCGGATAAAAAGTTAAATTAATGAGAATGGCTAATGTGTACTTTATAAACATGCTAATGAATGGATAATTCAATGGGATGATACAATAACTGATAAAAACCATAAGGCTATATTAAATGTGTTAGAGTTGTGTGCGGTAAGACCCTTTTGTCGAGGTCTAGAGCTGTGTGGTTACTAGGGTCCTTGTTGTGTGCTGATGGGATGCCTAGATAGTCAAGTCATCCCTTGTTGTTGGGATTTGGATAGCCTAAGTGTCTTGCAACACCTTGAAGACTCCCGAATATAGGATCCCAATGCTTTGTGGATGCGGGCCTCATTCGAAGATGCTTGATGAGAGATCTTGAGCATGGATGTAGGATCCCAATGCTATATGGACGCGGGCCTCATCCCCTTGAGTATATGATCCCGAAGCTTTGTGGATGCGATCCTTGCTCAGAGTATAGGATCCCGATGCTATGTGGACGCGGGCCTTACTCACAGTGTAGGATCCCGATGCTTTATGGACACGGGCCTCACTCAAGTGTAGGATTCCAATGCTTTATGGATGTGGACCTCACTTAATGTTGTTGGTGTCATCAGTATGATGCTAGGTAAACATATGAGATACTTGTACGGGTTGTGTGAGTGATCATATATTCATAATGCCATGTGTTTAGGCGGATATGGTAGCGCAACTGTTATCTTACCATGATATCATTCTTGTTGCATTGCTTTATTTATGATTTGCATAAAGTGTGGTTGAGTGGCGGTGTATCCACTGAGCTTTGTTAGCTCAGCATTCGGAATCGTTGTTTTCGTTCGCAGGTTAGTAGGTTTGGCACGTTCTTGAAGGAGCACCATCTGGGAAGGATTCCAGTGCCTCGTCTCTTCAAAGTACAGTACTTAGGTCTTTGGGATTTGTATTCGTAGGAACCTATTATATAATGTAAATCGTATTTGGATTTTCAAACTATCGAGTCAAGGGTTTATAATGAAATTTTAAAATGAGCTCTATTATATATGTTTTTAATTATTTATTATGTTTTATTGGGCTGTAATTAAATGGACTTTCAAAATAGATTGTGGATTGGAATAAACTAGTTCAAAATTTTATAATAACAGGTTGGGCTTGAGGCCCAAATGTGACATCCGGGTCGAGGGTGTTACATTTAGTGGTATCAGAGCCTAAGTTTAGCTGGTTCTAGGAAAACCCCAGGGTGGTTAGGAGTCGGGAATAGGTGTCTAGCGAATACGAGCCCTTGTGTCTAAGTTGTACTCTTTTAAGATTGGAATCTGGATGGTGTGCCCTGTGTTCACGCGTAGCGCTGGTTGCAACATTAAGGTAGACTCGGTCGCGATCGTGAGGGCCATGATGTTGGTTGATTCCTTTTAGGATGAATTTGAGATCGGAGTTATCTCAGATGTTAGGCTTGGGTTTACGAAAGAATGGAGAAGTTGAGGGTGTGCCCTCTTTCCATCACTTGAGAAAGTAATCGTGGTTATGTGTCGTAAGTACCTTGAGGTCTTGAGTTAATGGTGATAACCTCTTGTGGTGAGATTCTACGTTTTGGTAGACGACCCTTATGGAATGGGTAAGAGGGCTTGCTTTTGTTTGACCAGTGGTAGAGTGGCGATTGGAGGCCATCAACACCCGTAGTAAGTGAACCTTAATGGTGGGTACCATGTGATGGGGATGTAGCACGCTTTGCAGATATGCATTTTCGTCTAATGTAGAGAAGCACATGATGGTTGTGAGGTCTCAAGTACGATTTTAGCAAGCTGAATGCCCCAAGATCTCAAGCAGTGTATGCTTGTTGTAATTGTTTATCTTATTGGCCGGAAGGACGTCGTGGGTCTTGTGTAAGGTGATGCTTAGGTAAGGATTGTGAATACGTGGTTGACAGGTACAACGGAGTTGTCTCCTAAATGAGTTGATATGGTCTTGGCCACCGGTTGTTGTCCAGTCATGAGCCAGTTTGAAATGGCAAGTGTAGTGTTGGAAGCTTTGAGGTTCTGGGGGAACCAAACCCAGAGTAATGAGAAAGTCAAACTTCTATATTCTGAATGCGGTTCAAACCCGTTGGATTTACAACGTGAGATTGACTACGGAGAGTCGTGAAGGGAGTCATGTTTCTTTAAAGGGAGAAGCATTATTGTTACGAATTTAAGTATATAAAAAGGGGTTGAGAAATGATGACTTGATCGATCGGATTGATGGTTAAGAAATGCTCAGAGGGATCTGAGGATGACGTGGAATAGTCTTAAAAGAATCCTAAGTGTATCGTCTTTTTCCTAAATGTAATGCATAAGAATGGTAAGAGACTGTAGAGTCGAGTATACAGCATGCGCTCTAGACATGAGACATCTTTGTGGATGAGTTTCAAAAGAAATACATCAGTAAGGTACATATGGATGAAGTGAGGATCAGTTTCTGCATCTGGTTCAAGGAGATCGAATGGTGTTTGCTTATGAGCAAGAGTTTTTGCGTTGAGCCGTTATGCCCAAGAGTTGTGGTCACGAAAGAGTTGAGGTGCAAGAGGTTCAGTAAGGTACATATGGATGAAGTGAGGACCAGTTTTTGTATCTGGTTTAAGGAGATCGAATGGTGTTTGCTTATGAGCAAGAGTTTTTGCGTTGAGCCGTTATGCCCCAGAGTTGTGGTCACGAAAGAGTTTTTGCTTGAATGTTGACTTTCAATTGCATGTGACAGCGAGTCTGCTTGGGACATTCTCCGATTTAGCCAATAGTGCAAAGGCACTTGAGCGACTTCAAAGTTCAGCATCTAATCGGTTCGAAGATTCTAGAGGTCATGATGTAAAGACCCAGGATATCATGGATTTCTCTCCCTATCTGCATGAGGGGTTTTGTGCTTCGAGGAGTTCGAAGAAAGTTGCTTCAGATCAGTCACCAAGAGTTGGTTTAGGATCTAGATCGAGGGTTCGTAGAGGCTCTTTGATTCCTACTCTGGAATGGAGTATTCATGGTTCTATTGGAGCATCGCTTCTATCGGCATGTGAGCATTGTGGCCAACATCACCTTAGGGTATGTTTTTTTTTCTTCGGAGGGTTGCTATCAGTACGGAGCACTAGGCCATATGGCAAGTGATTGACCGATTTTGGATAAGGATACATCAGTTCAGTCTCAGAGGTTGGCTACTTCCCGACATGATCAGAGTTTTGCTAAAGGCGAAGCTAGGGCACCGTCAGGTCATCGAGGTGGAGGTCTTGTGAGATCCACTGCTAGGGTTGGCGCGAGAGGTGTTGCGAGGTAGTCTGCCGCTCATATTAGAGTTGACAGTGTTGCGACCGAGGATAAGTCAATTAATTAAGTTTAGTGTTGGTTTCAGCTATTGTGTTAGCTGATTAGCTCTTTGGTTGTGTAATAGACTAGTTCTTGTGAGGTGCATCTTGGTAAATCTTGGGTTGGTTGTTGCTTTAGATGGTAAATAGAGTTGCATCCTTGCTAGATAAGGTTTTATCGTAGATGATTGTTGATAGTGCATGGGGGTCGTATAATGTGAGTGAGAAGTCGAGAAACTTTAGATTGCTTGAATCTAAATGTTAGTGTTAGATGGGAAGAATCTTAACCTCTCTAGAGTGCATGTTGTGCTCCATAGTGCTAGTTTGAGGAAGGTTATGTATATTGCAAGATGTTCTTAGATTGCATTGTAGACGCAAGGGTTGAGAGTCCCTGGTCTTAGAGTTGTGGGTGTTTTGAGAGTATGGAGGTACCCTTGGTGAACAAGCAATCTTACCGGTTGATTGTGGTTTAGAACAGTGATAAGGGTAAGGTTAAGTTCGTTGTTAGTGTCTGTCGCCCTGTGGTATGGTACGTAACAGACTCTTTGTTGGGGGCACACTAGTGCAAGCGACCGATTGGGTGTTGTTGACAAGCGCTTCATCGAGATCGCGCCTGCGTGAGAATAGCTTGTATGGTGGGTTTGGATGTGTTGGGCCGTAGTGTAATGGTAGGAGACTGTAGTCGGTTTCGCGTGAGTTTGGTGACCTTATTGTGTCCATAGAATGTGAGAGCTTTGCGTGTTGTTTGTAGGAGTAAGGTACCGTCAAAAGGGGTAAATAAAGGTTGTGATGGACATGGTTAAAGTCTTAAGGGAGAATCGCGATGATAGTTGTTTGGCTTGTACACTTGTTGAGCTAGATCTCGGGGCGTTAGAGGATTGCCCAATCGAGTTCGGCTAAAGTTATTATCAATTAAGACAAACAAGGTGGGAGTTATCAGAGTAGCAACGGAAATGTGGATCAATAGCTGTGTTAAGGGTAACTGAATGGTTGTGGTGCAAAGAAATGTTTTTAGACGGGCCAGTTGGAGATCCTTGAGAACAATTAAATGGCTCTTCGCGTCTAATTGTTTAGACCGAGTCAAGGGTTAGAAGAAAGTGTTTAGATGTTCGCCAATAGAATGGTTAGTTTTGAGTTACTTGTGAGAGTTCGTATGTGGTTTTTGATCCTGTTAAAAGTAAGTTTGGATAAAGTGAAGTCTTAGGTTCTGACTTGGTGGGTCAAGTCTGGAGAGAGGAGCTGTTAGTTCAAGGTAAATTGATGTTAATGACGGATTGTTAGGGTTTTGCTTGTCCTTTAGTGGTTTGACCGGGATATGGTTGTTAGGCATGATACGTTCTTGACAATGTCTTGTGAATGTGGTGCAGTGTTTTAGACGTAGATAAAGTCTAAGTTTAGTTTAACTGACGAATACTAATAGAAGGGTTGGTTAACCAAGGTAGAATCACTTAAAGGTGAGTTCTTTATGTTGATGTTTGAACAACGTGGCTCGAGGTTGGTGGTGTTACCATGCTAGCGGATCATCGTAAGTGTTGTTGGCTGTTAAAAAAAAGTCATGGGAAATCTCAAAGAGAAGTGTTGAGAGTATGTGGTTTAATGCTATGGTTCTATTTAAGTTGGATTGAGGGGGGATTCTCCCTAATCGAGGTGATCCCGTCTGAATAGTGAAGTGGTTAGGCCTGTTTTGGTTACATATCTCTTGCATCTATCTAAATTTCGAGGACGAAATTTTCTTTTAGGAGGGGAGAGTTGTAACAACCCGGGTTTCAGAACTCGAGGGTGGGGTTAAACTGAGGCATGGGCTTCACGTTTGGGCTGAGATATTGGGCCTTGAGAGCCTTGCTGGGCTTGAAGAAAAGCTTTTGGGCTTGTGTTGTGGGTTTGTTGTTGGGCTAAGGTGAAAGTAAGAAGGGCAAATGGGTAAAAACATAATTAAAGACAATGAGAGCTGATGGGGAGCTTTAATTTCTGCAGAAAAGTTGGAGGGTGAAGTCACCTTTGTCCCTTGTCTTCTCCCTCTTTCTCATATCCATCTTCTTACCCAAGTTGAAGTAAAATGTGTAATCTTTGAGAGTTTGAGTAAGAATCTCGTTTGGGGCAAGAAGGGAAGCTTGTTCAGCTTTGAGGGATCTACACACCAAGGTAAAGATGAGCTAAAATGGTGGAGATTGAGGTTTTGGTGGGGTTAGTGTGGATGAACGGGAATGATCTTTGAAGGCTTATTCCTTAGCTATAATTCGAGGTTAGTACACTGCTGACTCCTATTGTTTTCTGTAACTCATAAAAATAAGCTTTGTGCATGTTTTGGTGTTTATGGTTTGATAAGCTTTGGTTTATCCCCTTTAATGGTAAAATGGAGATTTGATGTTGCTAAGGCTTAAAATTGGTAGAAACCCACATAATACCTTTACAATAACTTGTAGAATCGATTTGGGGTTTAACTATGGGGGTTAAACAAGGTTTCTAGGTGAAACCCGCACCTAGAGTTTGAAAATCAGGCTTGCGTACCAGTACTGGGGTTAAAGTATCGGTACGCCTAAGTGTAAATGGGAAAGAGTTGTGAGGGGAGTACCGATACGCTTCCTCGTGTATCGATACCCCTTGTAAGTTAAGGATTCTAGAGATACCTTCGTGTACCGGTACGCAAGGGGGTGTATCGGTACGCACTATTACATTGCCTGAAAAGGCTTTGAGTACCGGTACGGTACGTAACGTATCGGTACTCCCTTAGGTTAATTCCTTCGAATCTAGTGGGAGTATCAGTACTCATGTAGGAGTATCGATACTTAGAGGAGAGTACCGATACTCACCTTGGAGTATCGATACTCACTGGGCAACCTGCCCAATAATTTCGAGGTGGCGTTCGGGGGTGTTATAATTTGAGGCAAAGGGCTTTGGGGGCCCGTTAAGGTGTAAAATGAATATTAAAACTGAGAAATGGAAATTTTAACCCCGTACGAGTAATGAATGGCTAATGACTTAGTAAATGTTGGGTAAATTATGTGAGGTGGTAAACCATAGGGATCCTAGGCGGATCGTGGATGATGTGTGGTAATCTAGGTCCATGCTGTGTTCGGAAAAGGGCGCCTATAAGGTTGAGTCTTGTCGGATAATAAGATAAATTAATGAGAATGGCTAATGTGTACTTTATAAACATACTAATGAATGGATAATTCAACAGGATGATATAATAACTGATAAAAACCATAAGGTTATAGTAAAGGTGTTAAAGCTGTGTGTGGTAAGACCTTTGTGTCGAGGTCTAGAGCTGTGTGGTTACTCGGGTCCTTGCTGTATGGTGATGGGATGCCTAGATAGTCGAGTCATCCCTTGTTGTTGGATTTGGATACCCTAAGTATGTTGCAACACCTTGAAGACTCCCGAATGTAGGATCCCGATGCTTTGTGGACGCAGGCCTCATTCGAAGATGCTTGATGAGAGATCCCGAGCATGGATGTAGAATCCCGATGCTATGTGGATGCGGGCCTCATCCCCTTGAGTATAGGATCCTGATGCTTTGTGGACGCGGGCTTGCTCAGAGTATAGGATCCCAATGCTATGTGGACGCAGGCCTTACTCATAGTGTAGGATCCTGATGCTTTGTGGACACGGACCTCACTTAATGTTGTTGGTGTCATTAGTGTGGTGCTAGGTAAACGTATGAGATACTTGTACAAGCTGTGTGCGTGATCATACATTCATAATGCCATATGTTTATTGTTATCTTTCCATGATACCATTCTTGTTGCATTACTTTATTTATGATTTGCATGAAGCATGGTTGAGTGGCGGTGTATCCACTGAGCTTTGTTAGTTCAGCGTTCGGAATTGTTGTTTCTGTTCGCAGGTTAGTACGTTTGGCACGTTCTTGAAGGAGTACCATCTGGGAAGGATTCCAGCGCCTTGTCTCTTCAGAGTACAGTACTTAGGTCTTTGGGATTTGTATTCGTAGGAACCTATTGTATATTGTAAATCGTATTTGGATTTTCAAACTATCGAGTCAAGGGTTTATAATGTAATTTTAAAAGGAGGTCCATTGTATATGTTTTTAATTATTTATTATGTTTTATTGGACAGTAATTAAATGGACTTTCAAAATAGATTGTAGATTTGGCTAAACTAGGTCAAAATTTTATAATAACGGGTTGGGCTTGAGGTCCAGATGTGACATCTGGGTTGAGGGTGTTACATGGACCTCCAAGTTTTATGTAGATGCTGCTAAACTCTGAACAATTGCACCATTTTTCTCCATATACTCCGTTAGGGTGTTCCCATCGGTAGATCTTTGCCCTTGATGGAAATTGTTTTGTTCTCTCTGTGGTATTGCATTCTGGTTGAAACCTGGTAGTGCTTTGGTGTTCTGATGCTGGGCATTAAATTGATTACCTCCCTGGTTTGCCCATGAAAAGTTTAGATGTTGCTTCCATCCTGCATTATAAGTATTTGAGTGTGGGTTAATATTATGATTGCAATTGCCAACAAAATATATCGATTATGAGTTTACTGGGCATTCTTTCATATTATGATCCTCTCCACAAATAGTGTAGAATGGTTCCAATGTCTTCACTTCTCGGACTTCAGTAGGCTTTTGCATTGTCTTCACTATATTAGTGAGGTTAGAAATCTGAGCATTGATAGATGATAATGTATCAAGCTCTAATTTCCCAGCGACTTTTATCCTGGTTCCCAATCTGGCAATAGGGTATTGAAGATAATTGGTGGTAATCCTTTCAAGGATGTCATAGGCATCCGTGTAATTTTTGTCCAGCAACGAACCGTTTGTCGAAGCAACAACAACAGTCTTGACATAAGCATTGAGTCCATTATAAAAGGTCTCCATCTGGTTCTAAGTAAGAAATCCATGCATAGGGCATCTTCTCCATAGGTCCTTGAATCGCTCTCAGGCATCATACATAGTCTCATCATTAGCCTGCCTAAAAGTAATGATTTCACTCTGCAGCTTAGTATTAAGTTTAGGTGGCTAAATTCTTAGAAGAAATTTCTGGCATAAATTTACCCACAAAGTAACTGAACCAGTTGGCAAAGAACTTAGCCACAATTTTGCTATATCTCTAAGAGAAACTGAGAATATGCTCAACTTCACTGTCTCTTCAGTCGCACCATGTTGGTGAAATAGTTGTCAAACCTCCATGAATTACTTCAAGTGCTGCCTTGGGTCTACAGTAGGTGATACATCAAATTGTCCTACATTTAATAGCGTCTGAATCGTTACCAATTTAAGCTCAAAATTAGCTAAATTTACCTCTGGACCAATCAGTCCTGGAAACAAATTATCCATATTTTGTGCTAAGTGTTCTCTAATAGGTCATTCTGTGGGTATCTCTGTAGTAACAACAGGAGCGAGTGGTATCCTATCATGTATTGTCGGATCTTCTTGGTTGTTGGCATTATTCAGGACACCATCTACTCCATCATTCCCCTTACGAGCCATTTTTTGACGTTCTCTTCTTATCCTGCGTACGATTCTTTCAATCTCTGGGTCATATTGTAAATCTTCCTTTTTTCAATATAACTCCTGCTCATACACCAAACAAAATGAAATTAATAAAACAAAAACAAGTAAAAATTAAAACAATTAATCATGTTGCAATTCCTTGCAACAACGCCAAAAACTTATCAACGGACTAATGCTTGGCAAATGGTTAAGGATTCAATGTAATTATACAAGTAAATAATGCCAAGAATATGTCTTTTTGCTTGCTAGTATACACGGTCAACAAGTAATATAATAGTGAGAGAGTATTGTATTCATAGGGATTGACCAGGAATTAAAAGCCACGATAAATACTTATGAATTGAAACAAATAAGATGGCAATTAATTTCGGATTTAATTAAGAAAATGATTAAAGGAAATTGCCAAACACGTGTGTTAAGATGATTGATAGGCTTGGCAAGGGATGTTTGGACTTCACGCTAGTGATGACAGCAACTAATAATGCTAAGCCTTGGTTTTATTGCCGATCAGATTTTAAGATAGTATTGCCTCTGTCAATGGCAATACCCTAATTTAATTACTTTTAACATCTATATGTCTATAGTGAGCTTTCAAATAATTAACTTGGTGAAGATTTAATCATTACTCCTAAGGGGTAGATTTACTTCAGGTGTAAGTTTATCTACTTGAATATCTTCTCTCGAAGTTTCTCTCCTTAGTATTTGGCAATTAATCTTTATCTCCTAAGTCTGCTAAGATATTGGGGATAATGAGCATTCAATGCCAACTGTCGTATGGCATAAAATATGGTAACATTAAGAATATGCAAAATATACAATAAAGCCAAAGCATTTAATTATTAAAACCTAAAACTAACCGTTCATCGCAAACACCCCTAGCCAACTTAAAAGATTAGTTCATGTATGGGGAAACCAACAATCCTCCTTTCTTCCTTGCGGCGCAACACTCTCTTGCTCATTCATTGAACTCCTTTATATAGGCGATCATGGAAACCCTAATTAGTGTTAGGGTTATAAAGATTTGTTAACACAATTCTCGGCATGTTTCCTCCTTATAGAATTAGGGCTGACTTGGCTCTGACTCAGGGTTGTTTGACCGGGAATCAGACTTCCTTCTTTTGCCAGTCAAGCTTGGCATTCTTCTCCTGCTTTTTGCCAACTGCGCTCATCATTTCTCTCTTGCGTTCACCTGCTCCAGACCTGCCAAACCTACACACCATGACAAGAAGACATCCCTTCACTTTGGCAATGAAAATTGTATATTGCTTAACTCATAGATGCAAATGCATGAAACTACTGGCAAAATATGCTAATATATACCTAAAGTCAAGCAATAGCATGACAATATATGCATGAAAAATACATCTTTTGAGGAGTTATTAGTTAGCACTATGGACCGCCACATCAGCATTGTTAACTGTCACGTCAGTACTTTAACGGTTAACGACGGTCAAGGGGCAAAATTGATGCAAAAATAAGTAGGGTAACATTGCTAATTTGGGTTTACTACAAGGGCAAATTTGACCCATTAGCCTTCAGAATATATGAACAATGATGAAGTGAGCTTAGATATTTTATAGATCTTATATCTATAAATTGGGACACAATGCATGGTAGGGAGGAGGAGGAATGGGATGAAAAATTCAAAACAAGCAATCGTGGAATGAGAAAAGCAGAAAAAGTTGTTTGTCTATAAAAATAAATCTAATTTAAGGAAAAAAGAAAACAACCAGACAAGCTTTGTGTTGTCAATGAAAACATTAAATACACAAATTCGCAAAGACAAGAACACATAAGGATATGCTAAAGAAAGAACCACACCCAATCCTAACTGTGAGGAAGCACGCATGGTGGCCGGATGAGAGGAAATGAAGTGTGTTGGCCGTTAAGTGTTATGAGAAAATATAATAGAAAAAAGGGAATCTGTTTTTTATTAAACATTGAACTAAAGATGGCAGCAACCCAATACATTAACTTGGGTATTTATAACCCAAACTCCAACAGACTCTACAACGGCCCAACTAATTCAAATAACAAACTGACAAGCAGTTAACAACCGCTTAGTCATTAGTCTAACATTCACCCTGCTTTCTTAATCTAATTTTTTGTTCTTCTTCAAACTGATTAGATACTAAAACAACAATCACAATGCAGAGGTTCAAGTACTAACTCAGTAAGCCTGATTCCAAATACTAATTCTCAACAAATTACAAATGTTGACACTGGCAAGAGCTGGTACCCAAGAAGTAAGCATTCTTTCTTCATTCACCATACTTTCCTTCGGAATTCCTTAAGAAATAAAACTTGTAAATCTTACTTGGTGGTTTAATAAGAATCAAAGGTGTTTTTCGTCCTTTATTTGTTCTTTACTCATCTTTCTGTCCTACAATTTTTTCCATTCAAAACTCCTTGTGGAAGAAGTAAACAGTAATGAAGAGATAAAACCCACATTTTTCCTTTGAACAAAATCTCAACATACATCAACTTTCAGAATGAATTGAGACAACAACCATCAACCAAACGAAGAACAAATAGCACACAATACAGCAGTAACACAATGCATCAATCACCAACTTCCAGTTCAGAACATAACAACTTTCAGATTATTCTTGAACAAGATACCAACTTTCAAAATCCAACTATATCAGATCAATAGTCGAAAATTATCAGATAAACACTGAATCAGAACCAAAATGTGAATCGCAAAGCATAAGACAAGCAACCAACAAGAACTAGCAACCACTAAGCAAGAATTGAAGAAGCCAATTCAACATATCTTCAAAACCACCAAATTTAAAACACGTTTCACTAGAATAAACTTCAAATTCAACGCTAATACAAGCAGCAACAACAACTTCAAACTTAGTGTATCACAGTGACTCTTCACAAGATTGAAGCATGAAAAACGAGCAATACATCAATATATCCACATCACAGCAACAATTGTAGAAAGCAGTAAGTTGAGAGGAATAACAGTCGAGCAATTGTAGTTCGGAAAATAAGGAATGAATCAAATTCAAACAATAGAAGAATAAAACTTAGTAAATCAGAAGTAATCACCCATAATCAGTGTATAGCAGAGATGAAAAAGATCAGAAAAAAGAAAACTTAGATTATGGCATATTATTGTAGTAACAAATCAGATAAGAGAGATGAGTAAACCAAAATCTGAAGGAAAGCTTCAATGGACCAGAGAGCGAACGAATCTTGCGGAAGAAAAAGAATTGGGAAAAAATCTCACCGGAAACAAAAAAACGAATGAACCACCAGATCTTAAGAGAAAAAACAAGGTATCCACGTCAATCGATTGAGCAATAGTGAGTGAGAGTAACAGACCATTATGAGATCGACGAAGAGAAGAACGCAATGATGTTGAACGACGGTTGAAGGAAAACATGGAAACACAAAGGGAAAAAAAAAACAGAGAACAAGAATGCGATGAACCAGACCCAAACGACAGTAGCGGAATAAGGACGACGTCAGGATCGACGACGAATGTACCATGTGAGAAAGCACACACGGTGGTCCAACGGTGATGACTGATGAGAGGAAATGAAGTGTGTTGGTCGTTGAGTGTTAAGAGAAATTGTAACACCCAAAAACCGGCTTAGTAGACATACAATTTCTGATATTCGGAATTTATTTTTCCGACAAGTTAAATTCAATTTCCCAAAATATTTGATCCGATTAATTTTGATTCATTTGAGTTTTATGAGAATTAGGATCAAATTACAAGAATGTGAATCTATGAAGATTGAAGTGTAAGATAAGTAAATGGTGACTAAAATGAAAAATCTTAGTGTGGTAAATTAACCATGAAAAGTGATGAGTCAACAAACTCAATTTCATACTCTAAAAAAAGAAGAAGAAAACTTGAAAATGATGGTTTGATTATCGACGTGTTTTGGAAGGCCTTGTTGCTAGGCGAGTGTATTTCGAATTTAGAAAATAAATGGTTGTGTTTTGCATACGTATCTACTACCTTAAAAGTGATTTAACTGATTAAAACAGTGCACTGGTACTAGTATACTGCTCTGATAGATATTGTTTATTTTCTTGTGGTAATGGTCTTATTTAGGAATGCAGACTAGTTCTTATTGTAATTTAGTTTTCCTGGAAATTCAATTAGTTCACTGCCCTGTTTAGGTACATATATTCTTGAATGAACATGTTAAGAAAATGGCAGCGTAAAACTGCACAGTTTTTGGCATTGAAATATTCGATTTTGAAGCTGGAATTAATAACCTTATAACTGCTCTGCTTTGTTTAGATTCTAAGCATGTAGGATTGTATTATGGCATAAAAATGCAACTCATATCTGCTGAATTTAAATCTCATTGAATTACCATGTTAAGGGAGTATCTAGGTTCTTAGTTTGGACTGAAATGATTATATATTTGTTTGCTGCCCAGATTTTGTTGCTTTCATTGTGTTCATAATAAGGTTTAGTAAGCTATTTTGGGAATCATATGTTAAGGATTTATGGAAATTAGCTTTGTGTGTGATGAACGTGCAAGTCCTAAATTTAATATTTTAAAGTTATATTTTAAATTAGGAGAATTGGTAAGTAGGCTAATATTGAGATTAGCCATGGATATAGATCATGATTGTAATCTGTATATGCTTTTTTCTAGAAGAAAACGAATTGGAGGAATTACGAATTGGAAATGGAAAAACTATGGATTCGGAAGTCCCTATCTGAGACGTACGGTAACTCGAATTAGGTGAGTGTCATTTATGTATGCTGGTATTACACATGCATATTTTACCTTGCTATGCTATTATATCTTTTGTTAAATTGAAAGAATGGATTGGAAACCTTAACTTAAGCTTTCAAACATCTATTGACCCGTAATGTCATAAGATACAATGAACTCCTAATTGGAGTTATAGGCTCACTTGCCATGAGGCATTATGAACATTGATACATTGGAGCTTAAAGCTTACTATAGACTCATTTTTCTAATGATAAAGTTTAAAATGTATAAGTTGCCTAAACAATAGAAGCTCTTGGACACTTTGGCTTGGTACAATGGTATATTCGGACTACAGTCCACGGGCTATGACTCAGGAATGGCGATCCCATATATGTGATATGCCTGAACACTAGCCATTGCTTTGTGCTTTGTGTAACACGGACCAATACGGTTAAACATAGACCAATTCTACATATGTCAAATGTGATCCAAAGTAAATATTGTTAAAATACATGAAATCATATATGAACTGTGAAGAATATCAATAAAGCTTTGATAAGGCTCATTATGAGCAATACAAGAATTGTATGCTTGAATAAGATTATGAATAAAGCCTCCATAAGACAAAGTCAAATTTAAGATATAACTCGGTTTAATAAATTGGAATTATGCTATCTAAATCTTAACAGTACTAATGCTATCATATGTTTGTTTACTTTGATTCATGTCACACGTTATGTTATGTTATTGTATAGTCACTACCTCACTAGGCTAAGTAAGCCTAATGCATTTATCCTTTCATGCATTTTCAGGATATAAGATCTTCTTTGGATTGGTTGTAGGTGGAGGTTGCAAGTTACTTCTCAAGCTTTTCAATAAAGTTGATGTTCTTCTTTAAAACTCCTAAAATGGTGGCATATCAGCATATACATATGTTTCATTCTAATAAAATTACATGCCATTTGATTATAATGTTTGAATAGCATCATGAATTGTAAATGGCCTTTAATAATATTTAATATGATATACTCTATTGACGTTATAATTGTGAGAACTACTTGGTGGTAGTTCATTTTCGAATAGAAAAGTATGTTATCGGTTAAAGTTCATTTGACTATTAGTTGAGTGAATGTCAATGGTTTACCATAATATGTTTGATATGTGTGGTGTGATCTCAAAATGGTCTATAAAAATTTATGGTTATGTCTTTAGGGATTGGTTATCTCGAAATGATCTTGATATTATGACTAGAAAGACAATTTGAAATATCGATAATTGGCTATAGTTACAATTTGTAAAAATTGGTGATTCTGCTTGATATGTGTATTGATTAATTCTCTTGATCGAATTATATATTCATAGTGCTTAATGGTTATGTCTTTAGGGATTGAAGCTCTATTTTAGTTTCAATCAATTATATAGTTGAGAAATTGGAATGTTAGAATCTATTAAGACCAATAAAATGATTTTTTCCTAGGGTCTTTGATTTTGGCTTTGGATTGGTGCAAAAGTCTTAGAGAACTAATATATAAGTGTTGGTGATGTATGTGATATACTCATGCTTGATGATGATTGGTTTTGCTGCATACTATTTAGAAAGATAATGCAAATGATATTGTTTAAATCTATTCGGTCATGTCTAAAGAGATTGAATGTGATTTTAGCAAATCTGGACAACGTAAATGTTTTAAGTTTAATGCATAAGAAATCTGATAAGTTGAGGGACTAGATAATATTTTCTATATGAGAACCGTAAGATTGAATCCTTTAAGTTCAAGAATTTGTAAATAAAAATAAAGTTAGTAGTCTTAAAATGGTATTGAAGAGATTGCATAAAAAGATCAATGGAAGCCATATTGGTAAGTATTTCGTGAGTATGGTATCGAATCATTGTCCATGGCATCATTATTGTTATCACTGGATTCATTGAAATATTTGACATATAGAAATATCGATCATTGGCTATTGCATATTGTTATTGAAACATTGTTATTGAAATATTGCTATTGAAACATTGCTATTAACATTTTGTTATTGGATCATTGCTATCGAACTATTGTTATTGAACCCTGGATTCGAGTGGACTTGGATAAAATTGGCATACTATAGAATTCATGAGCTCATTGGTATGGGTGGCTACGGCCTTTATTGTGGTGAGACGGAGGTATGTTGGTTTTGGTCATAAAGGTGACGCGAAGGGAAAATACCACTATTATTTGGTGAGGTGTAGGAATTCACGTATCCACACTCCTTACAACGATCCAAGGAAAACTATTGCTATTGATTATTGACATTTCCTAAATATTGCTACTATATTGATTATTGCTATTGCACCGTTCATTATTATGATAATGGACATAGATTTGGGCATATTGTCATATTATTGCTAGTGAAGTTAATGAAGCATAGTATTGATGCATTCATTGCATTTATATTGTTTATGACTACCTCATCAGGAAAAGTATGCCTAATGCATCCATTCTTCATGCATTTTAGGTTAGCAAGATTTTGTGTTGGAGATCGAGGATTCAGAAGTTTTTGGCAAGTCATGAAGTTGTATAAGCAAAGTATGTTAGCTCTATGAACTCCTAGAATGGTGGCATAATGTTTGTATAAGTCACTTTTAATTTTTTTGGATGCATGTATGCTTTGTGTGTTTTTGGTATGCTTCATTTGACTAAATGGGACATTTGAAAAGTGGTAAAAATTGACTAAAAACATATTTGGCCTAATTTGGGGAAAACAAGGTAAATGGATTCATTTGACCCTAAAATTTGACATGTTGCTAGATTTAGGCTATTAAAACTTGTTGGTAAAGTTTCGTTAAATTTAGACTTGGGTTGGTTGGGTAAATTGACGATAAACCAGATAAAAATTGCCATTATAGACCCTTCCGTACCGATATGGGTGGTGACGTATCGGTACGGCTTGTCTAAATTCAACCTAGAATAGAGGGCGTATCGATAAGGCTTTAGGGGTACTGATATAGAATATTGACTCTGGAAAATTTGTGTATCACAATACCGATACACCTAGGAGCGTACTGGTACCCCTTTTGAATCTAAAAAATTGAAATTGTTGTCGTCCTCACATACCGATGTACATTAGAGTTAACCGTTTTAACGGTCACCATCAAGACGTATCGATACGTATGGACTTGTATAGGTACAAATTTTTAAATCTGTAAAAATTTTAAGTCGCATTGAGTTCAGTGTATCGATACGTGATTGCCTCGTATCGATACGACCCATTTAATATTCAAACTGATTTACCGAACTTTATAGAGGCGTATCGATACAATCCCATGGTGTATTAATACCCGTAGTGTTAAATTTGTTTTAAGGTTTAAAATGAATTCTGGAATTTTGCATATTGGTCACTAAGTGACTGTGTGAATGCTTGGCAAAAGGGTGAAATATGTACCGAAAGTCTATGAAAACAATGCCAAGATTAAGTCTTTTGCGTGCAAGTATACATGGTCCGCAAGTAATACAGTAGTGAGTTGAGTATCGATCCCACAGAGATTGACTTGGAATTTAACTGCTTTGATTGTTTACTTGTCGAGGGAAAAACATTGTTGAGTTGAAATTCATTTTGAAAGTGATTAAAGGAAAAGAAATGAAAACAAAACAACGTTGGCTAGGAGAGTTGTAAAATGATTTGTGAGCGTTGGCAATGAATGCCTGGTTTTCACGCTGTTCATGCCATGTAAGCCTTTAATAATGTTCTACCTTGGCATTGTTTACAGAGCAGATTCAAAGTTGGCATTGCCTCTATCGATGGCAATACCCTAAATTAACCATGTAAAAACCCCTATATGTCTATAGTGCATGTTTTCCATAAATTAATTTGATTAAGTCCCAATCTTTACTCTCTAAGGGGTAGACTCACCCCCGAAGTAAGTTCATCTACTTGAACATCTTTTGTCGAAGCTTCTCACCTTAGAATCTGACAACTAATAATTGCCACCCAAGTCTGTTAAGATATTGAGGTGCAATAGGCAAACTGTGCCAACGGTCGCATGACATAGAAGTTATAGAAAAAATGAAGATCGTGCCAGATGAATAAAACTATGCCAAAGCATTCTAATTATAAAAAACAAAATATTCAAACAGCGTTCAACGCAAGCATTCCCCACCAACTATTAAATTAGTTCATGGTGAGGGTATCAACAAAAAACCTCCAATGTTTTCTAACAACTTCATCATCTTAAAAATAAAAACAACTAAACCGAAGGAAGAAACAAGAGAAAAAGTCAGTCGATGCAGCCTTTCTTGATCCAGTCTTTCCTTGGTCCAGCCTCTCTAGGCTAATTATGAAGGCAAGAGCTAAGTGGAGAGATCAGAGAATTGTTGTTGTTTTTCGTGATTAGAAATGCTCTCTTTAAATAGGAGTGAGAGGAAGCCCTAGATAAGGTAGAGGGTTTGAAAATTGGATCAGGCTGCAAGATAATTGCTTTATCGTCTTATCACCTTATCTTTATTTTGAACTCTAGGGCTAACATGTACTGGATCATGAGCTACTTTGACCGGTCATTGGACACCACTTCCTTGCCAATCGAGCTTGGAAAAATTCTTCTGCCCTCTTATCTACTCCTATTTTTTTGGAGTTGGTTTCAATGTGCTTTTCTCAGGATCTGATCTAGTCCTATTTTCTCAGGCTGATACTTCTTTGCTAAGGGTCTTGGCAGAAATTCTTTGGTCCTTCTACTTTGCTCTACCAATCGCTACTCAGCAATTTTCCTATGGCGTCCTGACGTTCTGTTCCAGCATTTCATTACCAAGCATGACTGCCTAAAACATGCATAAAAACAACAAAACACCCATCATTATGGAAAAATAATGCCTACTAATTCATTTATGCAAAATGCGTGATTCTAACACTAAATGCAAACAAATGTACCCAAAGGCAAGCAAAAAGCTATGTAAAATAGGCATAAAATATAGTATTTTTGAGAAGTTGACACTACCCTAAACCTAGATCATTGCTTGTCCTCAAGTAATGCAAAAACTAAAAAGAAAATAGAAAATCAAATAGTACCTCGGCAAAATTACAATGCTTTCCAATATCTGCCAGCAAGCTAAAATTGACCCTAGGTCTATCCTCATATATCTAGTATATTAATGCCAACAGTTCAACAAATTCAAGAGCAGCAATAAAGGCATAGTCTAAGGTCATGAAGTGTGCATAAGTTCAAGTAACATGCACCAAGTTCATATCAACTCCCTTAGTAATATTTACTACCCAAACTCAGAATTATTTGAATTTTTTTATTTTATTCTGCCAAGGGTATTTTCTTGTTGGCAATTAAGTAGGGTCTCATCATGTATTATTTGGCACGAGACATAAGAGGGAGCAAACCACGAATACCCGTGTTAATCTAGATTACATCACTAAGCTAACCCATACACTCTTACCCTAAAGTTTTGTTGGCTTGAGAACTAAGAGGGAGCAAACCACGAAGACCCAAGTTACTTATTGTGTAAGGCAAAGGAATGTTCTTTTTAAGTTTTTCAGCCTTTGGCTGAGCATTGCTGCCTTATTCTTTTCTTTTTACCTTAGCATTGTTTTTATTCTGAGTTTAGTTTTAAAAGGTCCTAAGCTTGTTTCAAGAACTAGATACATGCCACGTGTAAAGTGAAACTAAAATTCCCAAGACTATAGTTCATTGCCAAGCTACCTGGCATCGAAGTTCTGCTGGCATACAATTTCATATGATTAATTTTCCTCATTGGACAGACTAACTAGTTACAAGTTCTGCAAAACTAACAACATGCTGGCAAACATTCAAAATTAAGTTGAGGAATTTTTTAGGGGTTTGGTATGCATGTGCTATCCTATATGGCAAACAAACTTAAATTTAGACATGGATATGCATGGCAACAAATGGAAGGCAATACACACCCGCAAACCCAAGGTGTGCATTGTCTTCAATGCATGAAAACAACACATATATACAAAGGAACATACAATGCATGGACATGAAAAATGAAATAAAATGCAATAATGGAGTTAATGAGAAGAAGACTCCCCTTCCTTGGAGGGTTCTAACCTCGACACTCGAGTCTTTCTCTTGACAAAATTGCCTCAGTCAAAGGCCATATGTTTCTTCCTCTTCAAGTTTGGCTTTGTTGCAGTTGTGGAAGCTCTTATATCACGAAGAACTTCCTCAACAATCTTTTCTGGTTTGGTGGCAACATGGGCAAATTTAGATGCATCAGGCGTAGCACCAGCTTGGATTTGGATTTCTTCATCCTCTAATTCTAGTGGTGTATCAGTACTGGTGAATTCAACATGAACTGGTGAAGTAGGGACTGGAGAAATTGGAATTGGAGAGATTGGGACTGTTGCATCAGACTTCTGAGACGGTGTGCATGAAGAGTAGGGACTGGCTGGCATACTTCCCTTGGCAAGGAGATCGGTAGGAAAATAAGGGAACTCTGGCACTATGTATGCTGACAGTCCCTCCAGGGCCTACTTCAGGGCACAATCCCTGGCATAAATGTACTGCCAAAGCAGAGCATTCTGCTCCTCTACTTTCTCCAACTTAGAAAGGATCAGCTCTTGATGCTGGCAAGTATGGGATAATGTTGCAACTGAACTAGTTGGCATAGGATTTGTGGCCTCAGCCTTGGCCGTCTTGACTTTGGGCACCGGTTCAGCAGCCTTTTTCTTACCCTTCTCTTTAGTTTCACTGGCAGTCAACTACCTCCATAATGCAGGGGTTATTTTTTCCTTTTCTCCGTTACATGCTGTCTGTTTCAAGCTGTGGCACCTTGTGTTGTACGCAAATAGAAGATATTAGCAAATGAAAAATTAAACTACTATTGGTCTTACCTGCACACTTATAGGACTCATCCATAATGAGTTTTCCAACATTTATCTTTCGTCCAGTCATGATTGAAGGCAACAACGCCAGCCTTTCTTCTGAAAGTGGTTCATTATGAGTAGTGAGCATTAGGCTGGCCTTGAAGAAGTGGTTTCATCCCCTCGGTTGCGACTCTAATGCCAGTCGTTTTATTGTTCTGTGGCCCTTGGATGAAACATTCCATTTGGTGTCCGGCTCGCAAAGGTCCTTCAACAACACCTTCCTCTTGGCCTTGTCCAGTGAATCAACAAAGTCGGTGTGCTTTTCCTGTTCTCCATCCAAAGAAAACATCGCACCATCAAGAAAGGTGAATCCTTGGTCGTAAGATGAGCATAGAACTCTCGAACGATGTTGTTGTTAATGTCTCCTGATTGCTGGCAAAACTTCTCCTATTTATAGCTCTTTACAGTGGCAATAAACTCCAGTGAATATTTGATATTGGGTTTATTTTTGAACTCTTATCCTTTCTCATAACACAAGTTTCTTGAAGCAAATCTCGTTATGTTTTTTCTCAATTTCTTTATTGAAGAATGTCTTGAATGGTAATGAGGAAGAAGCCATAGAAATATTAATCAAAAAAAGGAAAAAAAGATGAAGAATCAGTGGCCTTTGGTTTCTTGATCGCTAGGGTCGATGAAAGAAAAAGTAATAGAGGGTTTATGGATCGGTTGAGTATTTAAGTAGGGAAGAGAAAGGAAAGGTTGAGTGTTTAAGTTGGCCGAATTAATGGGGATAATGATGAAGTTGAATTTAATTGGAGAAGAGAAAGTGATAATGATAAGGGTTTTTGAAAGGATAAACGGCGGGGGAAGTTAGAGGGATAAGGTGATTAGGGTTGATGATTTTTGAGTTTTTTCACTTATCCTAGGTGGCTAGGGTTTTTATCTACACTTCACCTAATTTTCACCTCTCTCATCTATCTGTGGCAGTCTTGCCTTGGCATCCTGGCTGGCAATAAAGTGTTGTGTGCACTCAAAGAAACCTTTCAAACATAGAAAATCAAATAAAAGAAAGGAAAGGAAAAAATCATAATAAATGGAAAATACTGAAAAAGAAAAACATCTAATCCTACTATTTACAAAAGTTAAACCATGGTGATGATCATTGAATCTCTGTCAGGAGAATAATGTCCTTGGCATCCATTGGAGTGCCATTCACATAATGCTTCAATCTTTGGCCATTCACTTTGAAGATTGTTCCATTCTTTAAATCCTTGACGTCAACTGCTCCATGAGCATATGATTTCATAACTTC
The DNA here is from genome assembly GCA_019671005.1 of Hibiscus mutabilis. NCBI lineage: Eukaryota > Viridiplantae > Streptophyta > Magnoliopsida > Malvales > Malvaceae > Hibiscus > Hibiscus mutabilis. Next base: position 38,461,519 of record CM033738.1, read on the forward strand.
AAATGGACCCGACCATCTGGACTTAAGCTTCCCTGGAAACAACTTTAATCATGAGTTAAATAAAAAAACACGTTAACCTACCTCAAACTATCTTAGCATTATCCTTCTGTCATGCCAACCCTTGGTCCGTTCTTTGTAATGTCTAGTATTCTCATAGGCTTGCGTTATGAATTTGTCCAACTCGTTCAAATCAAGTAATCTCTTATTTCCAGTAGCTCTCCATGATATGTCAAGTGTTTTGACTGCCCAATATACTCGATGTTCCAATTCTACTGGCAAGTGGCATGGTTTTCCAAAAACAAGTCTAAATGGGGAGCATCCCAAAGGTGTTTTAAAAGATGTCATGTAAGCCCACAAGGAGTCATCTAGTCTCAAGGACCAGTCCTTCCTTGATGGATTTACATTCTTTTCAATGATACATTTGATCTCTTCATTTGAAATCTCAGCTTGCCCATTTGTTTGGGGATGGTATGCCGTGGAAATCCTTTGCTAAATTCCATATTTGGAAATGGTCTTGGCATCGTTTTTTGTCAATGCAACAACCTTAACCTATTTCAAAAAGTAGTCAACAACCACGAGGATGTATAGGTTACCAAATGATGGAGGGAATGGACTCATGAAGTCTATCCCCTATACATCAAATAAGTCCACATGCATGATGTTTTGGAGTAGCAGTTGGTTTCTGCCAAAGATATTTCCTATCTGCTGGTATCAATCACATGCCTTAGCATAATTGTGGGCATCTTTGTATAGTGTGGGCCAAAAGAATCCTGACTGTAGCACCTTGGCAGCAGTTTTCATCCCAGCAAAGTGACCTCCATACAGTGCTGCATGGCATAGTTGCAATATGTTGTGTTGCTCATCCTCTAGCACACATCGTCTGATCACTTGGTTGTCACACTACTTGAACAATATTGGCTTATCCCAATCATATTAACGAGCTTCTCGTAGAAAATGTTTCCTGGCATTGTATGCCAAGTCTGGTGGCAAAATATTGCTTACCAAGTAGTTGACTATGTCAGCATACCATGGCATAGCATTAACTACATGCAAATATCCGTCAGGAAATTCATCTCTTATAACAACAGTCATACCATTTTCAAGGTGATAATCTAGGCGTGATAAGTTGTCAGCTACCAAGTTTTCACTGCCCTTCTTGTCCCAGATCTCGAGGTCAAATTCTTGTAATAGAAGTGTCTATCGGATTAGTCTGGGCTTGGCATCTTTCTTTTCCAAAAGGTACTTCAAAGCCGAATGATCTGTATAAACCACAAATTTGTTACCAATTAGATAGGATCTAAATTTATCAAAAGCAAATATAACTACAAGAAATTCTTTCTCAATTATAGAATAATTCAGCTGTGCTCTATTTAATATCTGGTTGGCATAATATATGGCTTGAAAAAATTTGCCACGCCGTTGTCCCAAGACTGCTCCGACGACATAGTCACTGGCATCGCACATGATCTGGAATGGTTTATTCCAATCTGGTGCTACAACTATTGGGGCATTAATCAATCTCTCCTTAAGTTTCTGAAAAGTTCTCAAACACGAATCATCAAAGGCAAAAGCAACATTTTGTTCCAATAACAAGCATAAAGGTTTAGAAATTTTAGAAAAGGCTTTAATGAAATGGCGATAGAAACATGCATGTCCCAAAAAACTTCTTATACCTTTTTTACACTTGAAGTTGATAGAAAGTGCTTGATTACCTCAACTTTTCTTTGGTCAACCTCTAATCCTCTCTCGGTTACTTTGTGCCCAAGAATAATGCCCTTCTTCACCATGAAGTGGTATTTCTCCCAGTTCAAGACTAGGTTTGTCTCAATACATCTCCTCAAAACTTGCTCCAAACTCTAAAGACATTCCTTGAATGTTTTGCCAAACACCGAGAAATCATCCATGAATACTTTCAGGTTGTGCTCTATCATTTCAGAAAAAATAGACATCATGCAACGCTGAAACATTGCCAGGGCATTACACAGCCCGAATGACATCCATCTAAAAGCAAACGTCCTATAGGGATAGGTAAATATGGTCTTCTCTTGATCATCAGGGGCGATGGAAATTTGGTTATAACCTGAATAGCCATCCAAAAATAATAGAAAGCTTTACCTACCAATCTGCCTAGCATTTGGTCGATGAAAGGCAATGGGAAGTGGTTCTTCCATGTGGCACTATTCAGCCTCCTATAATCCATGCACACTTTCTATCTTGTGAAAGTCCTAGAGGGAATCAAATCATCTTTGTTGTTTTGTACTACAATCATGCCACCCTTCTTTGGCACACACTGTACTGGGCTAACCCACGAGCTGTTAGATGTGGGATAGATTATCCAAGAATCTAACCACTTAATAATCTATTTCTTTACTACTTCTTTCATGCTCAAGTTTAGCCTTCGTTGTCCTTCAATGGTCTTGCCATGGTATTCCTCCAAGATAATCTTGTGCATGCAAATAGTTGGGTTAATACCTCAAATGTCTGCCAAGGTCCAACCCAAAGCTTGCTTATTGTTGCTTAATATTTCCAGTAATCTTCCCTTATGATCATTAGTGAGATCAGTAGCAATGATTACTGGCAGAGTTGAGTTTTTACCTAAGTAAGCATATTTGAGGTGGTCTAGCAATGGCTTCAACTCCAATTCGGGTGGTTCCTCAATGGATGGTTTGGGTGCCATAATTTCTTTGTCAACCTACCCTAATGGCTCTGGTTGTTCAAAATAGTTCACATATTCAGCCTCCAAGGCTGGTTCTTCAGGTTCGTCAATTATTTCAACATTGCCATCCAGCTCTCTAGCATCGTCATCTGCATCTTGGCATAACTTTGCCAAGTCCATCATGAAAAGTGATTCTAACATCTCATCGGTTTGATACTTTTCAGGCTCGTCTACACATTTAATACCTTGAAACACGTTAAATGTAACATGTTGATCATTAATAAGTTCACCCTTGTGAACATCGATTAAAGCTCTACCCGTGGTAAGGAAAGGTTTGCCTAATATAATCGACATATTCACATTAGCTTCATAATCTAAAATGATAAAATCAGCATAAAATATAAATTTGTCTACCTTTACGAGCACATCTTCAATCTTACCCTTGGAATGAGCAAAAGATTGGTCTGCTAGCTAAAGTGTCACCGTGGTAGGTCTTACTTCTATACCAAGCTTCTTGAAAATAGATAGTGGCATCAAATTTATGCTGGCAACCTAGTCGCACAGTGCCTTGGCCACGAATCTATTGCCAGAGGTACAAGGAATAGTGAAATTTTCTAGATCTTTCAACTTTGGTGGTAATCGGTTGCGTATCATGGCACTGCATCCTTCTGTGAGGGCTACAGTCTCAACTTCCTCTTTTTTGACAGGAAGCCTTTCATAAATTTCACGTAGTTGGGCATTTTCTCAAGAGCTTCCACCAAAGGTATGTTGATTTGTAGCTACTTAAGAACTTCTAAGAAGTGCTTAAATTGCTTGTCTTGCTTATGTTTTTGAAGCTGAGTTGCAAAAGGTGGTGGCGGATAAACAACTGCTGGCTCCACTGGCTTTGCCAAGGTGGTGATGGCATCAGGTTCCTTCCTTGCATCATTCTACTATTTGACATTATTTTGCTATTTGGCATCATATGATGGGTTGGCTTCAAGATTTGGTCTGGCAGCATCATCTTTCGTTTCTGCTTCTTTGGTGTCCTCTGCTGGCATCAGCTTCTCAGCTTGGAAATGAGTTGATTGCTCAACATCCATCTCTATCTCACATTGCTTACCGCTCTGAAGAGTTGCTACTTTACATTGCTCATTGCCTTTGTACCGAGCATCCTCAGTATCACTTGGCAAGGATCCCTAGGGTCAATTGGTAATTGCATTGGCAATCTGCCCTAGCTGAACTTCCAAGTTTACCATTGATGCCTCCAAAATCAGAATTGTGGCATCATTCATCTCCATGTAGTCTGCCAAAGTCCCCTGGTTGGGTCTTTGTCCTTGCTGGAAATTGTTATGGGCTCTCGTTGGCATGGCATTCTAATTGAATGCTGGCATGACATCGTTATTTTGCCTCTAAATATTGTTGTTTTGACGCTGGGTGTTGTACTGGTTGCTTTCTTGATTTCCCTAGGCCAAATTTAGGTGCTACCTCTAATCTGCATTGTAAGTATTAAAATTATAATTTTGATCAAAATTTCCAACATAATTTACTGACCCAGGGTTGGCAGGACAATCATCCATATGATGATCCTCTCCACATATCGTGCAAAATGGTTCAATGCCTTGACTTCTTGGGGTTCATTGCTCTTTTGTAAAGTTTTCACTATGCTAGCAAGATTAGAGATATGAGTTTTAATGGATGTCAATGCATCAAGCTCCAACTTTTCGGTTGTTTTTGTTCCAGTCCCCAGTCTGGCAGTGGGATACTGGAAATCATTGGTAGCAATCCTCTCAAGGATGTCAACTGCCTCTATGTAGTTTTTGTCTAACAGTGAACCATTTGCTGAGGCATCAACAACTGTCCTAGCATGTACATTAAGTCCATTTTAAAAAATTTCTATCCGGGTGTAATTAGGGAATCCGTACATCGGACATCTCCTTAGCAGGTCTTTGAATCTTTCCCAAGCTTCATACAAAGTCTCGTCATCAACTTGCCTGAATGCAGTGATCTCATTCCTTAATATGGCATTGAGCTTAGGTGGCTAAAATCGCAGTAAAAACTTATGGCATAGGTCGGCCCAAGTAGTGATTGATCCCAATGGCAAAGAACTTAGCCATGACTTCGCTCTGTCTCTTAGTGAAAATATGAATAATTTCAGCTTCACTATGTCCTCATGAACTCTAGGTTGTTGAAAGAGTTGACAAACTTCCATGAATTGCTTCAGGTGTTACCTTGAATCTCTAGTAGATGATCCATCAAACTGTACTACATTCAAAAGAGTTTGAATCATTATCGGTTTAGTTTGAAATTAGTTGTGTTTACCCCATGGTTAAATAGGCATGGCATCAAATTGTCAACATTCGGTGCCAAGTGCTCTCTAATCGGTCCCTCCACAGCAATGGCAGGTTCGGCATGGGCAGCTGGCATCCCATTGTGTATTGGTTGATCTTCCTGGTTAACTAGAACACCATTAATTCCTCTATTATCGTTTTAAGCCATCTCTCTGAGTTTCTTTTTCAATCTCTGTAAGGTTCGTTCGATTTTTGGTTTGTATGGCCAAGATTCTGTCTCTGAGCGGTTCCTGGTCATACACCAACCAAAACAATAAAATAAAAACAAAACAAGTAAATCAAAGCAATAAACTCCGTTGCAATCCCCGACAACAACACCAAAAACTTGTTGTGACTGTATGAATGTTTGGCAAAAGGGCGAAATATGTATTGGAAGTGTATGAAAACAATGCCACGACTAAGTCTTTTGCGTGCAAGTATACACGGTCGGCAAGTAATACAACAGTGAGCTGAGTATCGATCCCACAGAGATTGACTTGGAATTTAACTACTTTGATTGTTTACTTGTTGAAGGAAAAAGATTGTTGAGTTGAAATTGGTTTTAAAAGTGATTAAAGGAAAAGAAATGAAAACAAAACAACATTGGCAAGGAGAGTTGTAAAATGATTGATGAGCGTTGGCAAGGAATGCTTGGTTTTCACGATGTTCATGCCATGCAAGCCTTTAATAATGTTCTACCTTTGCATTGTTTACCGAGCAGATTCAAAGTTGGCATTGCCTTTGTCAATGGCAATGCACTAAATTAACAATGTAAAAACCCCTATATGTATATAGTGCATGTTTTTCATAAATTAATTTGATTAAGTCCCAATCTTTACTCTCTAAGGGGTAGACTCACTCCCGAAGTAAGTTCATCTACTTGAACATCTTCTGTCGAAGCTTCTCACTTTAGAATCTGACAACTAATTGTTGTCACCCAAGTCTATTAAGATATTGAGGTGCAATAGGAAAATTGTGCCAGCGTTTGCATGACACATAAGTTATAGAAAAATTGAAGATCATGCCAGATGAACAAACCTATGTCGAAGCATTCTAATTATTAAAAACAAAGCATTCAAATGGCGTTCAACGCAAGCATCCCCCACCAACTATTAAATTAGTTCATGGTGAGGGTATCAACCAAAAAACCTTCAACGTTTTCTAACAACTTCGTCATCTTAAAAATAAAAACAACTAAATCAAAGAAAGGAACAAGAGAGAAGGTCGGTTGATGCAGCCCTTCTTGATCCAGGCTTTCCTCGGTGCAACCTCTCCAAGCTAATTGCGAAGGTGAGAGCTATGTGGAGAGATCGGGGAATTGTTGTTGTATTTCGTGATTGGAAATGCTCTCTTTAAATAGGTGTGAGAGGAAACATTAGAAAAGGTGGAGGATTTGAAAATCGGATCATGCTCCAAGAAAACTACTTTATCATCTTATCCACTTATCTGCATTTTGAACTCTAGGGCTGACGTGTACTGGATCATGAGCTGTTTTGACCGGTCATCGAACACGACATTCTTGCCAATCGAGCTTGGCAAAAATATTCTGCCCTCTTATCCACTCCTATTTTTTCAGAGTTGGTTCCAATGTACTTTTTTCAGGATCTAATCTGTTCCTATTTTCTCGGGCTGATACTTCATTGCCAAGGGTATTGGCAGAAATCCTTTGGTCCTTCTACTTTGCTCTGCCAATTGCTACTCAGCAATTTTCCTCTGGCGTCCTGACCTTCTGTTCCAGCATTTCGTTGCCAATCTTGTCTGCCTAAAACCTGCATAAAAATAGCCAAACTCCATTCATTATGGCAAAAGAATGCCTACTAACTCCTTTATGCAAAATGCATGATTCTAACACTAAATGCAAACAAATGTACCCAAAGGCAAGAAAAAGCTGTGTAAAATAGGCATAAAATATAGTAGTTTTGAGAAGTCAACAATACTGGAATTCGTTAACAACTATCTGCTCCTTCCTGATTGAGGATGTCAGACCTGTAAATTTTTTTGTCCTTTAAGAAATAATCAAATATCTTTAGGAAAAGATAGACATAACTTAAGAAAAATATCTTTTGAGAAAAGATTTAATTAAGAAATTTTGTTTTGAGGAAAACATACTTGTGAAAGAGTTGAATTTAGAAAATCATGTTTTAAGAAAAACTTCCTTTTGAAAGGATGGAATTAAAAAATTCTTGTTTTTGAGAAAAATGTCCTTATGGAATAAAGAAATTAATAAATTCTCGTTTTAAGAAAAACATCCTTATGAAAGGATGGAATTCATAAATTATCGTTTTAAGAAAAATGTCCTTCTGGAAGAATGAAATTAAGAATTTCCTGTTTTAATAAAAAGTATCCTAATGAAAGGATGAAATTAAGAAATTCTTGTTTTAAGGAAAATATCCATATGGAAGGATATAATTAAGAAATTCCTAATTTAACAAAAATATCCTTATGAAATGATGAAATTAAGTCATTCTTACGAGTAGTGAATATGCAAATTTACATTTCGGTAATGTATTTATGCAAATAACATGCTTGTGCATGTTTTCGTGATGATGCAAAGATGGATGAAATTTTTTTTGGAATCTTCAAGTTATGAATGCTTGATGACAAAATATATGTCATGAAATATGACCATGTTTGATGATGCAATGATGCATATGCTTTCATGTATGCCCTCATGATGGACGAATATGGTTGTAATACTTGCAGAAGTCCTTTTCTTCTGGCTCAACTTAATTTTCTGATTTATTTTTGTTCAAAATTTGCCTCAGCAAAAGTCCCCCCCCCCAAATTTCATTGTCCTCATTCTTTTCTGAATTTGAACTTTTGAGCTGAATGACCCTGACGTAATCTTTTTTTCTTCTTCTCAGGAGAAATTGAATTTATCATTTTTCAAATCTTTATAAGCTATGCTTTGATGCCCTAGTTATTCTTAGTCTCGAATATCATTTTTATTGAATACCTTTGAAGGCTTTAAACTTCTGATCTTAGTAGACACATGTATTGGGTCCTATACTTTAAATCTCTATAAAGAGTAACGCGAGAAATCTTTTGTTTCTTAACAATGCAAGATGCTTATATGAATGAGCAAAGAATATTTATTCTTTCAAAAATATGATTTTTCAAAAATAGGGGCCCCATATATCTTGTATAGGGGCGTCTTTGAACCCACTTGCCGAGGGTCATCCCAAGCGTAGTTTGTGTCTAGAGGACCTCAAATGTTGCATCAATGTCTGAAGATATGAAGTGTCTACCAGGATATTAGGTTTTCGAGAAGGTCATTTCCTATATGCCTAATTTCTAACCAGTTTGTGGCTCTCTTTGACTCTATATCTTGTGTAGGGGCCCCATATATCTTGTGTAGGGGCGTCTTTGAACCCACTTGTCGAGGGTCATCCCAACCGTAGTTTGTGTCTAGAGGACCTCAAATGTTGCATCAATGTCTGAAGATGTGAAATGTCTTCCAGGCTATTAGGTTTTCGAGAAGGTCATTTTCTATATGCCTAATTTCTAACCACTTTGGGTGGCACTCTTTGACTCATGAACTCCACCCATTATGTTATTCCCTATTTTTTTATCTCCATCAAGAATTAGAAGTTTCAAAATCTCTGAATAAAGGATAACCCTATAAGGCGAGATGTAATTTGAAGACAAACTCTTTCTCTTCAGATATCCACTTATAATCAGAATGGTCTTTGGAGACATACAATGTAGGCCAGAGCTTGCAATTAAGAACGAAATGCTATTTTTGCAGTGCTTGATTTGATCTTGCTTAGATGCATTATTTTTCTCTTTATTTTTTCTAGATCGCTTTAAACTGCCAGTTTCGGGGTTTCACCATAGAGTTTATTTCCGTTCTTCTACTTTGGAACTTTGCAACTTAAGCAAACTTGTACTGTGACTGAACATCGGTGCCTACTTTGGTTTTGCAGATAAGCAGTCATCCAAATCTCTTTTAGGTAAGGATTCATTTGAATGAAATATTCTACATTTACTTCTCCCTTAAAGGCTTCATTCTTTGATTTGAGGTCTTCATTTTTCTATTTCTCTTTCTTTTTTCTTTTTTTCTCTTTTTTATCTAAAGCGTCTTTTTGGGTTTTCGCCCTAGATATTTTCAAAAATTTCTTCCCAAAGCATCCTTTTGGGTTTTTACCTTGGTTTCTCTTTATCTTTTTCTTCTTTTATCTTGTTTTTTATCTAAAATGTCCTTTTGAGTTTTCACCATAGATATTCTTTTATTTTTCTTTTTTTCTTGATTCCGAGTTCAAGATTTCTAGTTTGACTTGATAGGCTCTTCAAGCACATATTACCTCTTGCACTTGATGTAGATCATTTTATTTCATGCTCCTTGATGAACAAGTCTTCCCAATACGATCAAAATTATTCATCTTCCACTTGAAGAAGCTGTCTCTTGCCCTTGTGTGACGGTGATCTTTTGTAACACCCCGATCTTGTCCTGGATCCAGAGTATCACATTCGGGTCACCCAAAATTGACCCATCAAAATTTTCTCGTTTAAAACCACAAGTTGGCAATTCTCAAAACGATTCATTTCCATAAAATCCACATAGATAAAGAGACTATAAGGGTTTACAAAATATAATTTCCAAATAAAATATATCGTTTAACCAAATAACAGTAAATCAAAATAAAATACAGACTCGACTGTGGTAAGGTCCTATGAATACAATCAGTCCAAACTAAACATCAAGTGTTGTACTCTGGAACTGGCCTGGTGCTGGGAAATCATTCTCAATGTGCTCCTCCAAAAGAAACATGTCAACCTACGCACAGAAAAACCACAATTCCGCACGCTAAGCTAACAAAGCTCAGTGGTACATTTCTACTCTACCGCAAATCATGAATATCATAAAACAAGCATGCATGATAATATAATTAAGAGTGCACAGAAAGGCTTCTAAACATCTAAGGATCATCTTGCACCTGAAGGTCAAGTGCCTTCACATGTAACTGAAGGTCAACATTTAAGCCTTGCCTGAACCTCTTGCACATCAACTCTGTTGTGGCAACCAACTCTAGAGCATAACAACTCAAACACAAAAACTCTTGCTCATAAGCAAACATCGTTCGGTCTCCCTGTACCAGATGCAAAAACTGGTCCCTCATCTCATCCATATGTACCTCACTGATATACTTCTTCTGAAACTCATCCACAAAGATATCCATTGTCGGGAGTGCAGGCTTTAGACCCAACTCTACAGTCTCCCACCACTCATGTATATTACCCTTAAGAAGGGAAACAATGCAATCAAGATCATCTTCTGAGCTTTCCTTCATCTGTCTCAAGATTCTCTGTGTCGCGCAACCACTGGTTAGCCTTAATCGGGTCATCCTCACCCAAGCCTTCGAAATTCTTAGGCCCAAAACGATAAAGCCTCTCTACAAGGGTCTTGCGAGGCGTCTCAGATTACCTCAGAATAGCTTGCACCATACGCAAGAGGGTAGAGGTAAGGTCACGAAAGTGACCCGCCTCTCCACTACCGATTTCACCTTCCATCAATCCTTTTCTAAAACACAACAAACAAGGTGGCACATCAGGATTCCCAGTCTTATAAGGTACACTTAAATTTATGGACTTGTATTCACTAGACACCTTACCACGACCTCTATACCACCCCGGGGTTTCCTAGAACCGACTAAACCTAAACTCTGATACCACTAAATGTACCACTTTGATCCCTTCCTGGATCCGGAGCATCACATTCGAGTCACCCAAAATTGACCCATCAAAATTTTCTCGTTTAAAATCACAAGTTGGCAATTCTCAAAATGAGTCACTTCTATAAAATCCACATAGATAAAGAGATTATAAGGGTTTACAAAATATGATTTCCAAATAAAATACATCGTTTGACCAAATAACAGTAAATCAAAATAAAATACAGACTCGACCGTGGTAAGGTCCTATGAATACAATCAGTCCAAACTAAACATCAAGTATTGTACTTTAAAACTGGCCCAGTGCTGGGAAATCCTCCTCGATGTGCTCATCCAAAAGCAACCTATCAATCTACACACAGAAAAACCACAATTCTGCACGCTGAGCTAACAAAGCTCAGTGGTACATTTATACTCTACCACAATTCATGAATATCATAAAACAAGCATGCATGATAATATAATTAAGAGTGCACAGAAAGGCTTCTCAACATCTAAGGATCATCTTCTAGCCTATCCTAGCTAGAGCTTACAACTATCTCAAGACACCACTATTATGTAAGAAGTCTACCAAACCAACTCAGGCTTACAATACTCGAGGCCACTCTGTCCGTCGAGCTATGTCCTATTCCCTGATCACATAGCCCAAGGGTTAACTAGCCCATACTCGAGATCACACAGCCCATCGAGTTACTCGAGCTCACACAGCCCACCGAGTAACAACACTACCCTGATCACATAGCCCAATGGTAAAATAGCCAATACTTATTATCCATACAACAACATAAATAACATACATTCCATAATGGCCAACGAAGCCCTACTATTTTCCCGTACTCACACAGTCGTCGGGTTACCCGTGATCACATAGCCGTCGGGTTAGGATCATATCCAGATCATTATAGCCGCAGATACGTCCTAGACATACTTGGATCATAATAGCCACAATCAGTCTTTTCCTGAGATCACACAGCCGAACAGGTTACTCGAGATCACATAGCCCATCGAGTTACTTGAGCTCACACATCCCCTAAGTTGTATTTCCATATCCTGATCACATAACCCAAGGACATGTTTCAGACCGCATCCAGATCACATAGCCCATGGACACATCAGATGTACTCGATAACATAGCCTGGAGTACCTATCCCCTTATTTAAGTGCCCTTGCACTGACTCTAGGACATCCGAATTCTTAACCAAGACATATACGTTATCACATGCTCCCCCGAGCATTAATACATCTCACCAAGAGATGAAAGGCATCTAGCCAACCATTACCAATGCCCCAAGGCATGACTCGTTTGATGCAATAATTAAGATATGTCTTTAGGATTCGTTACGCCTTTCTTGTTAGATTATTTTGTTAGTCGAAGCAACCAGCCTATATGGGCGCCCCCCCAATTCCCATGTAGTATCAACCGATCCACCACGGATCCCTATAAATGATTAATACGAGCTGTCCACTCATTAATCACCAAACCATTAGTCATTTATTCCACCTATGGGTTACCAACCTTAATTTCATAGTTTTAGGATTTGTTCTATACCTTTAGGGACTCATTGGACCCTTTAGCACGAATTATATAGCTCTCGAATGTGAACTCAACCTTTTTGGGCAAATTACCCAGTGAGTATCGATACTTCAAGATGAGTATCGGTACAGCTCTCTCGGTATCGATAACCCCTATGAGTACCGATAGCAAATTAGATTCGAAAGAATTGGCCCTTGCCTTGTACCGATACACTTCGTTCTATCCTGATACTCTATATCAGTACTGGGATCTCCATGTACCGATCCTTACCCGTACCGATACGCCTACCATAACGTACCGATATGCAAAGCCTTTTTAGGTAATGCAACAGCGGGTATCGATACGCTTCGAGCGCACCGATACTCGAACACGCTATTAGAATTCTGATCAAGTGAGGGGTACCGATACACAGAAGGGCGTACAGGTACGCCCCTTACAGCCCACCTCTCAAATTACAAAGGAATATCGATATGCAACCACCTTGTACCAGTACTCGAGCCTAAATTTTAAAACCTAGAAGTCGGGATTACACCAATCCCACCCTTAACCTCCATGGTTAAGTCTCAAATCGTTCCTACAAGTTATTTAGAGTATAATAGGTAGTTTTCTATCCATTTTACGCATTAACAACATCTCATCTTTGATTTACCATTAATGGGGTTTAAATCTCTAAAGATCTCACACCCACAAATCATAACACCAAGCAAAGCATATATTTTATGAGGCTCGTGAAATGTAGGAGTCAGAAATGTACTGACCTCAACAAGCAAAACCCGAAATGAAGCTCCCACCAAGCTCTTACCGCCTCTTTTCTTGGTACAAGCTCCAAACTCAACCCCCACCAAATCCAATGATGTGTGGCTCGAAATGAAGATCCTTTCATGCTGATAAACTCTTTCTTGATGACCAGTCCGAGATTCATACTCCTCCACAACAAGTTTCTATCTTTTACTTTGGGTTAGGGTGGAAATTAAAAGAAGGAGATAAAGAGAGAAAGAGTACAAGGGTGACTTCACCCTCTTACAAAGATGGCAGCCCACCTTAATGAGGCATCAGCCCTTGTCTCCCTCAACTATGATTTTACCACAATACCCTTCCTTAAACTCATCCTAGGCCAAGCCCAACACCCCTAAACAAGCCCAACAACACATGAGAGCCTAAGAAGCCCAACCACAAGGCCCACATAACTCGAACATCTGACCCAACGCGTCAGTCCAAGTCTCGAGTCAATACCTATTGTTGACTCGAATATTCGGGTCATTACATCTTTGGTTAGGAAATCATGTCATACATAGACATCGTCGAGGAAGGGTAGTCTTCAGTTGGATAGATGTTTAGAGTTAACACAATATTCAAAAATCTTAGATAATAATGCTTGAGAGGAAATATCCACTCAAATTTTGTGTTTGAGACCTTTCCATCACTCCCTAGTCATTTGGTAGTCCTTATGTTGGCCTAAGTAGATTGGAAGATAGGTCACATCCCCCTCATTTTCATAGCTTTTGATTTCCTCTAAATACATGGTTGCTCAGAATCAACCGTCTGATTGGAAACGGTGTCGCTCTTGAAAAAATAATATGCATGTAAGTATGTGCAAAAAAACTCATGACAAATGCATAAATAAATTAAATTTTGAGGAAAATATTTGTAGAAATACATCATTTATTAAAAACATACAGACGTACACCCTTACAAAAGATTCCCTTTTGCCTTTGGGCTTAGGCAATAGGTTTGTTCCAGGCATTACTCAAAACGAGATTTAAACTACAAAGATGTCTTGAAAAGTTGTCTACAATCCCGACATATCTAATATTACCCCATTTTCATCTCAAATGCTCAATTGTTGAATTTTAAAGTGCCATTTTTTTATCATATTTTGCACCTTATTTCTTAGAGCTCCACACTTCTCAATAGTGTGGCATGTGCTTCCCAGATGGTAATTACATACATCATTAACATTATAACTTTCTGGATAAGGAGGCTACTTTGGTTTAGGCTGAACTTGGGTTAACAAGTTTTTCTCAACAAGTATCGTAAGCAACTCTGTATACGTCACCAAAATTGGATGAACAACTTTTTGAGACACTGTAGGTCGACATGAATAGCTTGATTAGCGTGAGGACCAAGGTCAGTTGGATGAATAAGATTCCACCATATGAACTTCGGATCTATTTCCTTCTCTGATGACCGCACTGTTGGGATCTATGAGTTTGCCTTCTCTGATGGTTTCTTCAATGAGCTCACCTGATATCACAAGATCTTCAAAATTTTTGGTTGCATTTCCTATCATATACATTAGGAATGGGTCTTTTAAAGTTCTAACAAAAGTAGGTATTATCTCCCTTTTCAAGCAGTGGTGGTTGTACTTACACTGCAACATCTTTCTACCTTTGCACATATTGTCTGAAGCTCCCGTTGGACCTCTTCTTCATGTTTTGTAGTGTTAAAGGGTCTGGGTCAATGTATATTACATGTTTGTACTACTCTGTGAAGGCTTTAGCAAGATCTTTCCATGATTGTATCTTGTCTCGACTAAGCTGATTGTACCACCTGGTAGTAGACCATTTCGTACTGTCCTAAAAGCAATGAATTAAAAGCTCATCCTTATCGATATGTCCCATCATCTTTTGGCAGAACATAGTGAGGTAAGGGGACAACGAGCTTGTTCTATCAAACTTTTCAAACTCTGGCATTTTGAAATCCGGAGGTAACACCAGATCAGGGACCAAACTTAATTATTTTGTATCAGCCTCATAGAACGCATCTGCCCCTTCTACAACTTTAAACTTTTGCTCAACCCAATGGCACCAATCTTCAAGCTGCTTGGGAAGTTTAATTTTTTACTTTACCCACTTAATTAGGATCAGGGACAATATGCAAACTAAGATTATTAATTCCTCCAGGCAACGAAGATCCAGCCTGAGGGCCTTGTTGCTTTTCAACCGAAGACGACACTTACGGATGTGTCTTGTTAAAATGACTTTCTGACTTTTGTAGAGCACTAAAGTCTATGACTAATCCTTTTCCCCTTTCAGGATCTTTATTTGCCAACATCGTAGCTATCTTGGCAAGTAGATCCACCTGTGAGTTTGAGATATGGTCGTGAGTTTCTTGTTGAGCCTTTTTTAGGTTTTTCTGAATGTTATTCTTTATATCTTTGCATTTTTCAACTTTTCCAAACGGCCATCCATTTCTTTGGCTTTGCTTCGAGTAAAAAATCAATGCTGACTTGGCTGACTTGGATGCCCCCAAATCACTATGATTGAAATTCTCTCAAAATTAGAAGCTCAACCAAGAAATGATTATGCAATATGGTGTGATGCAAATGTATGCAAAATAAGATGTTAATGTGATGCAAAAACAAAATAAAGCAAGTTAGTGCGTATCAAATAATCAATAATTTAATGCAAAAAATTATAGAATCCACATGCTTTATTTGAATAAGCAAACCTATCTGATCATAATTTCTACCCGCATGCTTTGAAAAAAGTGGATCCTACCTGAACATTCTTTTCTACCCGCATACTTTATTACAAAAATAAGCTCTATTAGCATGGTATCTTGTTATATGCTTCATTGCGGGAAAATAAATGACATTGAAATTAAATGGCAATAAATTGAAAGGAATTAAGCAAACTAAATCTCCCTCTATTATACACTTATTGGGTGACCCTCTAGACGGGCAGAAGTTTGATACGGCTCTAAAGGGTTAGCTCTTATGGTTCATTACATGTGGTTCAGTTTTAAAGAAGGTATCTGAACTTTCCTCGTTGTCGCCTGCTAAGGCGAGCAAGGTCAATTCAGGGGATACATTTCCCTGTGTCTGCACAGAGATGAAAACATCACGAAGACAAAGGTATAGGTGTATCCCAAAAGTGATCCATATCTTGCACGGAGGCGAAGACCTCACGAAGGAATAGCTTCTCACTCTCACTTAAAAAAGACAAAGCTCGGTGCAGAGCTCATGATATGAAAAAAAAACGGAAGGACATGTTTTATTAAAACTCTTGTAAAAGTCCAGGGATCATAAATTAAATTAAATCGAATTTGTAATTTCCAAATATTAAGACAAAAGGTAATCAACCAGTGGCTCGACTCCCAAAAAAAATTTCCCCAACGAAGTCGCCAAGCTGTAATAACATGCCCTCGAACTTGACACGTTTTTTACAAAAATTATTTCAAATAGAGTCGCCACCAATCTTTTAATTTAGGTGAGATTGGATCACCTAAAAACTTGGTCATTTTAATAAAACTTGGTTTTGTTATTTTATTAAAACAACGAATTTTGATATGCAAAAGTAGAAAAATATGTTTGGGAGTCGATTACGTGTGGGGAAAGATAAGCACCTCCACAATGCCCAAAATTAGTACCTAATCAATTGTGTAGTGTCTTAGTGGTGGAAATTATGAATTTGAATAATTTAAAATTCGATCCTAAACGCGTGAAATTTGTTTGTTTAAAAAAAATTTAAAAGCATGCTACCTTGTTTAAAATTTAACGAGAAAATTACGCCTCTTTAAGCTCGAGATATACTTTTCGTGAAACTTTTGAATAAATGAATATTATTTCAAATCTTGTGATTGTGATTAAAAGATATTTTTATTTAGAATTATAAAATATAATCATGCCTCTTTAAGCCCGAGACAAAATTTTATTTAGGATTAACGATAAAACCGCGCCTCTTTAAGCTCGAGATATAATTTTATTAAGAATCTAAATAAAGAGTATTTATTTTATTTTAAAAGAATTTAATTATGAAAACCAAATATGTAAAATATATGCAAATATATATAATATATATTAGAAAACAATTGACATATATATATATATATATGACTATGCGTATATAACAAAATTATTTACATTTGTATCATACTTTACATGTATATTATAATTAAATATAATACTATAGATATTTACTTTACATACAAATATATATATATAGGAAATTTTTAATTATTTTACTCTGCATATATATTATGATTAAATATAATACTATATATATTTACTTTACCTATATATGAATATATGTACAAAACCAAATCAATTTCCTTTACATAATTAACACGCTACACACACATATATATGGAAAGTTTACATATACATGCTATTAGATACTATATTAAAATAATATACATAATAATAACACATGTAATAACATTAATAAGTAACAAAAAAACAGTAACCAAAATGAGATAAAGTAAAAACTGAAATGCAAAAGTGTGAAGAGTACAGAAACAAAGGGACCATATATGCAATTTTCTCATCCATTAGAAAGCGCATATCCTCCTTCCCGGATCAGATCTGAAATTACAAAAAAAAACTTAAGCCTCTCTCAAAATCCTATCAATCCATCTACCTTATACTCCAAACGCCGCCCAACCATCCGTCGCGAATCATCATAGGATGTCGTTTATCGGCGACGGCGAATAGCCGGCTTCGACTGTCGAAGTTCATTAAAAATTGAGGCCGTTCATTTTTTCCTCCTGAACTCGAATCTGAGGTTGGTTTCTTCCAAATCTCATCCTAGTCGCATGGATCTAACAAAAACTGAATTTTTTTATATATTTTTTTTTATCTTTTTTCTTTTTTTGCTTTCGATCTCGTCTCTATTTTTGTGTTTTTGGGTTTGAATTTTCTCTAAAAATCCCCCTTTCTTGCTGTAGGTTGGATTTATAGGAGAAGGAAGGACTCTCATAATTGCCACGTTGAGGGATGACGAGGACTGTGATAGACGGTGGCAGTAGGGATAAGGGCGGTGACAGCAGGGGTTGTGATGGAGGTTGTAGTTTAAATTTTTAGGGTTAAGTTATGTTAGGTTAATTTAGGTATAGGCTTGAATTTGGTTATTGGGCTTGGATATTAGATTATTTGGGCCAGTTGGATATTTGGGTATTTGAGTTAAATATTTATTGTAATGGGTTTGGTTTAAAAATATAAGATGGGTTTGATTTGTTTATTTGGCTAATGGGTTATGGAAGATGGGCTCGGAGGCCCAGACAAAATTAGTATCTACAATAGTCACCAAAAACTCATACATAAAACAAAAATAATAATAATAATAAACCCATAGATACGAAGAAAAATAAAACATTCCCTTAAGAATGACGTCTAACATCAAAAGAACCCAGTAACCTTCATATAAATTTATTGTCTTTGTCGAACGAGACGCTTTACGAAGTGATAAAGGAGTGATGAGCTAACCAAACAATCTGCTTCACTACACAATTCTAATTATATCGACAAACAACCTTTTACCAAGAGAGTATCCGACTATACTTGACCATCGACAAACCAATCAGAAAAACAAAAGTCGAGAAGGTCTTTGTGCGAGCACTAAAACGACCACGAAAGTATGCGAAAAACGTACCCAAAAGGCATAAGGAACGTACCACAAGAGCAGAAAAAAAACGTGCCACAAGAATATAGAAAAGTGTATCACAATGACATTGCTTCTTATTCAAAATTAAAAAAATACAAATAAAAAACATAGTATAAAAAAAATAAGAGAAACAAACAACAACGGTCGACAACTAATATTAAAATTTGTGCCGCTGTCGACTAAACAAAAATCAAAAAGAAAGAGATCAACACAAAAATATTGAAAGAAAATGAAAAGGGTTGTGCAATCGTAAACGTAAAGTATATTGTATACATTTTATAGTGGGTCTTTTTAATATTTTTTTTAACGTATGTTTCCAAATGTCATTAAAGGATACATAATTTTCTTAAAATCAAAATAATAAACAAAGATCCAAATATCGTTGCTTGCAGCCTTAGCCATATTTTGTGGAAACATAAGTTTGTTAATTTATAAAAAATAGATTGTTTTATCAATTTTTTAATGAGACGGCGTAAGTTAAAGGGTTAATATTTGATGCACCTTTAATGGAGCTTCTGCTTTTCACAAGCGAGCTTCAAATGATGTCATGTATTATTTTAGGGGCACTAGACTCTACACACTAAAAATCAAACCCTAAAATTTAAACTTTTAACTCTAACTCCCAACCTTAAAAGCTAACCATAAAACCTAAAATCCTATCCTTAAACCTTAAAACCCTACCATAAACTCTAAAAATATATTGTTTGTGGAAAATGAACCAGTGCATCAAATCATTTTTCGTAAGTTAAAATGTAGTGTAGAGTTTTTGCTTATGAAGTATGTTGCAAGATTGCTTGGATCGAGTCAAGTCGTCCACCAAGGAGGAGGACAAGCCCAAATGCAACGAGGCTTTAAAGCTTGGTTCGTTGTTGAGTTCTACCAAGGCGATGAAGGGCCAAAATAGAAAAGGTTGATGTTTGTAGACACCAACGTTGTGGGTAAAGGAGAAACGCTCTTTGGAAAATAGCAAGGAAGAAAACATTCAAGGTAATTCACTTGGATGACTATAACTTTGTTATGGGTTTAAATTTCTTTGACTGGTTTAATGCACTCATACTTCCTTTTGTTGCATTTTGGACCCCCACAAACAATGCATCATTCCGATCCATCGAGATACGAAGGTAGAGACCAAGGTGATGAATGTTGTCTAGCTAGCAAAAACAGATGACTTGGTTGCTTCCATTGAGGAAAGACTAGAGGAGCCAAAGCCTTCCTAAGACATAAGACTTGCCGAGGTGTAAGGGAGACTACCACCAATGGGCAAGGAGGACGAGACATTAAACTTCGTGGACAAAGAAGTATCAATGTGAGATGTGGCGTCAGACTTTGAGGAAGAAGGGTCAATGAGCAAAGGGTTGTCAAAGGTTAATAGTGCATCAAGCTTCAAGGGCAAAGAATTGATGCCAACTAGAGCAAAGGCCACAAAGATTGAACTAATGGAGGTATATCTCAAACACGTTGACAATGTTTTTCAGTTTGATTTGCCAACTTTAATGGGTGTAGGAAGCAGAAAACCTATCCCAACATGCTGCAAAAGATCGAAGACTTGGCGAGTATAGAAGAGGCCTTTTAGAATTCTAAGAGTTCACCAATGTTAAACGTAATGATGTCGGCGTCCAAACCTTTTTCGAATATCATGAAGGTCCACTCTAAAGCAAATCACAACTTATAAGAGAGAGCTCTTACGATCGAGATGTATGCAATGACGGTGAGTAAGATGATGTTACATGGCAGTAGAAACCAAGGTGAGCAGTCCTTATGGAGGGGACAACCTAGCTCAATTTTGAGTTGGGAGCAAATGAAGGTTTCAAGAGAGATTCAACCAAGTCAAGCTCATTCCAAGTCATTGGTGAGAGCATCTCTGGATTAGGTGGGGGAGAATGTCACGACCCGCGAGTTTGCAATGCACAACAAGCTACATAAAAGGTTCTTTGCAAACTCTTGAGCTTGCCCCCAAATACCGCTTAACTTTGCCCGACCGTTGGAGACTTATAGAAAGCCCTATCTCATTGAAGCTGGTAAATTAATAGATGACATCTTATCAGGGCATATTCCATGGGATAGGAATATACACCAATGTGGACATCCATGTGAACGCGAACCAAAGGAAAGTATTCCAAGGTGATAGACTTTCCATAGATTGGTAGGATGTAGTTGGCAGCTTTCTGTCTAAGTCGTTGATGTAAATCGATCTCGGCCATTCATTGTGTACGGATTCAACTATAAATAGAGGCTCCCACCTCATTTATAATCATCCATCTCTTGAGTAAAAAGGCATTTACTCTAAACTCTCTCTTGCGTTTTTGAGCTTTCTTATTTGTTCCATTTTCATTCTTAATTTGCCTATTTCATTGTTTGCTTCTTCCTAGAACGATTCAACAATCTTAGTGCCTATGAAAAGTTTGATATTCAGGAAAAAAATCAAGTTGACTTAGTCATTTATCTCGAGAACATCAATAGGCCGTGTGATTCGTTAGTATAAAACTCTAACCTCGTGACAATACACACAAGCTAACATCTAACACATATTTATAGCTTTCTAAACTAACTTGAAGATGTTTCTAGGGACTAATTAAACAATGTTTATCCTAAAAAAAACTTTCAATTTGTCATGTGATTCTAGGATGCTATCACATGTTGCCATCCATCATCATTGCTTCATTGCTAAGTAGTTCTTGATTTTCCAATTATTCTACCATGTTTTACTTATTGCCGCGTTTTGCTTCATTTAATTGCTTCCACAATTGATGGTTCTACGCTACTTATTAAAATGATCTTCTAATCAATGTTGAATTCCAAAAGTAACCACCATACGTCCCTTATGATAGTCTTATTGAAAGGCATGAAACTTTAAAAAAATTTAATGAATGCAATAGCCATAAAACTAGTCAACCAAAATAAAGACTAATTTAATAAGGATCATATGATGCTAGGATTAGCATTAATCATTTTAAAGGTTTTTATAATAATTATGCTATTATATGCTATGTACTAAGCTTAAACGGTAAAAATATAATACAAAAAATTAAAAATATGTTGTCTAGGTAAATTATAGCATAATAGAAGAATGTTCAATTTTGTAAAGATAACAATTTTGCTATCTAAAGTCATGTATGACATTCAATACGAAACTTACATTCCTATCTACGATGTTTAAGCAACCCAACGCAATCCCATCAATGATTTAAGTAGCGTTTACTACTGGATTTGTTTTCCAAGGCTGAATTAACTTTGAATTTCAATCACATTAAACAATAATATAAAATTTGCTTTTAAATTGTTGAAAAAAAGTGCTACAAAATAAGGCATTAAAACTGACTGGACAAGTTAGATAAATAATCAAATAAAGGAATAAATAACCGTGTCGTGATAAACAATTTTTTTATAAGCGTATTCGCCCTAATGCGTATAATCGCTACAATGAACGAATGCCCACTAAAATTAACATGATATTTCCAAGAATTCGTACACCCAAAAACTACAAAGGTAAAAACGCCCATGAATATTTTGCAATGGGACAGATTGAAATGAAGCACAAATCTCTCATTTATAGATTGATACAAAGGGTAAAAACGCCCATGAATATTTTCCGACTAAAGCACTTAAATGCTTTGTCTAAAAACATTTAAAATTACATTGACTTTTTTCTTTGAATTTTGCAACGTGAACAACCAAAAATCTTTCTGTTATGTATGTGATTAAACCAATTTAATTGCCTATTAAATTAGCAGATTAATATCTTAATAGCATATCTATCGGTATGGGCAGTAGATTAAATGGGACAACACCATTAACATACCAATTAACAACAGATTAATAGCCCCAATTACTGACCAATAAAATATTTCTAAAAACATTTTAAATCCGAGTCCTATAAATAATAAAGTGATAAATTCTTTCACAGTTTAAGAAACAAATTCTTTCGAATTTGTAATTAAGAAACTCAACCAAATAAAGAAACTCAACATTGATTTCTAAACTGATTTCTTCACTGAACTTTGTATATGTTGAAAACATCTAAACATTGAATAAAATTTAGGGAAAACTACTCAAATAGTACCCCAGCTATTGCCATGATATTATTTTAGTACCCAACCATTTTTTTGGTAAAATGGTATCTAACGTTATGTTACGGTTTTATTTTAGTACTCCAGCCGTTTAAAGTTAACGGCAACAATGATGTGGAAAATTTCCTCATTTTTTAATCCCACGTGTATTATTTCCTCCTAGACAGCACTCCACATGGGTTAAATGATTAAAATATCGATAGATCTTTATTTGAAGGATGGAAACCCTAAACTCAAAATATGTTTCCTAATTTTCACGATTGTTGTTTATTTTGAAAGAGTTTCTGGAGAAAGCAAGAATGAAGATGAAGGAGCACAGCAGAAGCAAATGGAAACAATAAAATATTATTTTTTTTGTCATTGCGGTGTTCCAGCTCAGATGAAAACATCTTGGACAAAAAATAA
The DNA here is from genome assembly GCA_019671005.1 of Hibiscus mutabilis. NCBI lineage: Eukaryota > Viridiplantae > Streptophyta > Magnoliopsida > Malvales > Malvaceae > Hibiscus > Hibiscus mutabilis. Next base: position 38,484,545 of record CM033738.1, read on the forward strand.
TTCGGGTAGGAAGTTTTTTGGGAGCCATAATTTTGCTAAAAAATAGAAAATGTCATCTTTTCAAGTGGTTTGATCCTGAAATAGTTGATCGTCCAAGAGCTGTCATTGTTGGTCTATTAAACTCGAAGGGAGCAATGGAGAAAGCAAGGAAGAAGGAGCGAGTCTTTTGGGTTATTTGTCTTGTTTTTTAGCTTATTTAGCGTTCTTTGGGGTTTAGATAATGGGTGCTTGTAATTTCTTGGGCAATTGTCAATTAAGGTTAGTCAAATGGTAGAAATTTATGGTTTTATGTTTTGGTTTTGGCCGTAAGGATTTAATGGTTCAAGGAGGTATCCAATATAAGATGATGGAAAAATCTACCATTTGAAAGGTGTATGTTGTCAAGTTTGAACCTTTATGAATTATCAATTTTCTATTATGGCATATAACATGTATGAAAGATGTATGAACCTGTATGAAAGATGTATGTACATGTATGTTGTCAAGTTTGAAGCTAAACTTGCATCTGTTACTTACAGAATTTGCTAATGGGATATAACATGTCCTAATAACTTACATAATTTCTAATAGGATACAACACTTCTGAATGTTCAAAAGAAAACCAAGTTCAAATTAACTTGCATTAAGTTCCTTAAGAATATAAGGATGTGCATACATCAAAAGAAACTGACATAAGTTGCCAAACAAGTTTAGTAGCCAATTTTCCCAGTTTACATCACATTCACAAGGGTAACTCAAAATGACAAGTAATTGTCAGAAGCTACATTTTCAATGTTAACCAAACAAAAAAACAAGTTTCCAACACTTGTGAATGTTCAAAAGAAAACACAAAAAATCTAAATTTCTAATAATTATCTTGTTTCTCAATGATCATTTCGTGGAAGGTTTGAAGTAGCAGCTATGGGTTGACTCATTGAGCTTTCTTCACTGTTGAACATCCATCTAACTACATTGACTGATGGTGATTGTGTTGAAGCTAGAGGGTAGTGAAGAACTTGCTGATTAGGGGTACTAGTTGCTGCAGCTTCTCTCCTAATACTCCTAAAGGGTCTCTTAACCAGTAAAAAAGAGCATACAATTTAGTGGCAAAAGATGATATTATAAGATATAAAATGTGATTGTAGAAATATGAGGAGGCATGGTACTCAATGGAAGTTTAGAAATTCTTCTATCTCTAGATGGTTGAGTTGGAGGATGAACAGGAGAATTTTGATTCAGTTTACTATTTCCTCCAACGACACCTTTACATGTCTTGGCATTGTGTCCAGATTGTCCACACTTACTACAAGTCATCATTTGCCCTTTCTTGCCAAGCTTCCCACTATGATCACTTCTTCCATCAACTTTTTTTTCTATTCGTTTGAGGTCTACCAGGAGGTCGTTTTCAAACTAGTGGTAAGATGGGTGGACAAGTGGTCTTTGGAGTCCATTGATCTGGACTTTAACAGGTTGAATCATATGACTTGATAAAGCTTGTTGTGTGGTTGTTTTGTAACACTGGTTCACGTATTCTTCAAGTCTTTAGTCCAAAGAAAATATTGTTGAAATAGCATGGTGACATGGAATCCCTAGGATAAAATTAATAGAAATATGCTCAGCCTAGTCAGTAAGTAACTAAATTCTAACATGTTTAGATTAGTCAATAAGGTTCACCTGTCAGTTGCCACTTTCTACATGAACAAATATGCTTAGCGTAGTCCACTGCATGTTGAGTGTGTCGTCCACATAAAACCTGAAACTTGTAAGTACTAGCATAAGTGGGCCAACACCTACATTTTCCATTTGGATATTTTTCTATTAGAAATTTGGATAATTTTATAATATAACTGAAAATTGAACATACTAATGTTTTTACTTGTTAGAAATTTCAATGCCTGCATCTAACTTTTTTTGAATCTTTGGACATAGAGTTGTATTCCATTTGTCAGCTTTAGCTTTCTTCTTAGAAAGTCTTTGCATAATATTGGTTCTAATGATTTCAACCATGGTTATAATGGTTTTGTCGCTTGCATCAAGTATGAACTCTTACAAGAAAAAGTTAAACTGTTAGAAGAAAGACCAACCTTATGATGATTAACAAAAAACGAGCAGTGGTGACACATACCTTGTTAAAAGACTCACACAAATTATTAAGGAGCATATCACATTTACTGTTACAAGAAAAATATGGTTTGGACCAATTTCTTGGGTCTTTCCCTAACAACCACCCATATGATTTAGTAGGCAAAGCCTTCATTTCAGACAATGCAACCTCAAACTCCCTCATATAGGTTGCTTTAGCAGCTTTCCACATAGTATATTTCAATGCTTTCTCAGTAAATTTTAACTTGAAATTCATATATAGATGCCTGACACATGTTCTAGCTCCGAATAGGGGAATACTTCTGGTAAACTATCAATCAGTCTCAACACATAGAAGATAAATATTTGTAAAGTTAAAAACTGGAAGTTAATAAGATAAAATTCACAAGTTGATATTTTTACCTTTTGTTTATTTGTCATAAATGACACATGATATGAGTTTGTCAGCTGTAAATCTTCAGCAAGATTTCACAAAAACCAATACCATGAAGAGTGATTTTCACTGTCCACTACTGCAAAAGCTATGGGATAGAGGCAATCATTGGCATCAATCCCAATAGCAGCCAACCAATGACCATGGTGGTATCTTTTTAGGTGACAACCATCAAGATAAATAATAGGCTTACATGCTTTGAAACCCTTCTTACATGCTTGCAAGCAAATATACATTCCCTCAAAAAATCTGTCATCTAGTTAACATACAATAGTTATTCCATGATTGGTGAACCTCAATTCTCTTAGGTAATCATATATCCTATCATACTATGATTTGTGTTTGCCCTCGATAATTTTAATGGCCAAGTTCTTTTTCGTGTAACACTTGCTTATGAACACAGAAAAAATATAATCATGCATCACAACTTTCCTAAGTGAATGAGGTTTGAAATTTCTGTCAGCAACAAGCAAATGCAAGTATTTCTTAGCTATTGTCTTACTTGACAGATTTATATTCTTATATTCCTTGCTACAATTATGTTGACTATTCATTGTCTTGATCTGTCAAGTATTATCAAGGGGATAATGAGGGTTCAATTTTGATCTCTATAGCACCCATGGACATCCAGGTTTACAAAATGCCTTCACTCTTCTCTTATCATTGAATTGCAACTTAATCTTGTACTTGTTCTATAAGCTAAAAAATTTTATTGCCTCTTTGAAAACTTCTCTATCAGCAAAGAGCATACCCACATTCAACTCAAGATCGTCCATGTCAGTTGCAGAGTTAAACTCTGAAAATCTCTTTTTTTCAGAATCAAAATCTGAATTTGATTCATCTACCCTGTGTAATGAGTCAAAAACTTCACTTTCAGATTCACTCTTTTTCCTTTCTTTTTTAACGCTAGGTTTTACTCTTACTTTACTCTCAAAGTCTATTCCAACATTAACACAAAATTGTGACAAATCCTCTATTGAAAAACCACTATCATCAAATCCAGAAGTTACAGATTCAGCCTTAGAAGAACTATTATAATTAGAATATCTAGACTCATTCATTAGTAGTTCATGTTCAGCTTCAACTGGAGGTTTATGTTCAATTGGAGGTTCAGGTTCTATTTTAGGTTCTACTTGTGGTTCAGTATGAGGTTCAGTTTTAGGTTCTATTGGAAGTTCATTTTGGGACCGGGGTATTGATTTTTGTTCAACTAAAAATATGTGCACATAATAATTTTTAGGTACTTCAACTAACATGTTAATAACACCAGCATCAGTGCACAGAGGTAAAACCCTAGTCATATCTCCTGCAAACCTAAACAGTTTTACACCCTTTTTATCCCAAAATTCTGAACCATATCTACCAACTCAAACATTAACATCTCATCTACATCACATAAATTAAAATAATCAACTTTTTTTTTCACTATACTTGACAGAACGTAAATTAAGAAAAAACCAGCCATGATGCAGAACAGCGGTAAATTTAGTTGAATTGACAGTTGCACAATACATTCAAAACTACATTACTTCTTTAGACATGTCTACAAGAATCAAAAATAAAAAAGAGCAAACAAATACACATGTACACAGTCATGTAAAATTAAAAACAAAAATTTCAAATTTCACCCACATAACTGGTATCCAATCAAAGCAAATATCTTTAAGATGTCAATAATTTAATATTCTGCACTATTTTAAGTAGTGGACCACTTCATCTAAAGTATAATGTTAATTTATCAACAAACATTGGTTAAACACTAAAAGATAAAATAGAAAAATAAAAAAGTAAAAGAATCAATAAACTACAATAAATTTTGGATAAACTATAGTATAAATTAGAAAAATACAAAGTAACGATAGAGAGTCTTTACTTTTGAAAGTTATACTAATCAACTCACAAATAAGAATCAATAAACTTTTCGGTAAATCTAATAACAACCTAACACACACAAGAATCAATAAACAGCGAAAACAAAAAAAAAATTAATTTTCCCTTTTTTTCCTAAATAAAAAGTCATGATAGAAAATACCACTTCAAATAAGGGAAGAAGTTTCTATAGCCCGCTATGGTTAATAAAAACATGAAGCCTTTCACCAAAAATGTAGTCCATACCAAATTCAGCCCAAAATATTTAAAAAGCATAATGTCTAAGGGAACATTAAAGCACTTCTACACTAAAGAAACGTCCACATCCAATAGGTGATCAGTTAATTTAAACTTAGAACTTCAGAATATACGCTATATACAGAAACCTCACCTGCTTTCAGGGTGGGTAGAGATATGTTTAATTCTCTATAAAATCATACGGCACTGATGCCTGTTGACAGAATCAGCCAGGGCATTGGTTCTGAACTCTTCAAGCTCCTTTGTTAGTAACTGCCCAGCCCTCAGATGACGAGATCCCAACTGCAGAGCACATAGAAGAGCAGCCTGAACATCTTGAGGCCTATTTGTTGAATCTGTAGATGAATCTACATTGAAGAGCACCTTGTGAATATTTGACACGATGATGTTTAGGGGATCCTCTGGATAATCAGCAAGAAGTGGATCCAGCCCTTCCAGGTTTATGTGTTCTGAAATAGCCCAAAGAAGACGTGCACATATTCTCGAGGTACTTACCTAGCAAATGAACATCAAGATGAAACAACACCAACAAACGAGATGTCTACATAACAAAGCTAGTGACAAACAGGCCAAAGTCAAGCCTAAATACCCTTAGAAATTAGAATGTTTCTTTACTTATTAGTTCACCATCAAAATAGTAACATCATACAAAACGAAAGCTATTTGCAGAGCACAACATACCTTGTAAGATACAAGCACTTGAGTTCTCTATAAGATCTCACATACCTTACGCAGATCTTTTACAAGATCACGCTGCAAGTTCTGCAATCTTGTCTCATTTAAGATCTGATCCTGAGAAGCCCCATCTTTGACTCTTTTCACACCTCCCCGGGTATCATAAATGTGGCAGAGCCGAACAAGCAGCTTCAAGTAGCAGTCAACTGCATAAGTTCTTCCATCACAATCCCATTTGGCACACGGCCTGCAAACTTCCACCACTTCAAGAGCTGTCTCTGTCCAGTTTAATGAACCATATCCCGTTCCATGTGCCAAGGCTCAGATCACTCTACTCTCCATGCCTGAGTTCTTTTGTTCAGGCAAAGGTAATGACAACTGGAAGCAACTTTCAACAAGAGTTGCTACAAACTCCTTTCTGAACAAGCTTTTACTTGCAACATTACGAAGATCATCTTTTATGCTAGGATCCTCGAAAAGAGAGCTATATCTGTTCCGGCAACTGGTTTCTGACCTCTTCAGACACTTTCCTTTGCAAATAGATCGACGCATAAGGCAGTCCGACAAATACATGCTAAAGCATGCATGCGGTCCTATTCTGCTCGCAGGTTTCTTACCATAAGAAGCAGCCTCTTGAACAATGATACCTTCATGTGCAAGTTTAGCAGATTAGGTCATTTTCTACATTAAGTTCAAACAATACAAGCCTAAGGCTCTAAGCAATTGAAGCTCTTACACATATCTTATAAGATACCGAAGGCAGAAAACCACAAACACAGCTAAGACTCATTTCAGAAATCACAAGTCACTTCTGAAAAGACAATATTAGAACCGACTTCCAACGAAAAAAGCAACAAATAAACTTCTAAGGATGGACTCTAACATCAAATTTCATTATTCTATACCAATGTCACAGCTAACCTTGAAACACCCTCACCAATAAAATTCCCTAAACTCACTGTATCAATGATTCAATCTATCTCATACACATTAAGAAATCTATATTTAATTTATGCAAACAATAATAAAAAAGACAAAACATAGGTACCTGCATATGAAGATCGAGCAAATGAAGATTAGTAACAACAGCTCGAACTATACTTTCTCTAGCAGAAGCGAACTCCTGTCTATCCCAAAGTATCAAAATCGCAATGATTGACTGTGAAGCCACTCCGGCTTCCCACCAGGCACATCTGCCAAATACAACATATTAATCCCAACGTCAAAGATCAATGCAGGTTCCAGAGAAGATGCCAAAAATGGAGCCAAACGGGTAACCAAATCCGAAACCCCATCTAATTTCTCCGCATTGGAATCCACCACAGTCCCATTCACTTTTGAACCCTTTGAAATCTTCCTTATAACTTCCAATCCCCCCGAAGCCACCGCCTTAACTGCATAAACTAACGGGAAAAAAGTAGCTCGGAAACTCTCAACCGGCAAAATCAAAGACCTTGCCATTAAAGTGCTGCGTTTTTTTCCCAAACGAAGTCAACCATTGAAGAAACCCAATTAGACCTTATAGCCAAAGAATTTTCACTATCTACAAGCTTATCACCAGCTAATCTGCTCATCCTTTTTTAATCCAATTCCTGAAACAATCTTCCAACGGATTCAAATGCTACCTTCGAAACCGTATCGGATTACATATTTTGCCCAATCCGAGCCCACCAAGCTGAAACCTTGTCGAGAAGATTGACGTTATTTTCACACAGCGTTACGAGATCGTCTCTAGCGAGGACACATCCTAGAGTCTCAGTAATGGATAGCCGGAGATTATCGGAAGGAGAATCGAAACAAGTAGAGATGTCTGCGTTGGAATCTGTGATAAGTTTAGCGAGGGAATAAGAAGGGATGGAGCCGAGGATGGTGACTGCAGCAGCAACGACATCGGGATCAAGGAAGTTGAAGTCGTTACGGATTCCGGTAGAGACGGAATCCCAAAGGTTGGCGGTTAAACGAGTGGATCGGATAAGGTCGAAGGCGAGCTTCTTGCAGACGGCGGAGGCTGGGGCAGCAACGATTTCTTCTACAGCGGATTTGGCTATAATGGAAATGTCGCGACCGGCAGCTGATTGTTGGAGGGCGGAGAGAAGAGCGCCGGATTGGCGGAGAGCGTAGGTCCGCTTGGATCTGAGCAAAAAGAATATCCATTTACAACAATTTCGTTAGGGCTTTTCAGTGCAACATTGGGATGAAGTTTGAATCTTTGAAGTGAAGATTGAAAGCTTTGAATAATTAATCTGATGATCTGATCTGATAGAAAGAAGAGATGGAAGAAAATGTTGGTTCGGGTTTAGTTGAAACTTGAGAGACCCGAACTTAGCCGGGTCTGTCTATGAACTTGGTTCGGTTTGAGCCGAATGGTTGGGATGTGCGGGCGTGTTGGTTTTCGGTTCGGCCTGTGTTTGTTGATTTGGGCTTTTGGGACCAGAAGCTCCAATCTGATTCTATTGTGTTGGGCGCATTCAAGCTGATGTTGGTGAGGCTTTTCTGTATTACAATTTGCAAGGTCGAGTATAACTCGGTTCGAAAAAATTAATTTTTTTATTTAATTTGTCGTAAAAAATTTAATTTGATTCTAATTGTATTTTGATAAATTTGAATAAAAAAAATAAATAAAAGTTGAGTTATAAATAGAACTTCGAATAACTCAAAATTTAAATACAGTAATCTATGAAAAATATGAAGAAATATATATGTATATCGTCTATGGTTATACAAACTTGTTTAAATTGAAACCAATTAATTTGAAGAGAAACTCGAACAACTCGGTTCAACTCGAATTGAAAAAAATTCATATTAAGTTTGAGTTATAAAATAAGACACATCAATTTGACTAACTCAAATTTATTTTACTCAAATTGATCGAGTACTCACCCTAACTATTTATATTTAATTCATTAGTTGATTAATTCGGATCAGATACCGTAGAAGTTTATTATGAAGCGACTCTACCAACTCAGTTTGCTTCATTCACAACGTTAAAATTCAAACGTCTAACATTGTTTAAGGAATCTAGTGACTCCAACTATTGTTGATAAACCGGTGAGCCCTTTAGTTATCAATTCAACTAGTCTAAACTTATACCGATGAAGGTTCATTCCCAATAATGGAAACTTGATTCATGAGTCTTTTCTCTTTGGTCCCGGTTGATGCTTAAAGTGGCAGACATCGGATAAAGGAAGTGAAAATGAAGACCAGACCAAGGTGGTTCACCCTGGTGGATTTGGACGAAGAGCTGGCAGATTCTGAAAGTGGATACAACAGTCCCTCTTCCATTAATCAGTAACCAAAACAATTCTCATTATTATTCATTGATGATGCTGACGATGAATTGTTTAGTTACCATAAACTCAGAGCTACAAACAACAGTGTAACTGTGTAAGTTTTGTATTTCATGAGAGCAAACATCTATAATCATAATAAATAATGTAAAATCATGGTTAAGTATCAGATCTTCAGTTTGGCTCTCCACATCTCTCCAATGACCTTCTTCGGCTGCGGATTATCCGGTCCTCTGTCTCGTTGTCCGGACGTAAAATACAGATATCCATCCCAGAATCCGGCAAGGGTGGTCTTGACGCGGTAAGGAAGCTTTCCGATCACCGACCAAGTCTGCAATTACCAAGTTTATAATCTGTTTCAGTTGCTTCCATTGCCTTAAAAAAAAAAAGAGTACAAGGAATGTTATATTCGGACAAAGCACATACCAGTGAATCTAAGTGGAACTGGAAAACCTCCCCAACCAGGATCATCCTTTTGGTCACTGGATGTTTCTCTGTTGTACCACCTGCGATTATGATCGAATTGTTGAGGACTACCCAAGAACATTCTATATGAGAGTTTGGTTTCGGCAATGGAGGTAACACTTCCCATTTCTTCATTTTGGCATCCAGCATGTACACATCATCATAGACAACCTAAAACATGGAAAACATTGTCATCACTACTGCTAACTAAACTTATCCTATAACATGACAGCTTGAAGAACATGTCTGAATGATGATCATCATGGCTTGCAATGACATACATACCTCATGTCTGCGGGAACATTTGAAGATAGGTGATCCAGGTTTTGCCATAAAATCTCCCTCTTGACCGCCGATTACGAACAATCGGTCATTTACCACAACACAAGCTCTGTTGAAACAATAAGTTGGTGCATAATTAGTTGAACATATAGAGGTAAATAGAATCCTGATGGTAATAACATCTCGGAAAGGGCAGTAAAGAAACCTATGCGGTCCTCCACGAGGAATCGGGATCTCGGTCCGCCACGCATTCTCCAGTGCCTTGCCATCTTTTACTGCTATACTCCAATGCTCCAATGCCGGCGTGTGACGGTTTTCTTTGCCGCCCCCCATCACATGGAGTCTGCCTCTCCATAACTGAGTTGCTGGAGCATACCTGAAAAAAAAAATCAGTTTCAGAAAGTTGGTTCATTGAATGAAGTTCAGTTTGATATCATGTAACCACGGATCGGAGACGCATGCCTGGGGGCCGGTAAAGGAGGCATACTGCGCCATTTCCGCGTCTGAGTATCGAGAACATAAGTACGAGTGGTCGGGCCGCGACATTGGGGACCATATTGACCTGAGACCACATATATGTATCTCCCATCAGTTGCCACTCCTAGATGCGAATTGGCCATGTCTTTCGGCGTATCGAACCTCGAACACCATGTATTATCAGTGTAGTTAAACACATCGACATGAGAGTGCACCTACACGACCGGATCGAGGCATTAACAAAGACCCGGAATTGAAATCCAACCATTCAATCTAAGCAACAATTAAAACCAAAGGGTTCATAGATTGACACTCTTACATAATCAAGGTTTCCATAGCCAGAAAGAACATAGAAAAGATTCTTAATCTGTATCGCTGATCCATCGAGACGTGGCACCGGTGCTGATGGCATTTGCTCCCATGGCAAATCCGGTGCGGGTAAATCCGCAAATGTTGCTGACAAGAATCTCTCGGAACCATGCCCCTTCTTGTTTACTGCCTACAATTTACAAACGAAAATCAACCAAATCAATACAGTAAACAGTTAATAGACACTGCAACAAAAAGAGGGTGAGACAAAAGGCAAAACCTTGTCGTCAACATTGTGATGTTGTTCCCGAGCAACAAAGATACGAGGTTTTTGAGACACCCAATTGGATGCAAAGCTGAGATATGAAGAGGTAAAGGAGAAAGAAGATGCCCAGAAGAGATTTAGAATGCAAGCCAATCCCAAAATGCAGGCAAGAAACACAGAAAAAACAAGTTTTCTGCAACTGTTGTTCTTGCTTTGATGTTGATGCAGAATTTTTCCCATTTTCTTTTTGCAGGTACTTCATGAGAGTATTTCCGATCTCCATTATTTGAAGAACATAGAAAGACAGACAGCTTGAGACAGCACCGACTTTTGAACTGCTAAATATGTTGGGCGCCTACGGTTTTCTACTTTTCTTATGGTCTTTTGAGGTCACTACAGTATTTTAAAATCTTAGTAGAATTTGTTTTTTAGTCCATGTGATGTTAGTTAACTTGTGACTTAGTCCTTATGCTTTAGCTTCGCTTACTTGCTATTAATATTGTATTTTTATCCAAATAATGAGGTTAAGCTATTTTAACTTTGGGTAATTATTGAATACACATGCGGTGAAAATAAAAAGTTTTTACAAGCGCATTAGTTTTAAGGTTTAGGGTTAGTTTTTAAGGTTTGAAGGTTAGATATTTAGGTTTAGTGGTTTAAAATTAATATGTTGTGGTTATAATTTAGGGTTTATAGGTTAAAACATATCTCTAACCATATTATACTAAACTCTAAGATGTAACCTCTAAACCCCAAAATCATAACACTAAACCTTAAATTCTAAAAACAACCCCTAACATCTAAAACCCTAAAATCAATACACTATGTAGAAACTTTTTGTTCTCACCACCTGTGTATTGAATATAAGTCCTTTTACATTTTAATGATAAAATTATTTTCGACGTTCAAAATCTAAATTTTCTCTTTAAAGATGTAATATCGTTTCACCCAACACTAATTGATAGTTTTACATCAATTTTAAGGTTTTTAATATGGATTAAGGTGCAAAGTTAGTAATTGTAAATAAAGTATAAATGTCAAATTCTGTCTGTTTTTGTATGATGCATAAGTTGTGGATTTAGTTCATGTATTATAATTTAGTTAATTTTAATCCTTTTATTTTTAGAACTTTGAAATCTTGATGTTGAGCTAAATAGTTCGGAAAAGATGTGACTAAATTACTGGGACTTAGAATAATCGTACTGGATAGCATAAATTAAATATTCAACTTACATATAATACACGAACTAATAGCAAAATTTGATTTAACGATTAACGTTTAGGTTAGGAATAAAATTTCAAAATTTAAAAAATACAAAGATTAAAAATTTACCAAATTATAGTACGGGGACTAAAACCACAACTTATAGATTAGTAAAAGGATACAAGGACTACAACCAGAATTAGACCTTTTTAATTTTATGTCTTTCCAAAAGTGGAAAAAAACAGGGGGCATGCAGTTGTTTTCAGGGTCGGTCGGTGGTTGCAAAGGGCTGTCTCGCAAAAACTGGGCTGTTCTTTTGTTTTCGCCAGATTTCCATAAGCCCAAAACCAAGTGTCTGTTGGTGGACACACGACCGAATCAATCTCCACTCTCTTTACCAATTTGCTGGTTCTCCTCTCCCTGCTATAATCAATCTCTCAGCTGTTTTTTTTCTCTATTTTCCTTTGGATCTGTGAAGCCGCCGCTGCCTTTGACCGCCACTTCTCTGTGGCCGACCTTCGATCACTCTCCCGAGTAAGTTCTTTGCCTCTCTTACATCTTTTTACTCTTTGGGTTTATTTCTTTCTCCTCCGTAGTTGTTGGATCTGCCCCACAGGTCCCATGTTTTAGTGTTTTTCTAAATTTCTCCATTTTCTGGCTTCTTTTTGATGTTTTATAGATTGGGTTTATGCAAAAAAATCTGTCTGGTATTTGTGTTTTCACGTTTGTTCTTTGGTTTTACGAGTACCCAGTTTTTCGAACACTCTAAAGCTTTCTCCTTTTTGGAGAATTAATGATTATCTGACTGAAAAAATATCTTTTTTTGGAGTATTTAGAATATATTGTATGAATTCTCTGTTGAATATCATTTGTCTTTTTATTTGTAAATATGATTTTGTCTTGTTAAGGTTCAACTGATTTTTCAGGAATATTAACTGAAATGGCTGGAGGATTAATCCACCAGGTTTTAAGGAGGAAGCTTCAATCTCAATCTGCTGTAAGATTCTTTTCCTAGTTTTCCTTCATTAATATTATGCTTATCAATGGAGCGAGCTTATGAAGACTCTGTAAGATTTTCTTAGATAATCTTGAAATATTTAGCTAAATGGATTATCCACTTTCCTGAAGATGAATTCGAACTTTTCGAGGCCGGTTTTGTCAAATTTGTAGTGTCTTTTCATCTCTGAATAATAATGGAAGTTTCTATATGATTAAACCTGAACTTATCAATGTTTGGTATTCATTATTGTTCAGGTTCAAGCTTTATCATGGTTTACATCAAGGAAAACTAAGGACGGTGCCGGTTCTGCTGGCATGAGGACAGTTGCACTCATTGGAGCTGGTGTTACTGCTTTAATAGGATTTTCAACAGTAGCATCTGCTGACGAGGCCGAACACGGGCTGGGAGTTCCAAATTATCCTTGGCCTCACCAGGGTATTCTCAGTTCGTACGACCATGCTTCGTGAGTTTTGTGCTTGTCCTTATTTTTTGGTTATGTGCACAAGAGTGAATTAACTTTACTTAAAAACGTGATCCAATTGCAAACATCAATGATTTCAGTATATATAACCGGGGGACATCGAGTCATCCTTTTAGTTCGTCTCTTTCATTTTAGCGCCTATTGTTTTCTGCTCTCTACACAAGGAAAAAACCTTGATATCAGTCTGAACTCTCAAGTTCCATTCGGTGAAAATGGAGGGAATCTATTTAGAATCTTGCACTGTAATTGTAATTTTAGGTTAACCATTGCAGATATTTAATTTTTTGCTACCGTGATGTGAGAATAATTTTGCATTTTCAGGATTCGTCGTGGTCACCAGGTTTAACAGCAAGTCTGTGCATCCTGCCACTCTATGTCTCTAATATCATACCGTGATTTGGTCGGTGTTGCGTATACGGAAGAGGAGACGAAGGCTATGGCAGCTGAGATCGAGGTGGTTGATGGTCCTAATGATGAGGGCGAGATGTTTACTCGTCCGGGTAAACTCAGCGACCTCTTCCCTCAGCCATATTCAAATGAACAAGCAGCTAGGTTTGCAAATGGAGGAGCTTATCCTCCAGATCTAAGTCTCATTACCAAAGTAATTCCTACCTTGCATTTTATATCACTGCAGAAGTTATCGGTTATATATCCTCAATATATCATATTTTGTTATTTTTTCAGGCTCGTCGTAATGGCCAGAATTATGTGTTTGCGCTTCTAACTGGTTACCGTGATCCTCCTGCTGGTGTTATGGTAAATTCTGCTTTACACCATGTTCAAATATCTACAATTGGGACTATATAGCTTCATACAAAGATACTACATATTTATATATTTGGCAATTGGGAGTATGCAACGGAAGATACAACGTGTGTCTGAAGTTAGGATGAAGTTCCATAGCTCTTTGAATTTTGTCATTTTAATTGCTGCTTTTCAATGAGTTTGTCTTGTGAAAACGGCACGTTTTAAATGCAAAGCCAATGTCTTTTTTTCGCTGTATGGTTCAGATTGAAGCATTGATTTGCCCCGAGCTGTAGTTCTTTTTGTCGAATAGCTTTTGTATGCATGTGTTTGGCACATGCGCGTACACTTTGATGTTTATAGCAGGCTGCAAATAGTTAGCCCGACTGAATATTCTTTGTTGAGATTAATACCTGAAGTCCTCATTTCTCAATTTTGTAGATTCGAGAGGGGTTACACTATAACCCTTACTTCCTCGGGGGAGCAATTGCCATGCCTAAAATGCTTATTGATGGTGCTGTTGAGTATGAAGATGGCACGCCTGCAACCGAAGCACAGGTCTGTCTCTACCTTCTCTTTCTTTCATTTTTCCTATGGTTTTAGAACCCTCTCAAGCATTTGCATATTATCTAGACACAGTTCTCACACTTACATATTATTGTCATATGGTGTAGATGGGGAAAGATGTGGTTACATTTTTGTCATGGGCAGCGGAACGAGAAATGGAAGAAAGGAAGCTGGTGCGTGTATTATATCATATAAGAATCTTTCATCTAAAGACCTTGTTTTAACAAATTTAATTTCTGATATCTCGGTCTTCTATGCAGATGGGTTTTAAATGGATATTCGTATTGTCATTGGCATTGCTTCAGGCTGGTTACTACCGCCGCTTGAGGTGGTCTGTTCTCAAATCTCGCAAGCTGGTTGTTGATGTTGTCAACTAGCCTCCCTCTCAGTTTCTCTCGTGTTAATTTGCTTTTCTTGGATTTGATTTGGAAATAATTGCTTATCAAGACGATTGGTCATGGACTAATCTAATTAGTCGGGTTTTTTTTTTTTTGGGGGGGGGGGTTGAGAAGAAATAAAGCAACTCAACACACACACATCCATTATTATTATTATTACTTTTAGATCTCTTTCACAATGCTATTTCTTATGTTCAAATACTTGGATCGCTGTTCTCAATGCCGAGTAAGTCATCGATACTTGTTTTGCTCGATTTGCAACTGTGTTATTTTTTCCTGTTTTAGTCACATAATTATTTTTTGGCAAAATAGTAACTAATGTTATTTTTTTTCCTGTTTTGGCCATCAAACTTTTAATTTGTGGCCGTTAACAGAAATTTTATATAAGTACACATTTGGTCATGTTACTTATTATATCAATTTGGTTTTAATTTTTATTTAATTAAACAAAGGGTAAACTGCATAAATGGTCATCAAACTTTTAGGATATATTTATTTTGGTCATCGTACTTTTAAAATATTCGATAAGGTCACCTAACTTTTAGTTCGATTTCAATATAGTCGTTGAACTTTTAGGGTGAATTCATTTTGGTCATTGTACTTTTAAAATATTCGATAAGGTCACCAAATTTTTAGTTCAAATTCAATATAGTCACTGAACTTTTAGTTCACTTTCAATATGGGAGTTTTCCTTAATAAAAAAAGTGGGTAAACTACACCAATCATCACTCAATATTCTTCTCACTCCTATTTTGGTCACTAGAGTTAAAAAAAATTCAATTTAATAACTTAACTTTCGAATTGTTCATATTTTGGCCACTCTCAAATGACATGTTTATACAAATAGAAAAATTCGATTAATCCTTAAAAGATTTATTTTGGTTAATTGGTAAATTTAGATTATTCAATTCTCGATCTTATAGTGTATTAATTAAATCAGATAACCGATTAACTAGTTAACTGAAATATTTGATTCTGGAAACGATTTTTTACTTTGTTTATTAAAATATCAAATATGATAATATGGTAAATTTAATAAATTTCCGTTTGTGATAAAAGTGTAAAAACGACTAGAAAGTTGAAAATTGGAAGTTCACACCTATTAATTCTACCCAGAGCCAAAACTTTAAAAAATTCAGAAGGGCACAAAATCATTAGACTATAAGATATTGTAATGCATAAAATTTAGAAATATGATGTATACTAGATCAGATCAGTTAATCAATTTTGCTTAAAACTGTGAACCGTAATCGAATCAAAATAATTTATTTTAAAAATTTGTACCAAAATCGGGTTCAATTAACCCTTAAAAGTTATTTTGGTTAATTGCTAAATTCAAATTATTCAATTCTCAATCTTATATTGTACCAATTAAATCGGATAATTGATTGACCGGTTAATTGGAATATTTGATTCGAGTAATACTTTTTTTACTTTGCTTATTAAAATATCAAAAATGGTAATATGGTAAATTTAATAAGCAAAGTAAAAAAATCATTACCCGAATTTTTTTAAGGATTAATCAAAATTTTCTATTTGTATAACCATGTCATTTGAGAGTGACCAAAATATGAACGATTCGAAAGTTAAGTTATTAAATTGAATGTGACCAAAATAGGAGTGAGAAGAATGTTGAGTGATGATTGGTGTAGTTTACCCGTTTTTTTATTAAGGAAAAACAAAAACTAACGTCAGCTTTAACGGAAGGTAACGAGAGGGACCATATTGAAAGCGAACTAAAAGTTCGGTGACTATCTTGAAATTGAACTAAAAGTTGGATGGCCTTATCGAATATTTTAAAAGTATGGTGACCAAAATGAATCCGCCCTAAAAGTTCGGTGACTATATTGAAATCAAACTAAAAGTTGGGTGACCTTATCGAATATTTTAAAAGTAAGGTGATCAAAATGAATCTACTCTAAAAGTTCGGAGACCATTTATGTAGTTTACCCTTAAATAAAATGATGACATGTGTCATCACCTAATTGACACATCACCCGATTTAATTAATTTACTCTAATTTTTAATTTATTTTATTTAATATTTAATATATTTATTTTTTTCAATTATATAATGTTATTATTTTGTTCTAATCAGATGGTGACACGTGTTACCACTAGGTTAAAGAAAATTAAATAGGGAAATGGATAGCTTTTGTGGTGTTGATCTTGCCACCTTTAAGCAAAATACCCATGCCTTTACCATTACATGAGCTAATTCTTGTTCATACTAATTGCACTATATATATATATATATATATATATATATATATATATATATATATATTTTAGGGGGAAAAAGAAGTAAAAATGTATAGAGGGAACTAAAATTTGGGTCACTTAAGATATATAAAAACACACAAACCACTTAGTCAATTCAACTAATCAAGATAACAAATAAAATATTTTAAATATATTTAAAATATAGTTAAAGCAAGATTTAAAATAAAAATATATTTATAATTTTATAAAACTTAACTTGAATATTTTCCATATTTATTTTAATAATTTCATATGTATATATTATTGAATCGAGTTATTTAATTTAATTAATAATTTTTTTTATTAAATATCTTAATTCAATGATTATATATAATAAAAAATTAATAATATATTTTAAAAAAATTCTACCAATGAGTTTTGAGTATAATTTAAATCTTTTTAATATAGTTAATATATATAACCATTGAATTAATATATTTTTACTTTTATATAATTTTAAAATTCTAATATATTTTTATTTTTTAAATTTTAATATAATCATTGAATTAAGATATTCAATAAAAATTTAAAATTAGTAATTAAATTAAAGAACTCGATTCATTATTATATTTATAAAATTATTAAAATAAATGTGAAAGTGAAAAAATATTCAATTTATTTTTTTTAAAAATCATAAATCTATTTCCATTTTAGATCTTGCTTTAATTATACTTTATATATATTTAAAATGTTTTCTTTTTTATCTTAATTATTTGAATTGATTTAGTAGTTTATTTGTTTTTACACATCCTAAGTAACCTAGGTTCGAGTCCTCTCTCGACCATTTTTTCTTTTTTTCCTAGCACTTACTGCATTATAATATATATGATACTCTTACACTATGTAAAACTTGAAAGTTTTACACTTTTTGGGACCATTGGATGAAGGTAAATGGATGATTGAAATTTGCAATAGAAAATGTGAAGATTATCACAGGAACAAAAGAGATAAGAAAATAATCTTAGCCATTTATTACCCTCATCCAACGGTCCAAAAAATATGTAAAAGTAATTGAGTTTTACATTGTGTAAGTGGATATATATATATATATATATATAGTGCAATTCATATTACAAAGGATTGGCTGGCGTAGTGGAAAAGGACAAGGAATATTACTTAAAGGCTTTAGGATCAACACCCCTTAAAGCCATCCATTTTTCTTTAATTTTCCTTTAACCAGGTGGTGACAAAATAAATTAAAAATTAGAGTAAATTCATCTAATCGGGTGATGACATATGTCATTATTTGCTTGGTTGATTTTATTTAATTAAATAAAAATTATGACTAAATTGATATAATAGGTAACTAATAAGGACCAAATATGTAATTATACAAATTTTCGTTAACTGTCACGTCACCTCTTCCGTTAGATTTTAACTTCTGGTGATCAAAATAGGAGCACTTCAAAAGTTTAATGGTTTGTTTGACGAGTTACTTAGTTGGGTGGTCAAAATAGGACCACCCTAAAGTTCGGTGGTCACTTGAGTAGTTTACCCAAAAACTAATGGCAATGCAGATTTATTTTTCAGGGTAAACTACACCAATAGTCACCAAACTATTATTTCTTTCATGTTTCGGTCACCAAACTATTTTTTTTGCACGATGACCAAAACAGAAAAGAAACAATAGTTCGGTGACTATTGATATAGCTTACCCTAAAAAATAAATTAACGTCAACATAGTCGTTAGTTTTTTTAACGGTCGATGACCAAAATAGGAAAAATATAACATTAGTGACGATTTTACCAAAAACATAGTTCGGTGACCAAAATAGGAAATAAATAATAGTTCGGTGACTACTAGTGTAGTTTACCCTTTAATTTATCTAAAAATTACTAATTTAGTATTGCAATTAAATTAAATATTAATATTTAAGTAAAATAATATAGTTAATAAAAACAAATATCAGACTAAATTATAAGATTTAAAAATAAATAGAGGTTAATTTTAGGAAAAAGAAAACTTTTTAGTGGTTAACTTGAACAAAAAACAAACTTGATAGACATAACATGACATTTATCTTTTCAATAAAATCAGGCGGTTTGAGTTAGTCAAAGAGGAACTGACGTGACGCGATGTCTTTGGTTGAAAACGTTAGAGGATAATGATATGAGACAAAATGAATAACGATGAAAACGTTATGGGCACAATAGTTTGAAAGATACATTCGATACCAAGATGGTTAGGAGGCAAATTGTTCATTAAGTAAAAAATTAATGAAAACTAGGAAGAAAAAAAACAATGAGAACGATTTTTTTAGTGGTTTAGCCCTAAATGCCTATTTCATTACATTAATTTTTGGCTTAGGGGTTCAATAAGCCCCTAAATTTTTGTAAAAAAAAATCAATTAAGCCCTTAAATTTTTTTTGCACCCAATTAAGCCCTCAAACTCAAGAAAAAAAATCAATTTGGCCCTTTGACCAACGTTGACCGTTAACTTTAATGGTCTTTTTTGAATTTTTTTTGGCACGTGTCGCAACAGGGTAATGTCACTTGTCATTTGTACAAATTTTTAAATTTTATTTTTTAAAAAATATATAAAAATCAGAAAAATTAAAAATTAAAAAAATTCTAAAAATTATTTTAAAAATATAAAAAATATTTTAATTTTGAGGTTTATTTAAAAATAATGAATAATATTTTTTCAAAAGATTAAAATATTTTAAAAAATTAAAAATATTAATTATTATTATAAAATTATAAGAATAAATTGAGAAAATAAAACGATAAAAATTATTTTGTTTTTTAAATAAATTTTATTTTTTATATTTTTAAAAAATAAATTTTATTGTTTTATATTTGAAAAATCAAAATAACTTTTATTATTTTATATTTTCAATTTATTTTTATAATTTTATAATAATATTTAATATTATAAATTTTTTAAAAATATTTATTCTTTTTAAAAAAATATTATTTATCATTTTTAATACATTTTGAAATTAAAAATATTTTTTATATTTTTAAAATAGTTTTTAGAATTTTCCAGATTTTTTAAAGTTTTTTAAAAATTTTCTGATTTTTAGATATTTAAAAAAATAAAATTTAAAAGTTCATTGAAATGACAAGTGGCATTATCCTATTGCGACGCGTGTCAAAAATAAAAAAAACGTTAAAGTTATCGGTCAACGTTGGTCAAATGGCCAAATTGATTTTTTTTTCTTGAATTTGAGGGCTTAATTGGGTGCAAAAAAAGTTTAGGGGCTTAATTGATTTTTTTGCAAAAATTTAAGGACTTATTGAACCCTTAAGCCTTAACTTTTCCAAATCCATTATCAATTATTTGAATTTTTGAAAACAATGTTTAATCTTATAATAATCCCTTAAGAATTATACCAAAATATTAAAATAAGTCCTCTATAGAACAAATGAAAAAAAAAAAGGAAACTAAAAACAATCCTCCTAATATTAAAAGTTTACAAACTTAAGCTCACACCCAAAAAGAACACTTGGGAAAAGAAAATATAATAAAGATTCACAAGTGTTCAATTTATATATTTTCTATATTTTATTTTTCTTGCTCTTTGCAAATTTCACTCGAACATGATTTGTGTCAATTTAATTTAATTTATATTTTTTACTAAATTATCGATCTAACAACTCTAAACTATATTTATGTTTATATTTTTAAAGTATCGTTCTTCGTAACTCTAAAATCTTGGTTTTGTCTTTGATTGGCGTACAAAATAATACTTGAATTTGATATAATATATTATGAAATAAATAAACAATATTTAGATTAAATTATGAACTTAATTTTATTTATTTTATGAAAATAATTTATAAAATATTATAACATTATATTTATAAAATAAATTATACCATTTTATAATTTAAATATATATTAATATTAGAGTTCAATAGAATATAAATAAATAATACTCCATTTAGATTAGATTGTGATAAATAAATTAATTTGATTAAAATATAAATTGTAAATAATATTATTTTTAAATATTATTTTTAAATATTTTTTTATCACAATATAACCTAAATATAATATTTTGTCAAAATATAACAAAGTCTTATGTTTACCCTAGTGGTTGAGTGTTAAGATTTTCCCCTAAGGTCCTAAGTTTAATCCCTCGTTGTCTCTTTTCATGGTTTCTTATTTTTCTTGTCAGAATATAGCATAAAAACAATATTTTTCAAAGCATAACAGAAACTCATGCTTAGCCCAGAGTTTATTAGGCTTAAATTGAAATCTAGTGGTTTAATTGAGAAAAATCAAAATTTAAGGACTAAATTGTAAATTTTAAAGTTTATGGTTATTTTTAAAAAAAAATCAGGATCAAACTACAAAGTTTCAATAATTTGAGGTCAAAAGTGAAAAATCTAAAAAGTTCGATGTCACTTTTGAAAATCTTAGAAAGTTAAGTTGCTAAATATGTGACTTCTCCTATTTTAAAAGCGTGTCACATCAGTTGTCGTTATTTGCTAAATGGTTCATTGACCGAAATGAATGTTTTTTGGGTAAACTACTTGTAACACCCTTAACGTATACTCGTAAGCCGAATATACATTAAAGATGTCACAGTATTGTTTAGCTGAATTACATACTTGAAATTTCTTTTTATAACAATTCTCGTAACTAGTTTTACAATTTCATCTTTTTCTTCAGTTTTCAATTAAAAACTATCTCAGTCAAGCGCAACTATTTTCGATCCTGAATTTATTTAAAACATATAAGTCAGTTAATAATGTGAAAATATGATTCAGGGTGAAGACTATGTGTGTTGCCTAGACTCTTTCTAGATTTTAAAATCATTACGCGATAGACGATAAACAATTTAAGTTTAATAATACTAAACAGCTACTAATTAAAAATATGTATACATGCCCACTAGTCTAGGATGTATAAGCACATACTGAGGTTTTGCAGGCAGTAACTTGATCCTCAAAGGTGCAGCTCCTTTTTCCTCTAATGCTAGTCCGAAACCTACGTGTGAAAAGAACACATGGTAAGTATAACTTAGTGAGGCAAATACAATATTATATAATCAAATAACATAACAAGATAACACAGTTCCTAAAAAATGACAAGCGAGTCCTAGAACAGTTTATATCAACTTATCATATCACTGAGGTACATACAGAATACAAATAATTATGTTTCTAAACATACCTGAACATATCAAGTATCTGAGTTTATTCACCTGTAGATTAGTCTTCTTTTAGTAATAGCTCAAGGTATACTGTATGAGATAAAGGTACACGAGTTATCTAAAATAGACATCGTAGTGTCGAACTGAACAGACAGATGAGTACGTACTCGAGGACGCTCTTTGCTCCTTATATAAGCACCTCTTTAGTGCACTTAGCACCATGAGCTTAGATCCCCAAGGTGGATGTGATGCCGTAGTAATCACAATAACAGTCAGATATCAGAACTGAAAATGCAGCTGCTAAGACTCTATGGCATGCCAGCTATACCTGACTCTCATGATGTAATACTTGGGCAACAAAGATAATATGATCAAATGTTATCAGATAAATAGAATGGGCAATTCATACCTTAAATAAATCAAATATAATGTATCAGGTAAGCATGCCGTCTTAAGAACAAAATATTATACATATCACTTGTCGTGCCATTTCCATAAATCATAATATAAAATTTCAGACAATATATTATCATTACTAACTTTTGAGGTCGACTTATCACAAGTCTTCCTAAATACGTTTTAAACAGATAAATGCACTCACCTGAGTAGCACAAAACCGGCCTCACTAAGCTTAATTATGTTCTTTTTCCTTGCCTCTCATACTAGTACCTCCTTTAGAATTCTCCGGAACTGCAGAGTATTAATCGAACACATGCACAATACTTGTTAGATTCATATCTAACATTACTTAAACATAATACAGGACATCCTTAATCGGATATAAAATATTTCCAAATTCTTTTATTCTTTAGTGATTGCCGAAATAGTCCTTAAGGTCCTTAGTGACCATTTAGGACAATAAATCAATTATTCAAGTTTGAATAATAATTTCCCCATATTTCCATTATTATTCATCTACTTTGAACCTTTACTCTTCAATCACTAACCTTGACACTTCTTATCCCAAACTAAAATGCGTGTATTAAGAGAATTTCAAGATTGGTTATTGCTTTATCTACTGAACTTTCGATTTCTCGTGTTTACTTGAATGCTTCACATTCATCCCTTACATGTACAAATTAATAACACCAATAAGGTGCTCATTTTATAATCTGTCAGTCTGCGCTACCTTCAAAGAAATATTTATATAAAATAATCTACAACTCAGAATTTGATTCCGTTTATTCTGACAGAAACTAGATTCGATAAGCTGTTCAACTATATAAACTAATAGTCCAAATTCAACTCGAACGATTTATGACAAGTTTTCAAAGTCGAGTTCCAATGTTGAATTTCGAAGCAGACTGCTATTCTGTTTTCTGACCTTTCGTCACTTAAAAATTCATATCTTTTGATATATTAATTGAAATCAGTCACCGTTTGTTTTAAACGAAACTAGACTTAACCAAGAATACAATGGTATTTGGCTTACTTCCTAATCATTTTTATGAAATTTTTTGGTGAATTTCCAAACTCACTGCCAAAGACTAAAATTCTGGGTAGATTTTATAGTTCACATCATATATTCTTCATTTCCATCATCAAACCAAAATTCAAGAATAAATTCTTCTACTTTCTATCTTTAGCCAAAATGGTCCATTATTCAAGGACTTATTTTGATCCAATTAAAAAATTAAAGCTTGTACAATCTTAATCTCTTCAATTCCAATCACTTAAATTAATTCTCCAACATATTATTCATCAAATACAAGCTCAACAATCAAATCCCTAAACTTTACAAAGTTGACATTTTGGTCCCTAATACAATCTAATTAGGGATTTTCATTCCAATCACCTTAATACAACACAGAGAACCATTTATCCTTCAAACGTGTTCTAAAATTCCAAACCCTAATATAAACCCTAATTTTCAAATTTTAGGGGTTTTGCATCTAGACATGAAATTGATTCAAATCAAAGCTTGTAAACATCATTTCTATACTTGATTCAACTAAATCAAGCCTTAATTCAAACAAATCTATAAACCCTAAATTTTCTCTCTCATCAAACCATGAACACTTCTTCATAGTACCATGTAAAATTACTACCAAATGAAAGAGAATTAAACAAGGATTAATTTTTCCTTCATTAACTAACGTTGATTTTTGCTTGAAATACTTGAAAATTGAACTTGAATTTTTTTTCTCTCCCAAATACCCCACGACAGCAACACCCAAAGAAACCTGATTTTTCTTATTTATTTTTGGCTTAAAATAATGACATATGTCATTTTTAATAACCTTTAAAAATTAAAAAAAATCTCTATCATCAATCAATGGTTAGGATTAAATCTTGAGATGAGGAATTACTAAAATGCCCATGCCACTTCCAAAGTATTTCAAAATTGTCATTAGAGACAAAATGACTAACTTGCCCTTAATTATTCACAATTTCATCCAGTTTTCCATTTCGTAAAAATTCAACTAAATCTAGTTCAATTCTAACTAGACATATCAAAATTTTTATGATTTTTTCCATGTCCTTTGGATCAGTATCTAAAATTTTCATTCGATCTGATATACCGATAAATGACCCTTTACTCAGAAATAAATTGTAGTATTCACTTCAAATCAAACTAAAAACATTTCCAACAAATATAAATGACTTTTATAACCTTTCTATATCATATAGCAAAATTTCATAATTTTCCAGTTCGATCCGATGTATCGATAATTACCGAGAAATTTTTTTTACCGGATACAATTCCTCTTAGAAATCTTATAACAATAATCCATTGAGAATATTTTTGACTCATACTGAATTCTTTTTATCCGTCTAAAGTACTGACATGGGACCTTCCCAGTAGGTCATCCATCCTATGGCCAAAACACGCTTAACTACAAAGTTTGATCAAAATTCAATATTTTATACTGCATTTTCATTCTCAGGACCCATATCAGATTTTATTCCTTGCTCTGATTTATCCATCTACAGGATAAAAATAATTACTGATAAATCCTCCATGTGTTTTTTATTCAAATAAAATATCTTCTTATCCCTTAATTGTTCGATCAAGAATAGATTTTCACATAAACTCTGTACCGAAAATATGATTCCCACATATCAATTTCCTGTAATCCTGTCCTATTTATCCGCGAAATAAAAAATTTATTGGGAAAATTATTCCTTAAGAGCCTATACTTTTCCCATCTTTAGACTCTAGACACCAACTTTTGATATACTGTCATTTTGGTCACTAAACTTTATCCTTCAATTCTCATTCCAATTTTTTTTTATCAAGTTTTAACCAAACTTTGCAAGTACGCTATTCAGCTTGCTCTCTTTCACATAATGTCTTATAATCTCAGGAATTCCTTTTCAAGAGCTCTCAATTTAAGAAATCCTAACTTTTGCCATTTGTTTATTCACTAAGTTAGCTTTTAAGCTATAATCATAGTACTAAATGACCCCTAATTAACATAGCAAATTTTGGGGTATTACACTACTGCAATGGTCACTTATGTTTTTGTTGTGTACAGTTTTGGTCACTGATTTTTAAATTCGACCGATAAGGTCACTTATATTTTTTGATATGTAAACTTTTGGTCACTAAGACGTTTGCTGCCATTAAATGTTAACGACTTGTTGATCTGGCAGCGGAAAAAGGGCAAACTACTGCAATAGTCACTTACGTTTAGTTATTGTAAACTTTTGGTCACCGATTTCAAAAATTGAAAGTTTTGATCACTTACGTTTCCGTTGTGTAAACTTCTGGTCACTTGAGCGTTTGTTTCTGCTACCCTGATGACGTGCATGTTAATAAAAAATATTTAATTTTAATTTCACCCTTGAATTTTTAAAAGTTCATTTTTCACCCAACAAGAAAAAAACCTTAATCCCTTTCAAGCCACGAACTTCAGGCCACCATCGTCTGTCTTACCTAGCCTCCGACGAACCCACACCCGACTTCCCAGCTCTTCTTCCTCTTCCTTCAATCCTCTAGGTGCTTTTGCCAAAGCTCATATCAGTTCTTCTTCCAAGGCCCAGGTCCTTTTTCTTTTTACGCTCTAATTTGTAGTTTACCTTAAATAATTCCATGATGGTCTATAGAATCTCTGTAAAAAAATGAGAGGGATGGATTGCAATGAATACGTAAAAAAAGAAGAATGATAAGATAACAATGATGGTTTGTCTTTTTGTCGCACTTACCTCTCCTATGCAAGTTTTCAAGACCCTCTTTAATTCCAAAATAAATTGATTTTCAAACAATCTCAGCTCACCAAAACTCTTAATTTTCTATTGGTTTCTCATGGAGTTTTCACCATCATTTTAATTGCAAAACCCTTTTTCATTAATGGTGTTCTAGTTTTGGAGCTTTCCCACATGCATTTTCTCCATTAGCAAATACTAAAGTAATCAGATGACAGAGTAGTTGAAAGTTTTTTAGCCAACCCCAAATCCTAAAATAGTCAAAGCGTAAAGAAAATCAGAGATTATGTGTTGGCAAGAGCCGATAAGAGTGTTGGCAAGAGCACCTAGATGATTGGAGGAAGAAGAGCCGAGAAGTCGGGTGTGAATTCGCCGAAGGCTAGGTCGGACGAAAGGAGGTGGCCTAAAGTTGGTGGATTGAAAAGGATTAAGTTTTTTTTCTTTTTGGGTGAAAAAATGATTTTAAAAATTTAGAGGTGAAATTAAAAAATAAACTTTTTTTATTAACGTGCATGTCATAAGGACAACAGAAACAAGCGTTCAAGTTACCAGAAGTTTAAACAACGAAAACATAGTGACCAAAACATTCAATTTTTGAAATCAGTGACCAAAAGTTTACACTAACTAAAGGTAAGTGACCATTGTAGTAGTTAACCCTTTTTTCTGCTGCCAGATCAGTAAGCCGTTAACGTTTAACGGCAAATAACGTCTTAGGGACCAAAAGTTGACAGATCAAAAAGGTAATTGACCTTATCGGTCGAATTAAAAATCAATGACCAAAATTGTACTCATCAAAAATATAAGTGGCCATTGCAGTAGTTTACCCCTATTTTTTTAACAACGGTGACTTAAATAAATAAAAATATTTCAATGATCATATTAAAAACACCCTAAAAATTCATTGATCACCGGTATAGTTTACCTTTCAATTATTACAAAAAAATTAAAAGTCTAACTATATTTAAATTAGAAGTTTGGAATAGAATATTTTAAATCCAAACCTATCATGAACCAAATGGGATTGGCATTTAATAAATAAAATATTTAATGTTTTAAAATATTTTTTGTATTTTTATAATCAGCAATACCCGATACATTGGTCGATTAATTTGAATAAGATATTACATAGGTCCATTAAGATAACTTTAATACCTCAAAATTTTGGTTAGTGACCAAAATGAATAAAATGAAAGTTTGGTGACTAAAGTATAAACTTAGGAAAAGTTTAGGGACTAAATTGTAATTTTTGAAAGTTATTTATTTTAGTCCCCTAAATGAAAAGTTTACCCCCAAGAATGATGTTTTCGTGTTACTCAGATTTTTGGTACAGAAATTGTGTTAAAAGCTATAAAAAGGTTAAGTTCGAGAAAAAATCGGATAATCAGATCGAATCGAATATTGGAGATATTTTGTTATATGATAAGACAAGATTAATAATATCTTTTCCATGCCTTAATTTGGAAGGATTTAACATGGACCATTGGATTTAAGTTGATTTTCCATGTTAAATATGAGTCGTTAGATGAATAATGGCAAGAGTTTAATTTTGGAAAATCACAAGGGCAAAATTGGTAACTACTAACTTACTGGTTTATTTATGATCATTGGATGAATATTTTGACAAGCGGTAAGCTTTGGAGCATTGGATATCAAGGGTAAAATAGTCATTTGACTGTTAAGGAGATTTTTTAAATATGATTAAATAATGCCATTTGGCATAAAAAAAAGTTGGAATTTCAGTTCATCTTTCTTCTCCATGTACTTGAGGTTCAAAGAGCAAAGGTAAGGATTTCAATTTTTGATTTTTCTCTCTAAATGGCTTGGATTTAGGGTTTAGTTGTGAAATGCAAAGTTGATCCTCTTTGAATTCTCTATCATTAGGTATAAAAATTTCATGGATTGGTTAAGCTATGCTCGTGAAATTGAAGGATTAAAGTTTAGGGTTTATGGATATAAATTTATTTTTCGTTTGATTTTGAAGGATCAAGTGTTTAATTAGCTTTTCTAAGCTTGATTCAAGCTTGATTTCAAGTGTAAAGTAAAACCCCTAATTTTGGCAAGTCAAGATTAATTTAGGGTTATTGGAATCAAGTGAAATTTGGAGTTTGTCATGAAAGGAAAATGTTGGAATAATGAATTGAAGGTTAATTTGAAGTGTTGGAATGGTGAAATAGTGTTAAAGATCAAATATGAATCTGCCCAGAAAATTTAGTATGTGGCAGTGAGTTTGGAAATTCACCATAAATTCTACAAAAATAATTAGAAATTGATCCTTATACCAATGTTTTCTTAGTTCAGTCTAGTTTCGTTTAAAACAAATGGTGACTGATTTTGATTTGTATATCAAAAGATATGAATTTTTAAGTGATGAAAGGTCAGAAAACATAATACAGTCTGCTTCAAAATTCAGCACTGGAATTCGACTTTAAAAATTCATCATAAATTGTACAAGTTGAATTTAGGCTATTAGTTTATATGGTTGAACAGATTATCGAATCTAGTTTTTGTCAAAACAAACGAAATCAAATTCCGAGTTGTAGATTATTTTATATAAATATTTCTTTGAAGGTAGCGCAGACTGACAAATTATAAAATGATTACCTTATTGGTGTTATTAATTTGTGCATGTAAGGGATGAATGTGAAGCATTCAAGTAAACCCGAGAAACTGAAAATTCAGTAGATAAAGCAATGACCAAGCTTGAAGTTCTCTTAAGTTATTCAATTCAGTTTGGGATAAGAAGTGTCAAGGTGAGTGCAATTGCATACATATCATGACACATTGATGTTTTATACATTATTGGGATGGCTTGCAATGAGCCTACCCAAATTTTATTGTCATTATATTTATGTCATGGAGCATATGATTGACATATTTTAAATATGTCAAAAGTTGATTATAAATGCATGGATCACTAGTTATATATGATGTTATATTATGAATATTATTTCGAGTATGAACTGCTCAATGTTAAATTATGTTGATATACATTGCCATAGATGAAATAAATATGGAATATATGCCCAAGTATGTCATTGAGGGACAAGGTATAGTTGGCATGCCATAGAGTCCAGCAGCACGCTACATACTCGGTTTAGCATTATAGTGTATATAAAGGACAGTTAGTGCATATGGTGGGCACGACCTTATGTGTATTATGGTGGGCACGACTTTGTGTATTAGAACCTTGGTGTATATTTGACTCGTATACCCAGGGTCCTCATAGGCTTATATTTGGCTATGGTTTATTGGTTAATAAAATATAAATAGTTGAATATGCTTATGAGCTTTTGGAATAAATGGCAAGTATATTAGTAAGAAATTTATATCCGGTTTATATTATGTTAATATATGATTAACATGTTGGTAATACATATCTAGTGATCATGATGCATTTATGCATATATGGCATATTATGACAAATGCACAAGCATGAAAGTCCTATGACATTGGCATATAGTAAATCATTACTAATGCAATGTGAAAGTTGATGCATTGGTATATATCATGTTATATAAACGTCGTCATGAAGTCGATTATGTTTAAATTACTGTTATTAACTTCGTTTGTGGCCTCACTAAGTTCGTACTTAGCGTGTGTTGATTGCGCACACGTAGGTGGTTCGAATCATTAAACGAAGCAAAGAGTTGCATCAAGTTCAGAAATTTTCATCAAGCTGCCACAATAATGACATCCTACTTGAGGTTTTTAATTTATTGTAGAGGCATGTATAAATAGGATTAATTTATCTATTTTAGTTCAACGTTCGATTTTTTTTTGAACAGTCAAATTTATTTTTTAAAAGTAAAGGAGCTCCAATTTTGTGTATTAGTCGTTATAAATATTTTCAAAGGTTTTAAAATTTATGGAATTTTTGAATAAAAATCATGTTATTGTTATGTGACATCTCTAACTCATATTCGGTAATTGAATACGAGAATGATATGTTACATTTATTGGTATCAAAGCTACATGTTTAGTTGGTTCTAGATCCAAACCGAGCTTGTTATCATTCAGTAAGTGTATACATGCCACTAGGATGTCATTATTACTGTATTGATGCTTAAGTGACTTTATACAACTGCTTATTAAATTGATTGTATAAAGTTATAGATGTCCAAAGTTGAGAGATCGCGTCGAGCGATCGAATAGTCAGGTAAAAAGAAATGAAGCTCATAAAATTAGTAACAAGGTTAATCATTAACCGCTTTCTGCTCAATATGATGTTAATGTGCTGGTGTAGTTGGAAATGTCTAGCTAAACCAAGGTTTATTATTTCGAACCTTGGATATGATTTTAAATGAAATTCAACCCCAAGTTCCTTAAACTTTTATTGCTAGAGAGCAGGGAAGTCTTGAAGTGTGAGACTTCAGGTGGAGTATTGATAGAAAACCAATGTTTCTAGACTATTGATAAAAAAAAGAGGTACAAAAAGCGCTTTGTTGTGATGATCAAAGAAAGCTCAATGTGATAGTAACTTATCTCTTGGGACATAGCACAAGAGTAAGTTAAATATGTAAGAATTACTCCATAGTAATTCAAAGAAATTGAATTTTAGTAAGATTAATGGAATTGCTTCTTATGAATTTTTGCTTAAAATGAATAGTTCTAAAAGGAACTAGAAAGTTTGGAGATTGTAATGATGAGGGAAAAATCAGATTTTTCAAATCAATGTGGTTCAGTAGTATTTTTTTGGAAACTGCTATCACAAGGATATAAAGGATGCAAGAACTTTCTAGCTTATGTTGTGAACATATAAGTATTCAAAGGTGAACTTGGAAAGTATCTCAACTATTAATGAATAATAGGATGTGTTTTCTTAGGAATTGCCAGGGTTACCATATGATCGTGAAGTGAAATTCAGGATTTAGGTTTTCTCTGGCATTGAACTTATATCAAATGTACTGTACAAAATATCTCTTATAGAGATAAGAGAGTTAAAGGTTCAGTTACATTAAATATGGGATCGAGGTTTTATACGACCTAGTGTATCACCTTGGGGAGCTCCAGTCCTGTTTGTGAAAAAGAAAGATGGATCAATGAGGTTATGTGTGGATTATCATCAACTTAATAAAGTGACGGTGAAGAAAAATATCATCTACCAAGGATTGATGATCTCTTTGATCAACTTAAAGGAGCAACAATGTTTTATAAAATTGATCTTCGATCGGGGTATCATCAATTGAAGATCAAAGAAGCAGATATACCAAAGACTGCTTTCAGAACTAGG
Organism: Hibiscus mutabilis; assembly: GCA_019671005.1. Lineage (NCBI taxonomy): Eukaryota > Viridiplantae > Streptophyta > Magnoliopsida > Malvales > Malvaceae > Hibiscus > Hibiscus mutabilis. The sequence continues at coordinate 38,516,087 of CM033738.1, forward strand.
TACGGGCATTATGAGTTTTTAGTAATGCCTTTTAGACTTACAAATGCACCAATAGCTTTTATGGATCTAATGAATTGGGTATTTCAGCCATATTTAGACCAATTTGTGGTGGTATTCATAGATGATATATTGGTTTACTCTAAAACCAAAGAGGATCATGATACTTACCTTCGAATAGGTTTTTATATCCTCTAAGAAAAGAAATTATATGCAAAATTGTCAAAGTGTGAAATTTTGGTTGTCTGGAGTATCTTTCCTTGGACATATAGTTTTTGCTGAAGGGATTCGAGTCGTTACTAAAAAGGTTCAAGCAATCCTAGAATGTAAAATTCCTCAGAATGTCTATGAGGTGAGAAGTTTTTTTGGGATTAGCTGGTTAATATCGACAGTTCGTGAAAGAATTTTCAATGATTGTTGCTCCAATAACTAAGATATTAAGAAATGATGTGCCATTTGTTTGGACAGATAAATGTCAAGAAAGTTTTGACAAATTAAAGAGGATATTAACATAAGCTCTTGTTTTGGTACAACCAGAATCTGGGAAGGATTCTATAATATATAGTGATGCATCCCATGATGATTTGGGGTGTGTATTGATACAAGAAGGGAAGGTTGTAGCATATGCTTCTTGACAACTCAAAACTCATGAAACAAATTATCCTACCTATGATTTAGGGTTGGTTACAGTAGTGTTTGCTTTAAAGATTTGGCGTCACTATTTATGTGGTGAAAAGTGCTACATCTTCACGGATCATAAAAGTTTGAAATATTTGTTATCCCAAAAGTAGATTAATTTGAGGCAAAGAAGGTGGATAAAATTGATTAAGGACTATGATGTAATTATTGATTATTATCTGGGGAAGGCTAATGTAGCAGCAGACACACTTAGCTGGAAAACATTTTCAGCTTTGAGAACATTGAATGCTCAGTTGAAATTACAGGAAAACGGTACAATAGTGGTTGAACTTGAAACTAAGTCTACCTTGATAGGAAGAACTAAAGAGTTACTGTAATGCCCCAATTTTAGGGCTTAGCGGTTTAGTGGGTTTTTAGATGGTCCGGTGGATTGGAGTAGAGATTCGAGTTAGTTTTGGGATCGTATATTTTTGGTGTTAGAAAAATTATGGAAAATTTATTAAAAATCATTATTAATTATTTATTTAATAATGGTGGAATCAATTTTGAAAAATAGGTTTTGGAAGATGGACATTTTGGTTAGTGACCAAAATGAAAGTTTTGAAAACTAAGATTTTCTAGTGACTAAAATGAAAAGGGTCAAATACTTAGAATCTTTAAGGAGCTATTTTACCAATTGTTTTTTGAGGATTTCTCCCTTAATTTAACTAATTTTAACATGTGTTTTAATTGGTAATTAAAGAGGATTTTGTTAAAAAGTTGGTTAACTTTTCTAAAACAAAAATCACGTCATTTTCTCTCAACTTTTTCTCTCCATTCTCTCCTCAGCCAAACACTCAGGTTTTCATCAAATTTCCAGAGGTGAGGTGGTTTCTAACTTGATTTTATTGTTTCTAATTGCTTTATAAAGATTGTTTACACAAAATCTTACAATAATCTTGTGTTTTCTTAGGTTTTCACAAATCAATTGAGGGAGAAACTTCAAAATAGGGGTAAGGTCTGAGATCTTCTCTATTGTATGATTCTTTATTGAAATTCCCAAGCATTTGATCCTTGTTTTTGTGTTTCTAATCTGATTTTGATGATTCTCTAATGTTTAATTGAGTTCTTTGGGGAAAATGAATTGATTCGCGAATTGAATCTGATTTCCAGTAAGTGAAGTTGTTTTGATTCATATTTTGGATTTTTAATAATGTTGATAAGAGATTTTTATCAATGGAATCCCGAAACTTGAGAATCTCTATTTGTTTAGGTTGTTAGTTTTGAGGTTTTGTGGTGTTTCTATGGTTGTAGGGTTGCTGGAGGTGGTAGGTTGTTTTGGATATGTTTTTAGATGTGTTTTGATGTTGAAAGTGATGCTAGGTTGATAGATGTTGGCTGGGTTATGAATCAAAGTGTTTTGGTTATGTTTTCGGTTGTTGTGGAAGGTTAATTGTGAGGGAGTTGTGGAAATCCGAGGAGGATTGTGATTGTTATGTTTAGAATGCATTATGATGCATTAATCCTCTGTTGTTTTGTGGCAAAAACAGGGGAGTTTGATCCGAAAGTGATTGGAGAAGCGTAGGAGGCTTTGGATACTTATTTTCACGTCGGCGAATCGAGTTTCGCGTATCGGTGAGTGAAAACGTGGATTCCAGCATTGGAATGTTTTAAAGGTGGTTTTTGGGAGTTTAGGTAGAGCTTGAAATGCTTACCTAAGCTCGAAAGTAAGTAAAATGATTTTACTCTCTCGGTCATGCTAGTGTTAAATGGTTTTATGCACTTGTTTGATTTACATGTTACCTACTGTTTAAGTATGATTTAAAGTATTCGATATACTGTTTTTAAGCATGTTTTGCTGAATGATGCACATGGTAAGTGATCCTTGTAAGTATGGTTTATACTTGTGTTTTAAAGCATGGTTGTTACTTTGAAAAAGGCATGGTTTAATGCTTGTTAAAAATAGTTAGGTAAATATTGTATGGTTAATTATATTGGCAAGTGATGTGTTTTAAAATTGTTATCAGATATAGTTGGCAGGCCATAAGATTGAGTGCACTGTAAAATAAGTCGTCTTGGATGTTGAGGGGTTTATACGGTGTACCGAATACTCCATCCAAGTACCCTAACGGTAGAGGGGTTAAACAGTACCGAATACTCATGTTAGTGGGTTAAGCATCTAACCGATGAGATGGATGGGTATCCCTGTGGGTTGAAAGTGTACCTGGTTGTTATTATACCGCGATTGTGATTGTATCGCTATTCCGGTTGAGATGGCTTGAAGTGTTGGGTTAATACTTGTTGAATCCGTGTATCCGATGAACTCTTTTGTTAATGGAATTGTTTAATGATCAATTGTAAGCCAATATAATTGTTGATGTATCATTGAAATGTTTTATGATGTATAATGTGGTTTATACATGTTTACTCATTAAGCTTTGCATTTGGTAGTAATGTATGAGAAGGCTTAAGTAGAGGGTTAGCAATGTGACTTGCTGTTGATTAATGATACATGTAGCATATGGTTTAATATACTGGTTTTAATGATGTAAAGTGCATGTTTTAAAAGGGCATGATGATGTTTTAAAGGAAGATGTTAAGTGAATGGTTTTAAATGCATTGATGGTGTTTGTTTTTGAGCACTCCTCACTAAGCCTTGTGTGCTTACGCTCTCGTTGTCCATCAATGCAGATAGTTGAGGTCTTGGAGGGCAGCTAGAAGCAAGGGGATCTTGGTAAGACTTGTTTCCAAAGTATGTTTTGGTTTAGACTATAAGGAATAGTGGCAATGGGGTACTTGTTATGTTTTGGGAGGTGTTTCATGGAACTCCCTGTTTGAGCATGTTTCTTTAATTGCTATTGGGTTGTAAATGGCCTTTAAGGACTGTTTTTGGTGCTGGTTTATATTTGGATATGTTGGTTGGATGCATATTAGGAAGTATGCCTATAGATTTCCTCTATGATGCACGAATCCATGTTATGCTGTTAGAATTGTGATGCTTGTTGGTATGAGATATGTTTGACATGTTAGTAATGTGTTTAAAGCATGTTGAAGTGTTTTGAGTATGCTTTTAGGGTGAAAAGTCAGCCAAATGTGACATTATAGGCCTAGGCATACCGATACGCGTAGGACCGTATCGGTACGACTAGGCAAATACAGGCTTGTGGGACCGGTACGGGTCTGGTGCGTTTCGATACGCCTAGAAAATTTTGGCCTGGCGTACCGGTACGGGGAAGGGCATTTCGATACGAGTTTTAGCCTTTGAAATTCATTTTTGCAACTCGAACTCGTGTATCGAAACACTTGAGAAACCGTATCAGTACGGTTTAAAATATTTCAAAAGTTTGGTATTTCAGTTAGGCGTATCGATACGGCTTGGTGCTGCATCAAAATAGAGCGTTTCAAACCTTATCGATACGGGCATACCCGTTTCGATATTGTTGACCGTATTTTCAGTGAATGACACTTGTGGGCAGTTTTGCTTTCTTTGCATTTTAGCCCCTATATCTTGCCAATGGAATTGTATGTGGTGGATTGTTCAGATTGAGCTGTAATTTGAGATAGAAGTTTGGAACTTGACTAATTGAAGGTTGGTAAATTAAAATTGGTCTTAAATCTTGAAATCCTCTGTATTTGCAATTTGGTACCTAAATTGCAAATGTGACCAATTGGATGTCATTTTGATGCCTGATTGAGTTGGGGTTGCACCTGTTGTCTGCATGAACATGTAGGGTTAATAATTGGCATCTAGATAAGATAAAAAGAAAAAAATGGACCGGGTTTGGTTGTATCTCTTCGGTTTGCTACGACAAACCTAATGTAGCCTTCTTGGTTCGGTTGGGCGTCTAGGCCGGGTCAAGGGGGTTACAGTTACAAGCAAAGGATGAGAAATGCTTGGAAAAGAAGAAGCAAGTTGAACGTGCGAATCTAAAGACTTTGAAATAAAATCAAATGGATGCCTATACTACAAGGGATGTGTATACATTCCTAAAGATGAGGAACTAAAGAAGGAAATACTTTCGGAGGCACATTACAATCCTTTAACTATAAATCTAGTAGGAAACAAAATGTATCATGGTATAAAGAGTTGATTTTGGTGGCCTGGCATGAAACGAGCTATCACCGAGTCCGTTGCTAAATGTTTAACTTGCCAACAAGTAAAGGCAGAACATCAAGTTCCATCAGGATTACTTCAACCAATTTCAATTCCACAATGGAAGTGGGAAAAGGTTACTGTGGATTTTGTAATAGGCTTACCACTGATGCCAAGTAACAATGATTCGATTTGGGTTATTATGGATCGATTGACTAAAACAACACATTTCATACCAGTTCGAACAGACTACTCATTGAATAAGTTAGCGGAGTTATATATTAAGGAAATTGTTAGATTACATAGTGTTCATATGTCTATTATATCCGATAGAGATCCAAAGTTCACTTCAAGGTTTTGGAGTGCATTACATGAAGCATTGGGAACTTGACTACACTTTCGTACTGCTTTCCATCCTCAAACGGATAAACAATTAGAAAAGGCTATTCAAATACTCGAAGATATGCTCAGAGCGTGTATAATGAATTTTACAGGCTCATGGGAAAAATATTTTCCATTAGCTGAGTTTTCTTATAACAACAGTTACCGATCAAGTATAAAGATGACACCTTATGAGGCATTATATGGAAAAAAATGCCGAACACCATTGAATTGGTTTGAACTAGAGGATCAAAAAATCATTGGACCAAATCTTGTTCAAGAAATGGAGGAAAAGGTAAAGATAATTCAAGATAATCTCAAGGCCGCTTCTGACAAACAAAAGTCGTACTCAGATCTTAAAAGAAAAGATATTGAGTTTAAAGTTGAAGACAAAGTATTTTTAAAGGTTTCACCTTAGAAAAAGATATTATGATTTGGATGAAAAGGAAAACTTAGTCCAAGATTCATTGGTCCTTATAAAATTTTAGAAAGGGTTGGTCCAGTGGCATATCAACTAGCATTACCATCGGAAATGAGTAAGGTCCATGATGTGTTTCATGTATCCATGCTTCGAAAATATCAATCAAATCCTTCGCATGTCATTACATCAGAAGAGCAATTAAGAAACAAAAAGATTCCTCTAATTAAAATTCTGTGGAGAAACCGCAAAGTGGAATAAGCTACTTGGGAAACGGAGGAAGTAATGAACGAGCAGTATCCGTATCTTTTTGAACTAAGTACGTAAAGAAAATTAGAGGACGAATTTTCTTAAGGGGAGAATTGTAATACCTCAAAATTTTGGTTAGTGACCAAAATGAATAAAATGAAAGTTTGGTGACTAAAGTGTAAACTTAGGAAAAGTTTAGGGACTAAATTGTAATTTTTGGAAGTTATGTATTTTAGTCCCATAAATGAACAGTTTACCCCCAGGAATGATGTTTTCATGTTACTCGGATTTTTGGTGAAGAAATTGTGTTCAAAGCTATAAAAAGGTTAAGTTCGAGAAAAATTTGGATAATCAGATCGAATCGAATATTGGAGATATTTTGTTATATGATAAGACAAGATTAATAATATCTTTTGCATGCCTTAATTTGGAAGGATTTAACATGGACCATTAGATTTAAGTTGATTTTCCATGTTAAATATGAGCCGTTAGATGAATAATGGTAAGAGTATAATTTTGGAAAATCACAAGGGCAAAATTGGTAACTACTAACTTATTGGTTTACTTTTGACCATTGAATGAATATTTTGACAAGTGATAAGCTTTGGAGCATTGGATATCAAGGGGTCATTTGACTATTAATGAGTTTTTTTTAAATATGATTAAATAATGCCATTTGGCATGAAAATAAAAAGAAAAAGGAAAGTTGGAATTTTGGTTCATCTTTCTTCTCCATGTACTTGAGGTTCAAAGAGCAAAGGCAAGAATTTCAATTTTTGATTTTTCTCCCTAAATGGCTTGGATTTAGGTTTTAGTTATGAAATGCAAAGTTGATCCTCTTTGAATTCTCTATCACTTGGTATAAAAATTTTATGGATTTGTTAAGCTATGCTCATGAAATTGAAGGATTAAAGTTTAGGGTTTATGGATATAAATTTATTTGTGGTTTAATTTTGAAGGATCAAGTGTTTAATTAGCTTTTCTAAGCTTGATTTTAAGTGTAAAGTAAAACCCCTAATTTTGGCAAGTCAAGATTAATTTAGGCTTATTGGAATCAAGTTAAATTTGGAGTTTGTCATGGAAGGAAAATGTTGGAATAATGTAATTGAAGGTTAATTTAAAGTGTTGGAATAGTGAAAGAATGTTAAAGATCAAATTACGAATCTGCCCAAAAAATTTAGTATGTGATAGTGAGTTTGGAAATTCACCATAAATTCTACAAAATAATTAGAAATTGATCCTTATACCATTGTATTCTTATTTCAGTCTAGTTCCATTTAAAACAAACGATGAATGATTTTGATTTGTATATCAAAATATATGAATTTTTAAGTCATGAAAGGTCAGAAAACAGAATACCAGTCTGCACCAAAATTCAGCACTGGAATTCGACTTTCAAAATTCGTCATAAATCGTACATGTTGAATTTGGGCTATTAGTTTATATGGTTAAACAACTTATCAAATCTAGTTTTTGTCAAAACAAATGGAATCGAATTTCGAGTTGTAGATTATTTTATATAAATATTTCTTTGAAGGTAGCGCAAACTTACAAATTATAAAATGAGTACCTTATTGGTGTTATTAATTTGTGCATATAAGGGATGAATGTGAAGCATTGAAGTAAACCCGAGAAATCAAAAATTTAGTAGATAAAGCAATGACCAAGCTTGAAGTTCTCTTAAGTTATTCAATTTAGTTTGGGATAAGAAGTGTCAAGGTGAGTGCAATTGCATACATATCATGACAGACTGATGTTTTATACATTATTGAGATGGCTTGCGATGAGCCTACCCAAATTTTATTGTCATTATATTTATGTCATAGAGCATATGATTGACATATTATAAATATGTCAAAAGTTAATTATAAATGTATGGATTACTAGTTATATATGATGTTAAATTATGAATGTTATTTCGGGTTTGAACTACCCAATGTTAAATTAGGTTGATATACATTGCCATGGATGAAATAAATATGGAATATATGCCCAAGTATGTCATTAAGGGACATTGTATAGTTGGCATGCCATAGAGTCCAGCAGCACGTTGCATACTCGGTTTAGCACTATAGTGTATATAAAAGACACTTAGTGCATATGGTGGGCAACACCCTTATGTGTATTAGCACTTCGGTGCATATTTGACTCATATCTTGTCTCATATGAAGAACAAGAGCTCAAGACATTGAGTCAAAAACCCAACCCCATATCAAACCACAACCAAAACTTTTAAGAAGCAAATTGGTGAACGAATCTACCTGCCTAGTAATTATATATATATATAACACAAATATATATGTGGCCTATGTAGGTTTATATTAAGAGACGGACGTAGAATTTTATGTTAGAGTGTAAATTTTTATACTTAATAAAATTATATAAAAAAATAAAATTTTATGAGTGAGAGATTAAATTTTTAATAAAAATTTAAAATATTTAAAGAGTCTGACAGCCTCCCAACACAGTAACACCCCTAGATTCATCTATATGTGTATACCAACCCTACAACACAAACACATATACAGGGTAAACTCAAAAAAATACCTACTCTATAACGAGTAGCAGCTACCACCTCTATTCAACCAACAGTTTATTGGCCATATATATAGAGAAAGGGGGACTCTGCCATGTGGCAACATAAAAACAACAACTTAAAATACTATGAAACGTATAATATTTTAGATTGGGCTTAAACCAAAAATCAGCCTCAAACTATATACTTTTTACTTTTAATACTTAAATTATGATTTGGATAAAATATGCCCTTAAACTATTATTTTTTATCATTTTAAGTTTCTAAATTATTTTTTGTCAAAATAAGTATCTAAACTGTTATTTTTCTTCTTTTAGTCCTCAAAACTATCAGTTGGTCAAAAAATCTTTGTGATGTGTCAACATCTTATTAGTTGAAATAATTTTTTTGACTTAAATAACTATCGGACTTAAAATGACCAGAAATGATAGTTTAAGGGTTTGTTTTGATATATGATATTTTAAAATTTAAAAAGAACATAAATATTTATATATGTTAGAAAAGCCTATAAAATGATATTTTTATAACCATAGACTTAAAGTGACAAAAATGATAGTTTAAGGGCTTATTTTGCCCAAATTATAGTTTAGGGACTTAAAATGACCAAAAATAATAGTTTAAGGGCTTATTTTGTCCAAATCATAATTTAAGAACTAAAAACAGTAAAAAATATAATTTGAGAGCTATTTTTTAATTTAAGCTTTTAAATTTAACATAAAATATTAAAAAGACATGACTTAAAATATTATACATTTTAATAATATTTCAGTTAAAACTTAAAATATCATCTTACACAACCTAAAATGTTTTTTTTAACTTTTTTTTAGGTTACGGTTCTTTAGACTCTCCGTGTAGAGAGCGAGAGAGAGAGGTAGGTTTCATTGTATCGAGATTGAGTAGCATCCACCACCTGTCCAATGCTTGTCCAAATACTATTAACAAAGAAAAAGTTATTCGTAGCAGCTGCCGGCAAATACTGCTTTGCTGCCAACCTAACACTTATCTATATCAACTCTATAAACTACACCAAATATAGATTTATTAATGCCAAAATCCAAGAGTTTAGAATTCCTAAAAATATGAGTTTTAATTGGTAGACCCTTTGTTTTTGGTTGTTTGTTTCGTGTAGAATTCTCTTTGTTTCTAGTTAAGTAAACAGTCCACATTACCTGATTATTCTTCTAATTCGCCTCGTTTTCCTCTTCATTTACTCCTTTGAATCCTCACTACCGGCCAAGGCTGAGAGCCGCCTCCACGTCCAACCGCCATGCGAAGCCACAGCCACCGACATCCATTTTCCAGACATCACACGGCAACATTCTCGAAACCTTCTCCTTCTGCCACATATACTGCAACCTCACCTTGCATGAAAATACAGTGCGAAATCTAGGCAATTCTTGCTTCAACACAAGCCACACCGTTATCTCCGGCGGAGGCGGCGACGGTTCGCCGTCATTCGCTTCCTCTACTACCAACAGCATCCTCTTGTAAGCTCCGTTAACCCACCGAACCCTATGTAAACCATCTGATATAAACCCCGGACACGTGTCGGCCTCCAGATTCTTTATCCTTTCAACGTCCGTACGCCCTAACTCCCTCACTTCCATGCAACTGTCCGTCACGCTTTCCACCGTCACCCAAGACTCCAACACCGTTGTCTTCCTCCTTTGACTCATCGGCACCGTACGATCATCAACCCAACGGCTGTTGAAGTTCAAGTTGTGTACATAAAGTGGATCTTGATTTACCTCCAAAACTCCACCGTTTTGATTGTTAACCGATCCGTTCCCATCAGTTTCCTCCGGTAATAACTGCAGAGTGACAATATTTTCAGTATTCTTAGAAGCTTCATTGTGATGAAGAAGTGGATCCGAATCCGATGATGATCTTTTCTTTCTCGCGATATTATTCTTTCGAACCCTACCGTACTTTCGTTTAACTCTCGGCTTACAAATCAACAAGTTTCTGTTATCAATCCGAGCCACATCGGAACTTGACTCGCCGGAGACCGGTTTCGGAGCTATCGGCCGGAATCTTAGCATTATCGGGTTGATCATATTCGTCACCGTCTTATCTTGCGCACCGCCTGTGTAGCCAATCATGCTCCACTTCTCATAACCATTCATCTCTCCGCCGCCTGAAAAACAAGATCAAAGCTTCTCTTTCTTTCCCCCTTCAATCTCAGGGAGGTTTTTTTTTTTTTTTTAAAGGTTTGTTTTGTTAGAGGCGGATAATCATTGCGGCAAATTAACAGAGGAACAACACGTGGCTAGGCCAAGAAAAAGAACAGTTGGAGTGTTCTGATTGGTTGAAAGTTCAGAGGTGGGGCCATGTGGAAAGGAGATGGGGTCCATGTGGAAAGGAATGAGCAGAAGGCAAGTGTCATGCACTATCGAAAGAGTGGGACACGTGGGCGTAATATCGGGAGCGGAGTATATTTTACAGCGAAGTGAAATAGAAAAGAGCATAAAAGTGGGAGGTTCGAGAAAGTGGACACGTGGTCCTTCCTCATTAGCTTTGTGACCTCTGAATTCGGTGTGTACACGTATATCTCAATGCCTCCCACTCGCCTCTTCCAACCGTGAACTTCACGTTCTAACCAATCACCCTGGCAACATTTTCAACTATACTGGATGATGGGTACACCACAAAAAGTTGTGGAGAAAATATAAAATAGGATAAACTATACGGGAGACTACCGATTTTAAGGTTGGTGTCGAAATGACCATCGATCTTTTAATTTTTTTAAAATGATCACTCAACTATTGATATGGTTTCAATATATCCACCAGCTGTTAAAACCTAACGGAGAGGTTGACGTGACAGTTAAAAGAAAATTGTATAATTTAGCATTTAGATTTATTTGTTTGAAGTGGAGTAGCTTTTTCATTTTTTTAAAAAAAATCAAGTGTGGGTAGGTTCCTGGTTTAGTAACACGTGGTGTATATTTATTTGTTACGAAAGAGCAAGTTCAGTTGACCGCCACTTCCACATTTCGGCACTGGAGCGCGTGATTACAGACGTTGATATTTCATTACTCAACACTAGCGTACTATACAAATATTTCAGTTTCGTATTATATCAATTTAGTGGTTAAAGTGTAGTAGAAGTCCTTATTTTATATCTAAAAGTTTATTTTAATCCCTCCATTTTAATAAGGAATATTTCATTCTTTATTGTAACGACTCAAATTTTAGGCCTTGAGGAATTGAGCCTCGAACTCAATTTACTTGGGCCTTATATTTGGAAGCCCAAATCACAGATAGTTAGATTTGAGCTTTGTGATAAATTAAAAGGGGTAAAATATAGGAGGATAATTAAAAAAAGGGTTTTTAAAATAAAAGGGTGGCTGATGATTTGATGGGGGAGAGAGAGAGGAAAAGAAAAGAGATATTTTGGGGGAGAGAGAAAAAGAGAGAAAAAGTGAGGGGAGGCTTCGAGCCTCGATTTACGGTCGTCGGAGCTGCCGTGCACGATGTCGTCGGCACCTTCAGCTCGACAAAAAGAGTCCGAAGGTGGTCCTCGTATTGTCAGAGCAGTCACCGTTTGCTGAGGTAGTGGAAGGGAAGTTTTGGCCTGGTTGAAAACACCATGTTCCGGCCATCACCGCCGCAAGTAGAGGCCACCATGCTGCGATGCACCACGCCACACCGAAGTGGGCTCACCCGGGTGCACGTGAGCTCGCCCGCACGGGTAACGCCCTGCGGGTGCATCGAGGTTGTAGTGCACTCATCCACAGTGGATCACCTACCCGGGGTGCACAACAGCTACCATGCGCTTGCGCCGCATCAGATCACTAGAGGTTTCTCTACGTTCTGAATCTATTGGTGCAGTCCGTTTTGCCAAATTCAAACTTCGTAAGCTATTTTTACGCGTTTGACCTTGTGAATGGTTTAAGAGATACATGGAATTAATGTATTTTCGTATTTGTTTTTATATAAGGATTACTCGGGTTTGGGTATCGGATCAAGTGGAATATTCAGGAAGCACGAGTGAGGATTTTAGCAATATCGGCTTAAGGTTAGTACACCTCAAACTCCGAAATGCTTTATAAGCATCATTAGTGTAATTGCTTTGCATGTTAGTGGTTGCAAATTAGGAAATGAGTAATAAGCATGTATTGATATTGATAGTTCGAGGCTTGGTAATTATTGACATGCTTGATGAGCTTGAGAATGTTCGAGTCTGTTATGAGCTTTAGAGACCATATAGGATTATTTGAATATCTGTATGATTATCTGACTGTATAATTGGTTGACTGATTGATATATGATGATGCCTTGTGTATTAGCTGAATAAATTAGTATGTTTGATTGAATATTGGTTAGAGACAATACTGATAAATATTTGATTAAATAGGTAAAAAGCCGATAAGTGGTAACAATTAATTAAATACGCTAGCAACATGCTTTAATGCCTTTCATAATCTTTAGGGACCTAATAGGCGTTATAACACCTTAATTTAAAAAAAATTGTACGAAACTATAAGTTGGGTACCAGTATGAGCTTTGGTTGTGCGGGTAAGCGATTAGGGTCATATTGGTACAGGTAGGACCGTATCGGTACTTATGAAAATTAGGAATTTCCACTAAACTAATTGGTAGCGGTAAGCGTATGAGTACCGTTAGCTAGGGGTACCGTATCGATACTCATATTCAAGTACCGATGTTGCTGAACTGAATAGTCTGATATGCCAATCTAAGATAAGGGTAAATACAAAATATTAATAATTGAATTATGCCTTGTTAAATGAGATAAATTATACACTTCTCCATAATGTATTAACAACTCAGTAATGTATAATAAATTATCTGTTGACGATTAGCAACAATAAGGATCGCCTTGCTTGTATACCAGGTAGGCATTTGATGGGTTGAGTCTTCTTAATTGATGGGATCTGGATACCTAGTGAAAGAGTGTTGCAACACAATGGTTGAGATACCGAATGAAGGTTACCGATGCTATATAACCCGGGCCTCATTCAAAGATACTCGAGGAGAGATTTCGAGTATAGGTGTATGTTCTGATGTTATGTGACCCGACCACACCTAGAGTTTAGATGCTCGAGGATAATTCCAAGCAGGGTGTACGTTTCGATGCTATGTGACCCAGCCTCACCTAGGGTGTATGTTCTGATGCTATGTGACCCAACCTCACCGGAGTGTATGTACCAATGCTTTGTGACCCAACCTCACTCTAGAGTTGTTGTTGTTGATATGTGTTTCTTCCTAGATGATCTGATGAGATCTTGGGTATGGTTGGGCCTTGTGAGGCATGACTGATGATTGCTATGATGTTAGCATGTATTTAGGCGACTAGTGGTAGCAACACATGTTTATTTATTTCTTCTTATTGCTCGTACTAGCTTGTATGCTTATGTTTATGATTAATATGAAGTATAGTAGAGTAGCTGTGTACCACTGTTGTAATGCCCAAAATTTTACTAAGTTGATTAAGGATCATTTAGTACTAAGATAATAGCTTAAAAGCTATCTTAGTGACTAAAATGACAAAAATGCAAAACTTAAGATTTCTTCGATTATGGGTTATGGAAAATGAATTTCTAAGATTTAAAAGCATCATATGATAGAGGGAAAGTTAATTAGGGTACTTGCAAATTTTGGTCGAAATCTGAGGGAAATTGGAATGGGAATTGAAGTTTAAAATTTAGTAACCAAAATGTTAAACAGTCAAAACTTGTGTGGTACATGACTAAATATGAAAGGTTGAAGGACTAAAGTTGTAATTTCCCAAAATTTAGGGGTTTTCATTTCATAAATAGATAGATCACCTAAGGGTGTGGATCGAATGTGGAATTCTGGTTTGAACCGATATTTCGATTGTTGGGAAATCGCAGTCAAAGTTTAAATGGAATCTGGATACCCGGATCGAACAGAAAAAATTATGAGATTTTACTACATGATAAAGGAATGTTATAAAATTCCGTTACAAGTGTTGAGAATATTTTTAGTATGATTCAAGATGAATTCTACAATTTAATTCTGAGTAAAGGGTTAATTACCAGTATATCAAATTGAATTGAAAATTTTAGAGACTAGACCAAAAGCTATGGAAAATTCATAAAATATTATTTTATGAATATTTTATTATAGTTGGTTGGATTCTAACTAGATTTAGTTAGAATTTTACAAAATGGAAAAGTAGTAAATAATGACTAGTTGGAGGGCAAATTAGTCATTTGGCGAGGATGGCAATTTTGGAATAATTTTGAAATGTTGAGAACGTTTTTGGAAGATGAAATATGCATGGATTTAATCTTGGCCCTTGATTTTGGATGAGATTAAATTAGCCATTGGATTTAAAGGCTAAATTGGTAATTTCAATATTTAAATGAATTTAAAATCCATTTAATAGCTACAAGTATAAAACAATAGAAAAACATGAACAAATATTCATCTTTTTCTAGCCATGTACCACGAGAGCTAGATGAAAGAAGAAAAAAATTTTCCAAGCTCGATTTAAGCCTCGAATCTCAGTATTTAGGTAATATTTCGAACTACAAAGTTGTTCTACTCTTCGAGCTCTATCTTTTGATGTAGATAATTTATATAATACTTGTTTGGTTGATGAGATTTGATATGTGGAAGAAATTAGGATTTATGAACAAATTGGGGATTTTTATGATTTTATGAATCCATGGTTGATTTTAAGTTAGAATCATGCTTGTATGATGTTAGAATCATGTTATTGAGTTGGGATTTAAACCCTACATATTTTGGTTTGTATAGAGAAGATTAGGGTTTATGGATTCAAGTCTAACTTAAGGTTTGTGATGTTAGATTAATGATCTAGTAAGCTTGATTTGTTGTTTGGAAGCAAAACCCTAAGTTAAATATATATGGACCATTTCGGCAGGCTTCAAAATTAAGGGACCAAATCTGATTTTTAGTTAAAATGATGGAATTAAGGTAGTAATGTTGATTTGAGGACTAGTTTGCAAAGTTAAGAAGCTTGAATTTTTATATTAGAAAATTTGTGACCATATTGACAAGTCAAGAGAAATTAGAGGAGTAAAGGTTTAAGCTTATTTTGATGAAAGATGTAAGGAGAACTTATGAATACAAGCTTCATTTAGTCATTTGAAGTAAAATATTAGGACTAAATTGACAAGTAAAGAAATAAGGAGAAGTTATGGTAAATTTAGAAACTAATTATGGGAAGTTAGGTTGAATTTAAATTATGGCAGTAACTTTAGAAATTCACCATAAATTCTATAAAAATGGTTAGATGGTGAATTTTATACCGATATAAAGGTATGTCAGTCTAGTTTCGTTTCCAACAAACGAAAACTGATTCCGAGTTCCGTGTTAAAAGATATAAATTTTTATTCGAATGAAGGTCAGAAAAATTACAAAGCAGTTTTCTGCCTGGATAGTCTTGATTTTTCATAATTTTTGCAGATTTTATTAATTTATGTGGCTTATACGTTAGAACCGTTATCAAATATAGTTTCTCCATTATAAAGGAAATTAAGATCCAGTATGTATTCTGCCCTATACAAGTAAATCTTTGAAGGTAGCACAAGCTGTCAGAAAATAGAATTTGAAACATTATGTATTTAAAGGTTAATTAGCAAGTTCAGAAGAATTATTGGAAGTTCAAATTAGTCATTAAGGACCATAATGAGTTTTCGAACAATACAAGGAAGAAAGGAAAATAACTGGAAATTTTATTTTCGAATGATTATGTTAAACAACATGTTTAAGGTATTGTTAGATTTGAGTCTAACAAATATTTTATTGTATTTATATGATTAATGAAGTCGAGTCTGAATCAGAGAAGATTCGAGGTACTATGAAAGAAAGGACCGAACTAGGACTTAGTGAGGCATCATGTTAAGTGGCCAAGGTGAGTGCATTTTTACCTACATATATATATGAAAAAGACTTGTGATAAGTCGACCTTAATATAGAAATGATTTATATTGCTTTGAAGCATATGGATTTGATGCATAAAATAGCAAAGGCAAGTGACATATGTTCTATATATGAAGGAATTTAGGGTATAAATTCCCCACTTTGATTTCTTGATGATATATGATTATGATGAAATATGGGATGTGAATTGCCCGTTTACAAGAATGATCATGATTGTCTTAAAATGAAATGAACTGCCCAAGTAATATATTATGAGAGCCCATGGTGCCAAGTTCACAAGAGATGATATGATTACATGTTTTGTGACTACTACGATGTCACACCCACCTTAGGGACCCAGGCCCTTGGTGTTGCACCCTGGGGATCCAAGCCCATGGTGCCAAGTGCACTAAAGAGGTGCTTTTTTTAGGAGCAAATGTCACATACACCTTGGGGACCCAAGCCCTTGGTGTTGCACCATGGGGATCTAAACCCATAGTTCTAATGGCACTAACGAGGTGCTTTAATGAGGAGCAAAGAGCGTCCTCGAGTACGTAACACCTTGGGGACCTAAGCCCTTGTTATGCACCTTGGGGATCCAAGCCCATAGTGCTAATGACACTAACAAGGTGCCTAAATGAGGAGCAAAGAGCATCCTCAAGTACATACTCATTTACAAGAAGTTCAAGTTAGACACTCAGGTGTCTTATACATGTAAATCGGGTACCTTGATCTCATAATATTTACTTTGAGGCGATCATTAAAGAAAAGATATACTGTAAATGATTACAAGATGACTAATAAATACCGATAACATGATATTTATACTTGTTTTATGGTATGATATAAACTATATTGGGAATGACTTTCCAATTTGCAGGAAATGTATAACATTATTAAATGACAAGGGAATGACTTTGATAAGTTTATTTTATATGATTCTTTATATTGAAACGATTTACTTTAAATTATAGTTCCCTCACTAAGTGAATACAACGTGTGCTGTTTCACACGTAGGTTATTGGAAACTTACTAGAAGAGGAGTCAAGCATGTTAATCAAGCTGCAATCTGTCAAACATCAGTAAGACATTCTAATTTTATGATATTCTCTAGTGGGCATGTAATAATTTATTTGTTAGTTGTTTTAAAGTAAAATTTTAATTGTTGTTTATCGTGTAATGATTTTAAATTCAACAAAGGGCTTAGGCAGTGTACTTAGTTTTCACCTTGAGTTACATACTTATTTTAATAACTGACTAATATGTTTTATAAACCAATTTAGGGTCAAAACTAGGTGTTCCAGCCTGACATTGTTTTAAATTAGAAATTGAAAAAGGGCAAACCACTAAACTAGTTAAAAAAATTTACAAGTAAGGAAATTAGTTAAATAATTTAGTAACATCTTCAATGTGTATTTAATTAAGGAAATTAGTTAAATAATTTAGTAACATATTCAATGTGTATTTAATCATCGAATATACGTTGAGGGTGTTACAACTGAGATTTGTAAGCTCAGTGCTTGAAATTGTTGTTTTCGTATGTAGGTTGATCGTGGGACCGAGGAACACTGTCTGTATAGGATTCTAGCAAGCGACATTATCAGAGTATGATACTTGTATTTAGTGGGTTGTGTATTCATAGAACCTTACATGTTAGAGTCTGTAATCCTCACTTTTGAATTTGTATTAATCAAGTCAAATGTTTAAATGTTTTTATTTAATTGGAGCTCCTTTGTAACATTTTAATCGTTTATATATTTATTTTGAATCCTGAGCTTTAAATGTTTTTGGAAAGCATTTTATTTAGGCTAAATCAAGTTGAGAAATTTTATGATTTTGGGTTAGGCTTGAAGCCCAAATATGACATTTGGGTCGAGGGTGTTACATTTAATGGCATCAGAGCTTAGGTTTAACGAGTTCTAGGGAACCCCGGGGTGGTATAGGTGTTTTAGTGAGGTGTCTACTGAATACAAGCCTCTAAATTGAGTTCGTACTTTTTAAGACTGGAATCCTAATGGCGCGTTCAATGTTACGATGCTAAGATAGTTGTGATCGTGGCCTAGAGGGTTGAGTTAAGTGTTAAGCCGCTCATGGAGCGACTTTAAGGGTAAAGTTGCCTCAAATTGTTGAGATGCAAGTTAGTTGAATGATGCTGAAGTAGAGGATGTGTTATCTTCTGTCATCGGGATGGTATCTTCGTTGTGTGTGGTAGTCTCTCTGAAGTATTCGAATTCGTTATGAGAGTTAGTGGCAAATAATCTTCATTATTATGCGTGAATGATGGTTGTGTTGCGGGTATGGATAATTTACTAACGAAATCGATCAGTGAATGCACGCTGGTTGGAGGACCCTTTTTGTCTGCTTAAAAAGAGTCTTTGTTGATACTTGGAGAGTATCATTTCCTTTCTTAGAGGCATTTCTCGGAGATAGTGGATTCAGAATCCACTAGTTTGTTAGAGTATGACCAAAGTTAGACGTTCTACGAGTTTAATAGAGCTACCTTCTGAAGAGCTGTTACCCTTGGAAATTGCTTTGGTTAATGGAGCGCGATGCTAGCCAGTGATGTCGAGAGTTGTGCTAGAGGCTTTGAGACCCTGAGGGGACCCAACCTTTGGTAATGAGAATGTTGAACAATCACCCTTCTATAGTGGTTTTCGTAGTGGTCATTTTGAGAATGGCACAATGGGGTTATGATATATGTTTGACCGTTTGGTAGATACCAACGCATGTGGCTCGACACTCGGAAGCCTTCAGATTGTCAGAGTGTTTATTTGCGCTTCTTGGAGGAGTTGTCAAAATTTCTTCCCTGACAAGAACATGAGTGGGTGTTGAGGTAAGGTCGAATGAGACTTCTGTGCCCACCGCCTTTGATAAAGAACATCGACCTGATTGAGGAAGTTAGAGATTCAGTTGCGAAGGCACAACTCGAATGAGGTTTCTTTTGTTTGAATGTTTCGCCCAAAGAAAAACCAGGCTTGTTTGCTAGCAGGAGGTTGGTTCGTTGAAGTGGTACTTAAACCATTGATAACTTGCTAAGCAACAGTGAAAGACCATTGCCTGTCTCCTAAAGTGGATGACTCGTTTAACTAATTTCGAGGTACCAATGTGTTTTTCTCAGATTGGTTCAAGAATATGATGGTTCCAATAAAAGTGTTAAAGTCTTGGAGTTTTGAAATGGATTTTGGAATGATGATTTCTCTTTTTAAAAAGGGTCGTGGTAACAGTTGATATCTGCAGTGATGTTTGAGGCATTTCAGTGATGATAGAGTGAGGACCACCTTATTGTCTCTCGAATATAAGTTTGATACTTTGCATGACGCGTATGAATGTATAAAGAATAAAGAAATATAAGCACTGACAAGATAATAACCTTGTGTATGGGAAATGTTAGTTACCGTGTAATCAGTTAAGGAATCAAAGGTTGAAGACTTCATAAATGCTTTTGTTTTGTATCACAGTTTCCTTGAGGCAACTGAGGAACATTAGTGGAAATCCTAGCTGCGTGAGATCGTTATATTATGATAGTGGTATTGACTCGATTTAAGTCAAATAAGATTTCAAGATCTGTGAGGATATTTTGTTGTATCGTCAGAGCTGCAGTTTTGTGTTAGAAGTGGGAATGTTATATTCCCCTTAACAATGTGTAACTTCAGGTGCTTGATCTTTAAGGAATTTAGGATTTGGACAACGTCGCAAGTCAAAGTAATTAAGAGTTGTTGATCGTGTGATCGATCACCACCTAGGTAAGTGATCTTGAAAAGAGATAGATTATACGAAGTTAGTTTGGGTTAGAGTATCATGCTACTCATATGGGGCGATCAAGGACTGCAAGTGATGGCCGCGTAAGAGAGTACGGTGCTAGCTTTATACAGTATCGATACTCGATTCATCTGGTGTTTGTATTGATCGGTTAGTACTGGTACTCGCATGGTTGCTAGTTAAGCTTCGAGTTAAAAATTGATTTGCTTTGAGAGCCACAAGAATTAGCTTCTGATTAAGGGGACACAGTGTTGTGATTGGATTTGGGTTCGATGGTTTTTGATGGACTTTGAGATCTTGTTGTAGGTGTTTTAGAGAAAAAGGTATCAAGGCAAGATATTCCTCTTTATATAGTACAGTGGTCAGCATAGGGTGAATTTTGGGAGTGACAGTTTGTACAAAGCTTTCACCGTGTACTTTGGAGACAACGTGGAATCGTGTGTTTTAGATAATGATAAGTGGCCGACTTGCTATCAGTTAGGAGTCAAACATTGAGTTTCTTAGAGTTGTTGGGATGCTTTGGTATTTATCGGTGGAAATTATAGGGGCGACTGCAAACCTTGTAAAGAATTTATGAGTGTACAGTTTCGTTTGGATTCCGTTGAGTGATGATATTTCTTGGTTGGTACCGTTTGCTACTTTCGACAAAGTAAGATCCAGATAGAAATATTGCTTGGTTTGTTGTGGGTAGGGGTTGTACGGCACTGCGGTGTGTACATGTTACCTTTTGATGCGAGATTCGAGGTTTGTAATGAAACCTTATCCCCTAGTGGGATTTCTTACGATGACAGATCCAAGTGAGGGTATAGATGGCATATTTTTATACACGTTATAGTTTGAGATGTAAGACTCTTGTGTGAATCGAGTTAATGGGAGCTATGTTAGTTGCTAATATGAGTTATCATGCCAAGTTTAAGGTAAGCGCTTGGGACGAGTTGAGATGCTGTTGTTTTCAGAAGCCTTGCACTAGGCAAGCAATGTTCCAGATATGGGATGCCATCAGAGTTAGAGTCTCATTCAGGAAGTCACCACGAGAAGAATCATTTTGTTGGGATGCAACGCTTGTTTAATCTCATTTCCTTTTAGATTATGCAGAGTTGTGGAAAGGTTTTTTCATGTAAAATCTCTTGGGTTCTATAGCGTAAGTTAAGTTTCTTTGATTGGCGTATTTGTGTAACAATTTTATCGGGGTATTGTTGGGTTTTGCTTGTCATCTGTAATATACCAAGCGAAGATAGATTCCTTCTGAGAGAAAGAATCAGTTGAGATTATGTTTTATCGTCAAAAGACAAGGGTTATATTGATATGTATTGAGATTAGAGTAGCGTAGCGGGAAATCTCCGAGAATGTCCAGAGTTATAAGAGTTTGAGCATATTTCTTGAGTTATGTATATAAATTTTGAGAACAAAATTTCTTTTAATGAGGGAAGAGTTATAACGACTCAAATTTTAGGACTTGCAAAATTGGGCCTCGAACCTAATTTATTTGGGCCTTATGTTTGGAAGCCCAAATCAAGGATAGTTGGATTTGGGCTTTGTGATAAATTTAAAGGGGTAAAATATGGGAGGATAATTTTAAAAGAAAAGAAAAATAGGGTGTTTTAAAATAAAAAAGGTGGTTGATGATTTGATGGGGAAGAGAATGAGGAAAAGAAAGAAGATATTTTAGGGGTGAGAGAAAAAAGAGAGAAATAGAGAAAATGTGAGGAGGAATGCTTTGAGCCTCGATCTACGATTGTCGAAGCCACCATGCACGACACCGTCAGGTTGTCACCAATTGTCGGGTAGGGGAAGAGAAGTTTTGGCATGGTTGAAAACACCATGTTGTGGCCATCACCGCAAGAAGTGGAGGCCACTATCATAACCAGTGGCCAGAGAACAACGGGGCTAGAACATGTCATTGTTGTCTAGCCACTAGAGGGCCTTTCATGCACCACTAGTGCCACCGCTGCGGGTGGGCGCGCGCCTAGCCAGGTGGGTGCACCACGCTACGGTGCACCGTTCCACACTAAAGCGGGCTTACTTGGGTGCACGTGAGCTCGTCCGCACAAGATAATGCCTTGTGGATACACCGAGGCTACAGTGCACTCGTCTACACTAGATAACCTACCTGGGGTGCACAACAACTACCATGCGCCTGAGCCGCACCAGATTACCAAAGGTTGACAAGACTGTTGACCGATATTGACCGGCCATTAATTTTTTTGAAGGACACTAATTAGAGGTTTCTCGATGTTTCAGATCTATTAGCGTAGTCTATTTTGCCAAATTTGAACTCGGTAAGTTGTTTTTACGCATTTGACCTTGTGAATGGTATAGAAGATGCATAGAATTAATCTATTTTCGTATTTTTTATATAAGGATTACTCAGGTTTGGATATCAGATTAAGTGGAATATTCGAGAAGCTCGGGTGAAGATTTTAGCGATATTAGCTTAAGGTTAGTACACCTCGAACTCTGAAATACTTTATGAGTATCATAAGTGTAATTGCTTTGCATGTTAGTGGTTGCAAATTAGGAGATGAGTAATAAGCATGTGTTGATACTAATAGTTCGAGGCTTGGTAATTATTGAGATGCTTGATGAGCTTGAGAATGTTTGAGTCTGTTATGAGCTTTAGAGCCCTTATATGATTGTTTGAATATCCGTATAATTATCTGATTGTATGATTGGTTGACTGATTGATCTATGATGATGCCTTGTGTGTTAGCTGAATAAATTAATATGTTCGATTGAATATTGGTTAGAGACAATTCTGATAAATATTTGATTAAATGGGTAAAAATCTGACAAGCGGTATTAATTAATTAAATACGCTAGCAACATACTTTAATACCTTTCATAAGCCTTAGGGGACCTAATAGGCGTTATAACACTTTAATTTAAAGAAATTGTACAAAATCGTGAGTTGGGTACCAATATGACTTTGGTTGTACTGGTAAGTGATTAGGGTCATATCGGTACGGGTGGGACAGTACCGGTACTTATGGAAATTAAAAATTTCCAGTAAACTAATTGGTAGTGGTACGCGTGCGAGTACCTTTAGCTAGGGATACCGTATCGATACTCATATTCCAGTATCGATGCCGCTGAATTGAATACTTTAAAATACCGGTATAAGATAAGGGTAAATACGGAATATTAATAATTGAATTATGCCTTGTTAAATGAGATAAATTATACACTTCTCCATAATATATTAACAACTCGGTAATGTATAATAAATGATATATTGACGATTAGCAACAATAAGGGATTGGGATCGCCTTGCTTGTATGTCGGGTAGGCATTTGATGGGTTGAGTCTTCTTAATTGATGGGATCTAAATATCTAGTGAAAGAGTGTTGCAACACCATGGTTGAGAAACCGAATAGAGGTTACCGATGTTATGTGAACCGGGCCTTATTCGAAGATACTCAAGAAGAGATTCCGAGTATGGGTGTATGATCCGATGCTATGTTACTTGGCCTCACCCGGAGTGTATGTATCGATGCTTTGTGACCCGGCCTCACTCTAGAGTTGTTGTTGTTGATATATTTTTTTGCCTAGATGATCTGATGAGATCTCGGGTATGGTTGGGCCTTGTGAGCCATGATTGATGATTGATATGATGTTAGCATGTATTTAGATGACTAGTGGTAGCGTCACATGTTTATTTATCTCTTCTTATTGCTCGTACTAGCTTGCATTCTTATGCTTATGATTAGCATGAAGTATAATAGAGTAGATGTGTACCACTGAGCTTTGTAAGCTCAGCGCTCGAAATTGTTGTTTCCATGCGTAGGTTGATCGCGGGACCGAGTAGCACTGTCTGTATGGGATTCTTGCAAGTAGCGTTGTTAGAGTATGATACTTGTATTTAGTGGACTGTGTATTCATAGAACCTTACGTGTTGAGTCTGTAATCCTCACTTTTGAATTTGTATTAATCAAGTCAAATGTTTAAATGTTTTTATTTAATTGGAGCTTCTTTGCAACATTTTAATCGTTTATATATTTATTTTGAATCGTGGGCTTTAAATGTTTTTGGAAAGCATTTTATTTGGGCTAAACCAAGTTGAGAAATTTTATTATTTTGGGTTGGGCTTAAGGCCCAAATGTGACATCCGGGTCGAGGGTGTTACACTTATACTAAACCTAAAAGTTCATTTTAGTCATTGTACTATATGTAAAAGTTCATCTTAGTCCATCTACTATAAATATGAACAATTTAGTCCTTGTTCGTTTGAGAAGTTAACATTTCCTCTTCTATAGAAATGAGCATTTTAGTGCATGAACGTTTGAAAAGTTAACATTTTGGTCCAAAACACTAAAGTTATTGATAGCTGACTTAAAAATTTTAGTTTAAACACACTTTAAGTCATTATCAATTTTAAAATTGAGCAAGTTGACTCATCTTGTCTTTTCAAAAAAATTAACCCCTCTTGAAAATTAAGAGTAATTTATTTAAAGTATATAATAATAATAATAATAATAATAATAATATTTTTTAAGTGGATAATTTACTAATAAATGATAACACGATGTAAATTTCTCCTTTACATCAAATTTAAATAAATCAATTAATACAATATGTAATTTTGTTTTACATCAATTTAAATACATGATTTAATATAATGATTAATTTATTAATAAATAAATTGATAGTGTACTTAACTAACTATAAAAATATATAATTTTTCCTCTACATCGATATTAAATAAAGTTTATTCGATAAATTGAATAATTTATAAATATATTAATATATTAACATATATTAATAATAAAGTGTGCATTTTGAAAGTAAGTAAATGAAAATGTTTTGAGAGGTTAATTTGCTCGAATTCAAAATTGAGAGGGATCTAAAGAGTGTTTAAACTAAAATATTTAAGCCAAATATCAATAACTTAATTGTTTTGGACCAAAATGTTCATTTTTCAAACGTACAAGGACTAAAATGTTTCCTTACATAGTAAAGGGAGTAAAATGAACTTATGAATATAGTACTAGGACTAAAACATTCCTTATTGTAGTAAAGGGACTAAAATAAAATTTTAGACATAGTATAAGGACTTCTACTATACTTTAACCCAATTTAGTGAATATATTATCATTTCATTATCACGTTAGTTTATTGTTTTTACGTCAAAATATTTACATGCCTCAATAACATGTTATTACCTATAATAAAAACTAATATAATTTTTATAAAAAATCATAATAATATTATCAGTTCAGTTTGCGGCTTTAGTGGACGAATGGGTATTGTTGATGATCCTTCGAGAGCTGCTACCCGGGTGCAAGAGCAACGTAGCGCTGCTGTAAAGAATGCGGCCTATATGGCCTCTAACCTAGAGAAGAAAAAGAAAGCCTCTAAATCTGCACAAGGCTTGGTTGTAGTTCCAATGGTGGAGGGCCAACCGGCTCCACCGGTGGTTCATGACTCGTCTCGCATTAAGGGTTCGGGAAGGGGACTCATGCGACTGTAAACATTATTGAGAAAGGCATGGAAACTCCTAGTGGTTCGGGGTGAAGTTGGGTCGTCAACGGTCTACTGGGAGTAAGTCTAATAAGAAGAATGTGATCCGCAGTTTAAAAGTCCATAAACCAAATGAGGTTAAAGCCAGTGCACGGTCAACTTTGGAGGAGTGGGTTCAGAATGTGGATGCACGGCTTGTTAACATCCAAATAAAGGACACCTCGTTGTAGGGGGATCTGCCTGACGAGGGGCATACTGTAGTGATAGACAGTTCTTCTGATGAGGATGAGATGGTGGACTGCTCGAATATGGTGGCCATGGTTGATGAGATTGTGCATCAGGGCCCGGGGGCTGCTGAGTCTCAGTAATGTGTTCTCTTTCCCTCCTCTTCTATATTTATCATGACGTTTTTTATTTTTGAACTGTCAAGGCGCCACAAGCCTTCCCTTTCACAGGTTTTTTAAGTCGTTTATTCGCGAGCATCATCCTTCTGTTGTGGTATTATTTGACCGTATTAGTGGTTTTTTTCAGACCGGGTAATCTCTTAACTTGGTTTCGGATACTTTTTCTGTAATACCCTTGACCCGAATGTCACATTTGGGCATCAAGATCAAACCAAAGCCATAATATTTTTTAAACTGGGTTTAGCCCAACAAGGTATTTCTCAAAAATATTTAAAACCAACAGTTGAAAATATAGTTAAATAATCAAAATGGTACAAAGGAGCTCCCATTTAAATTTAAACCATTTAAACATTCTACCTGATTAATACAATTTCAAAAATAGAGAATTTATAGACTCCATCACGTAAGGTCCTATGAATACACAACTCAATAAACACAAGTACCGTACTCTGGAGATCACCGCATGCTAGAATCCCGTACTGATAGAGCTCCTTGATCCCACGAACTGACAATCAACCTACGCATGGAAACAACGATTCTGAGCACTGAGCTTACAAAGCTTAGTGGTAGACATCTACTATACTATACTTCATGCTAATCATAAACATAACCATGCAAGCTAGTACGAGCAATAAGGAGAGATAAATAAATGTGACGCTACCACTAGTCGCCTAAACACATGCTCTCATCGTAGCAACCATCATACGTGGCACACAAGGCCCAACCATACTCATAACATGGCATCATAATATCATATAAATATGGCACTACCTCTAGATGCCAAATCGCATAGCATAGCAAGAAAGCATAAGCTTCTCATAGCAAATAAGCATTATACCACAATATAGGAGTGAGGCCCATTCCCACTAAGCATCGAGATCATACACTCTAAGTGAGGCCCAATTCCACTAAGCATCGGGATCATACTCTCTTTGGGGTGAGGCCCGGTACCACTAAGCGTCGAGTTCATACACCCATACTCAAAATTTCTCATCGAGTATCCTCGAATGAGGCTCGGTTCCATTAAGCATCAGGATCATACATTCGAGAATCTTTAACCATGGTGTTGCAACACTCTCTCATTGGGTATCCGGATCCCATCAAACAAGGTAACTTAACCATCTAGGTGTCTGTATCAGCACATAGAATGACACATCTACCACACAACACACAACATCACACGATCCACCAAGGATCCCTACGATTGGTATTATCATCAAGTCACCCAACGTTTACCAACTTATTAATTTCTATGGGAGAGTACATTAACCATCCACATTTAATTATCTTATTAATCTATTTTATCTCATTTACGTCCTATGCTAATTTCCCCTTTTTTATTTGCATTATAAATTATTCATTCAATGGGTAGCGATACTCGAACACGAGTACCAATACTGGTATTGCTTACTGGAAATCCTAAATTTCTACAAGTATCGGTACGGCTTGACCCATACCGATACAGTCTTCAATCGAGTACCGGTACAACCAAAGCTCGTATCGATACCCTATTCACGGGTTCATACCAATTCCTTGAATCACGATTTTATAGCACTTTGTTTGATCCCTAAAGCTTATTAAAGTCATTAAGGTTTGTTTACTAACATGCCTATTCGATTAACATTAATTACCGGCTTCGTAATCATTTATTCAAATATTACCAATTATCAGTCCATTAATATAATTTCCATCGAACATGCTAATTCATATATCAAGCAGCACAACACGTAAATCAACCAAATCAGATAATTATATGAATGTTTAAACGACCCTACACGATCTCTAAATCTCATAATAGTGTCGAATATTCTCAAGTTCATCAGGCATCACAATACATACAAGTCTCATAATACTGGTCTCAACAAATGCTTATCCATCATCAACCTATTTTGCAACCACTAACAAGCAAGGTAATTACACTTATGATGCTCATGAAGTATTTCCGAGTTCGAGGTGTACTAACCTAAAGCCGATATCGCTAAAATCCTCATCCTACCTTCTTGAATATTCCACTTGATCCAATATCTAATCTTGAATAATCGTCGTAAACCAATTAATACCATAAATATCCTTTAATCACATACTTTAATGAATTTGAAGGGTTAATTGCATAAAAACAACTTACTGGATTCGAATTTGGCAAAACAGACTATGCCACTGGATCTAGAATATCGAGAAACTCCCGGCTAGGGTTTCTTGAAAAAAGTCAACGGCTGGTCAACGTCTGTCAAAGGTGGTCAAGGGTGTTGGCCGATCTGGTGCGACGCAGGTGCATCTGCAGGGACATATCTAGTGTATTGTAGGTGCACAGTAGCAGTGTGCACCCGCCTGCTGCATCATAGGCCTAAACGCGGCTAACGGTGCGTGGGCCGTCCTCTGGTGGCCAGACAGCGGTGGCGAGCTATAGTCCCGTAGTTCTCCGGTCAGTGAGTCCACTGGTGGCGACGGTTTATGGTGGTGACGTCCGAAACTCTATAGTCTAGCTTATTCGAATCTTTTTTATCCTCAATCTAGCGAATGATGACTCCGACGGTGACGAGAGAACTACCGACTGACTTGTCTCGTCGAGCTGAAGACGATGGTGGCGACGGTGTAATCTACGACAACTTCGATGATCATAGATCGGGGTTGAAAACTTTCCTTTCTTTTTTCTCTTTTCCCTCTTTTTTCTCTCTAAAAATATTTTTTCTCTTTTTTTTCTCTTTCATCCTATCCCATCAGCCACATTTTTATTTAAAATACTATCTAATTATTTTTTTTATTAAACAATAAATAAACACACCTAATCTTCCTTTTTACCTCAAGCTCAAATTCAAATATTCTTGATTTGGGCTCTCAATTATAAGACCCAATTTGCAAAACTCGAAATTTGTGTCTTTACATTTTCCGAGTTGAAGCCCATGGTTTCAGTAGGGGTATTTGGTTACTGTAAAATGATTCGGTTAAGGTTGAAATTATGCATATTGCGAGTCCTCACAATTCTAAACGTAAATATTTGTGGCGCCAGCTTGAAGCGCTCGATCCCGGTATTGCTACGCCTTGGGTGTTAGGGGTGATCTTAATGTTGTGATTTCTGATTCTAAGCGAGCTGGAGGTGTTACTGGCCGGGGTTCTGGTAGTTGCTTGCTTGCGGACTTTATCTTTAATTGTGGCTTGCTCGATTTAGGTTTTTCTGTCCCTCCATTTACTAGGTCTCATGGAAACTTACATCAGTGTCCGGACCAGTGACTGGAAAATTCTTGTTGGCTTTCTAGTTTCCCCGACTTGACTGTGTTTCATCTTGATAGACTTGGTTCTGATCATCGTCTCTTTCTTTTGGCTTTCAAGACAGTAGGGGCTGACACCCTCGTTCGTCATTTTCGGTATATTGCTGCTTGGCAGTCTCATCCTCAGTTTCAAGAATTTGTTCAGTCTGTTTGTGAAGCGATTACTTTTTCGGGCCGCTACAAAAAAATAAAATCATATGTGGGGTTTTACCGCTTTTGTAAAAAAAAATTTAAAAAGGGAACTTTTAGGAAAACTCGTATTTTAAAAATATCGAGTCACCACCGGCCACTTTGGTAGGCAGAACACCATAAGAACAAAAATCAGAGATTTTGAAAACTTGGGTTCGGGAGTCGGTTACGTACGGGGAAGGGTTAGCACCTTCGTTACGCCAAAAATTGGTACCTAAGGGTTCGTATCGTAATTATTGAGAAAAATAGAAAATTCGATATAATTTAAAATTTAATTCCTAAAATGCATGAATGGTTCGAAAATTTAAAAAAAATATGGTATCAAAGGAAGGTGACGCCCGAAGACCAGGACGACACTCCCCAACGGGATACTGGAGATTAAAAAATAAATTTGAAATTATAAACATGTCAAAACTACTATTCGAACAAAAATATGAACGTAAATATATAAATGACATAAATAAAATAATAGACAAAGATCAAATACATGTACATAAAGTAAAGACTAATATATAATATTACATTATAAAAGATACATAAAATAAGATGGCATGAAATTAAACACATATTATAAACCAGTATCATACGTATCCATTAAACATATAAATATAATATATATAAAAGTAAAGGGATGTTAATAAGATATGGTAACATATATGTATGTACACGTATACTTATAAACATAACATATATAAATATACTACTAACACATCTACAAGTATATTATATATATAATATATTTTATACATGATTTAATATATACATAACACCATTTAATATGTACATAATGTAATATATATAGATACTATTAAACCATAACAACAACAAAAATAACCAAATATAGAGTAAATATTATACAATAATAAAAGGAATAAAAAAACACATGTAAATAAATATAATAAAGATATACTTTAAACAGGAACAAACCCATCTAACATTTATTGAACAAATAAATAAACATTAAAAAAACAAATACATGAAATAAAAGGCTAAAGTTAAATGAAACAGAAAGAATAGGGCCAAAAAGGGAATTTTACCATAAAAAGCTAAAACTAAAAGAAAAGGGGCCTAATTAAAAATTGGAAAGAAAACAGGGGGATTGAAATTATAATTTTCCCCTTTAGAAAATAAATCAGAGATTTGGGGCGTAATTGAAAACCAGTTGAAACATAGGGGGACTAGTTGGGTAATTTACCCATGCGGTAGACCAAAACTGAGAAGCAAAATGGGGCAGAGGGATCTATGGGGTAATTTACCCATTAAAGCCGAATTTAATCTTAGAATAGGGATGAAATTGAATGATTTTTGAAACTAACAAGGGGTACGGAGGTAATTTAGAAAAAGCGGAAGGACCCATGATGCAAATGCTAAAACGCGGAGGGACTATTAAGCGATTATACCATTTTTAAAATTTTAAACTCTATATAAACACTCATCCGGCCAAAAATTTACCCTTTTACCATTTTTGAAACTCCCATAATATTACCCCCTTTTTCTCTATATAGTTCATCTGAGTTCATGAGTTCTTCAAGAACTCAGCCATGATTTCTAGAAACCGACAACATCTCTGCTGTGCTAGCCACCACAGGCCATCACTGGCCGCCGCTCGCCGATGGCAGTGAAACTCAAAATCAACCCTAAAAACACCCTATCTTCTTCATAAACTCGAATTCGGCTTAGATTTTAGAAAAAAACCCTTCTTTTCCCAGATCTGAAGAAACTGCAGCCAAAATCCCTATTTTGAAGCCCCGATTTGAAAACTTAAAAAAGGTTTGAATCCTAGTCGACAAAACAAAAAGAAAAGCAAAGAGTAAATGATGATGCATTTCATCGGTGGTACCAACCTCGGCCACCATGCATGGAGGTGGCTCTAGACCAAAAAGGTAAAACTATTCCCTTTTATTTAATTTCTATTCGAAAAATAAGAATTCCTTTTTTTATCTCTGAAACTTTTTTTGCTCTTTTTGCATTAATACCCGAATCTGAATGTACAAGTAATGGATTACATTTTTTTATACAGATTTTCTTTGTTTACAAGCATAAGAAAACATTTAATGTAATCACTGTGGTTGATGATTGATCTGATGCTTTCCTCTTTTTATGTTATTCGCATGTTCGGTTGTTGGGGCCGGTGAGGGGAGTCGTGCGAAGACAAAAATTGTTGGGCTCAATTTCCTTCAACCAAAATTGCTTACCAAGTGGTGGAGAAGTCAATTTGTGGGTGATTGTGATGGAAGCAAAAAGATAAGAAAATTGACACAAGAATTTTAGAGTGGTTCGGCTTCTAAACCAAACCTACATCTACTACCTTAGCTTCCCCACTAAGGATTTCCAAATTCACTCTTGATTTTTCCTCTTTTCCAGGCTTAGGAGGAAACCTTTACAACACTCAAAGCTTATACCCCAAAGCTTGAGTAAACATTCTTTACAAAGAGAAAAACAAGGCAAACTGAAAATCCCTCTCACTAGGTTGATGTTTGCACAATTGAAGCTCTCACCCAATCCTAAAGCACTTGAGCATATATAAACATTCAAGCTCACAAGTGTTGTCTATACAAAAATGAGAAATTTAAGCACTTAGACACATTATCATCATAATGTTGTTGACTTGAAGATCATTAGTTGTTTCTCAAGCTTGAAGGTCCCTTTTGTAACACCCTTTTCCCATATTCGTACACCAGGTACGAGTCAGAAATGTTACAACTTCTTTAATCCAAAAATCAGGGTAATTTAACATTTTCAGAAAACCTCCCAATGGTCACCCATCCTAAAATTTCTTTATCCCAAGCACGTTTAACTTTATTTTAAAATTTTTAAATTACCCCGATTTTTAAGATAAAAGACAATTTTAAAAGTATGTGACATCTCTGACTCGTGTTCAATGTACGAATACGGGAAGGGGGTGTTACACCTTTTATACTCCTAAATGAGTTCCTAACCATTGGAGACCGTTATGATTGAATTGGAGCTGTTGGAGACTCTATTTCTCACAATAAATGCAGTTTTGCAGCCTTCGGTATCGGTACGCAGGTAGGCGTATCGGTACTGGTACTAGCCGTTATGCTCATTCCTGGATGTGTGTATCGGTACGCCTTGGTCTGTATCGGTATGCCAGGATCTGTATCAATACGACTTGTAATTCAAAAGACCATTGGGAAATAGCCGTTGGGGGTGGTTGAAAACAAGATCGGTATGCGTATAAGCGTATCGGTATGATCCTATTCGTATCGATTGCCCAGGGGATTATCTGTACAGTTTTTCGGTTCTAGAATTTTCCTATAGCAAAAACCCTTATCTGTATCGATACGGGGTATAACTGTATCAGTACTGTTAAGATGATCAATCGACAACGAATGGCCAAGAAGGGGTGAATTGGAAATTAAAAAATTGAAGGGAAGCAAATGGAAAATGAAAAATTGAAGACACGAGAATTTATAGTGGTTCAAGCTTTTAACAAGCTCTACATCCACTACCTTAGCTCCCCACTAAGGATTTCAAACAATTCACTACTAAATTCTTCCCCTTTTCTAGGCTAAGGAGGCAACCGTTACAATGGATCAAAGCTTTCTACCCAAAGCTTGATCAAGGTTTACTCTTTTGCAAGAAGTGGTTTGCAAACATAGAAATATCCTATCAAAGGTGAATTTGTTTACCCAATTACAAGTGCTCACAACCCCAAACTTGAATCTAAATATTATAATGAAAATATACAAGTTGGGTATAAAAAATTTGACTCTAAAAGCTTAAAGTGATTGGATTTTGCTTGAATGCTTGAGTGTTGTTCAATGCATGTTCAATAGTTGTTGTAGCAGCTTTAGAGACTTGAATTTATACCCTCTCATTGATTTCTAGCCGTTTGGGTGGTTGAGGTAATCAATAGAGCTGTTAGGGACCATTTTTCCCACAATAAATAATGTCTGGTGACCTATTGTATCGGTACACGAAAAGCCGTATCGGTACCTATCAAAAGAAGAAAGAGCCATTGCGCAATAGCGTATCGATACGCATAAAGGCATATCGAAACAAACATTAAGTAAAATCATGGGCGTATCAATACGTCATAGCCGTATCAGTGCGTCTTTTGCTTACTAGAATCTGAGGAAAAAGTCTAGTGAATATTGCATCGGTACACCTAGGGGCGTATCGATACGTTTTAATCATATTTTAAATGCAAATATTTTTAAGATCTTAACACCCCGTATCGATACGCTGGAGATCGTATCGGCACGCTTAAGCAATAACTTAAACCCAGATGAATGTTGTATTGAAACAGACATATCCGTATTGATACACATAAACCTAAAATACAAGCCTAGATGAAGGCCGTATCGAAATAGGCATAGCCGTATCGAAACGGTTTGCAAAATTAAAATTACAGTAGTGAAAAACCGTATCGAAACACCTAAGGTGTATCGATACGCCTGGGCATATTTGTTGAATTTGGCTTGAAATACTTAGAAATATTTTTGGGTTTAATTTTAGACTTAGAAAAACTTTTCCTTGTCATTTTGTGAGACTTTTGAATACTTAAAAATTTATTTAATTTTGTAATTTGGTCCTTAAATAATTTGTTATATCAAAATCAAATTTAGGTTTTACAATCTCCCTATTTTTGATATAACAAAACCAAAGTAAATTTTTAAGTAACTTTGAAAAGTTTGAAAAGTACTCCCCCTTACTTTAAGACTAAAAAGTTTGGTGACAAAAGTGAAAAGTTGGGAAAAATATAGGGACTAACATGGTAATTTTCCCAATAAATATTTTCATGGTAAAAATGAATAGTTTATTCTGGTACAAGAATTTTGGTGGGAATCGGATTTTTGATACGGGAATTGTGTAAAAAGCTATAAAGGGGATAAGTTTCGGAAATTAATTTGGATGATCATTCGAGCTCAGAAAATTATGAAAATTTAATGGGAGTCTTAGACAGACTAAAAGAAGATTGTGTTAAGTTTTGGGATCGTTTTGATTCGATTTAGATTCAATTCTATACAACATTTGAGTAAATATGGGATAATGGCATTTTGTAAATACCAAGATTCATTAATGGCATTTTGGTCATTTTGCCCTTACTTTTATATTAAATTGATTATTTTGGATAAAACAAGACAAGTGTTGTGATCCTATTGGTTATAACTAAGAGGAAAATTGGTCATTACACTATTGATGGGAATTTTTATAGTAGATTTAAAGGATTAAAGTGTCATTTGTCATGTAAATTAAATGAAGAAAAAACTAGAAATTTTCTCCCATCTTCTTCTCCATTTCGAAACCAAGATAGCCAAGGTAAGAAAGTTTTTGATTCATTTTTTATCAAGATTTAGTTGGTTTTTGGATCAAGACATGAAATAGAAAATCGATCTCCATCAAATTCTCTTTCATTTGGTATAAATTTTGAGTAGTTTCCATGTTTATATGTTGAGTTTGGGAGTTAGGGTTTATAAAGGACAAGTTGATATATTGAGTTTTATGGATTGTTTTGATTAAATATGGTGTTGTGATGTTGTTTCAAGCATGAAAATAGTGAAATTTCTATGTTTTGGTTGTTAGGTGATTTTTGGGAAAATTGAAAAATTAGGAGAAAATCTTGCAAAATTTTTATTTGAAAAGGAAATAATGTTAGAAGCTTGAATATGTTGTTTAGAAGTTAAAAACATGTTTGAATCAAGTTGGAAAGTTAGGTCAAAGTGACCATTTGTATTCGGCTAAGTGAAGAAATTTGGGGGGAAATTTTGGAAAATTTTCCTAAGCTTGGAAATGATGTAAGGATGATTTTGTAAGCTTTGGAAAGTCATTTGGACTAATATAGAAGGTTGTGAAGTAATAAGGACTAAGTTGTAAATTTTGGAAGGTTTAAGGACTTAGTTGTTAAACTTGTTGTTGAAGTGTATTGTGATGGAAAGTCAAGTTTAGTGATTAAAAGGTTGACTATGAAGTTTAGATAGAATTTGGGGACCAAATTGTGATTTCGGCAAATTTAAGGATTTAATGTAAATTTTTAAAGTTTGAGTCCTCAAGTGTAAAGAATGAAGAATGTGAGGTTTAGAGTTGGAAATAATGGTTGGAAGCTTAAAAAGAGTCTTTAAGACTGAAATGAATATTTTGGGAATTTTGAAGAATTATTAGAAATATTCTTCCTAATGTGTATTAATGTTAGTAAGATACTAACATGTATTTTGAATGGTATGTGTTGTTGTAATGTTGTGTAGATCGTAATCGAGATCAGACTCGTGACTTGAATAAAGCAGTTGATAAGGAAAAAGTTCAAGAATAAGGTCGAAGGTGATTGTACAGCTTGGTAAGTTACTAGCGAGGCAAAGGTGAGTGCATTCTACTTACTCTATTTATGAAATGAGAAAGACTGGTGATATGTCATTCTCAATTATTGAAAGAAAAGGATTTGAATTTTATTAAATGATTTTGAAGTGCTTTATGAATGATTTTCGGGTATGAACTGAACAGTGCATATTTTTACATATTGAAGTGATTATCTTGATCCATTGATATTATCGAACATGAATGAAATGTTCATAGTAGTAAATTATTTGAAAGCCCATTGTATAATTATTGAGAGTCTTGTTATATTGGCATGCCAAAGAGGTGGAGTATATTAATATGATATTACTGTCAAGTACAGTAATGAGACAATGAGCTGTGTTCTACGGCTATGACCTATTGGTTAGTACTGTTGTTAAGTTACGGCAGTGATATAATGAATTGTGTTTTTCAACAATGACCTATTATTATTATTGATGTCGTTAAGTTACGGTAGTGTTTACAGTGTTACACTGACATTGATACATTGGTATTGATACATTGATATCAATACATCGATACATTGATTCATTGTTTTATTAATGGCACAACTAAATAGTTGTTGTCGGGCACATGTGCATACTCATCATTGACTCGCATACCCTGTATTCTCATCCATATTACATTGGGCTATATCGATATGGAAAGTGAAGTATAATGGATCAAATTGATATAACCTGTATTGTGTTATATATGAATATTGAGATTGTTACAAGTTACGAAAAAAGGAATGGTTTGACAAGTTAGTTTCATGATTTTCAAATCTTTTTTAATATTTATAATTTTGCACTCTAATTGTTCTTATCATTATTTTACTATGGAATGTTTTAAATATTTTTTTACATTGCCTCACTAAATATATACTTAGCGTGTGATTGTTTCACGCGTAGGTAAGAAGGAAAGTAAGGAGTAAGGAACAGCTGCAGACTTCATCACATTTTGAGGATTAAGCATCAGTGATCAGTATGACATCTTTAATGTTGTCTTTTGATATTTCTAGTTGGCATGTATAATATAAATGTTTTGGCTGCTCTGATATATACATATTTAGAAACGAGTTAGATTAATCGTTTTTATTTACTATCTAAATGATTTTTAAATTAGGCATTTTTAAGCAGTTTTATTATTTAAATAGCTACTAAGTAAACTGCCTAGTTACTGCTTGAATTTAGGTTTGAATTGAACTTAAAAAAATTAAGTTTTAAATTTTACGCGATTAGCTAAATGACTAGTTTTAAAAGGTTATATTTATGTAAAAAATTATATTGATTTCATGTATATGGTCAATGGTAAATGCTTAGTGACATCTCTGACCTGTATTCAGCAATGGATACAGGAAGGGGGTGTTACAATATTTCTATCATGTATCATGTAACATTCTATCATATATCAATAACATTTCTATCTCGTATGTCATGTACTTCACAGTCATGTAACATGTATCTTCTTTTTCAAGTATCATGAAATCATGTAACATCTTTTTCATGTATTATGTAATCATGTAACATCTGTATCATATATCATGTAGCATCTATATCATGTATCATGTAACATTTTTATCATGTATCATCTCTGTCATATGAATCATGTATCGTCATGCAATCATTTGCATGCTCGTGATCTACCATGTAATCATCTTGTTATTATTATCATCGTGTCTAGCTAGAGGCCCATGGAAACCCCGTAGCCCATCTGCACCGTAGTGCCTTGTGGAGTACGTACTCGAGAGGACGCTCTTTGCTCCTCATATAAGGACGCTCTTTGCTCCTTATATTAAAAACACCTCGCTAGTGCCATTTGCACCCCAGGGTGTATCTTGTTTCATTTTAATCTTGTTATTATCCATACTCCATGTATAAACATGCATTGCCATTATGCAGAATGCATCATTATTTATGCAAACAATAATTCATACCAGGTATTCCCTCAAGCTTGCCATGTCGAGCATTATATCATATCATGTATTATAAAGAAATGCAATGCCAATTTCAGTGTAATGCAAACATTTAGAAATGCACCCACCTGGGCCATGTAATAGTATGCCTCACTAAGCTTACTCGATGTTCTTATCTTTCTTTTTTATCACTGGTTCTCCTTCGATCTCTTTTAGAACTGTACAAGACCAATCGAACATATTTATCATTTCTCTTGCGTTAAACTTAAATTTGATATTGCTAACTTGATTCTTAAACATAACTATTCAAATATAAATTTTTTTGAAAGTTTCCCCAATATTCTTCAAAGTTGTCGAGTTGGTCCCTAGGTCCTTAGTGACCATTTTGAACATTAAACAATTGTTCAAGCCTAATTTGAACAATTTCCATAATTAATTACTTATTTTGGACTATTTCCTTTTTAGTCCTTAAACTTTATAAAAGTGACATTTTAGTCACTATTTCACTTTTGTACATAAATTCATGTACAATTAAACTATTTATTTATTTCTAACATCCTTAGAAATTTTCCTTCAAGCTTTAAACTTTATTCACTTTGGTCCTTCACATATTCTTTATTTCGAAATAAGTCTCTTATCTTTCCTTTCTTGAGATTTCAATCCTTTAACTTTCATAACATGCTTGAATCTTCAACTCTAGCTCATTTTCATCTAAGCCATTATCAAAACAATAAGTTTCCAAAATAATACTCTATTTTCCCTTTCTTGCCATAATGGTCTCTTTTCATCATTTCAAGCCAATTTGATCACATTTTCAGTAATTACTCTTTAATCCCTCCTTAATCTAATATTTTCAAAATCCCATTTTTTAACTTTTTGAAGTTGCCAAATAGTTTACCAAAATTTTCCAAATGTAAAATTTTGGTCTTAAATTGTCAATTCAAGCTCAAAATATTATTTTCTACCCATTTCCAACATCAAATAAATTTTTGACAATTTAGTCCCCAAATTTCTTCAAAAATGCAAAATGGTCCTCTAACCTTTCAAAATTTTCATTTTGGTCCCTAATCACCAAATCAAGCTACTTTGACCATAATTCAATAATTCCAATGCTAAAATAAATTTTCTAATAATTTCCCCTAATTTCCTCAATCATTTCGAAATGGTCCCTATAATTTCAATTTGGGAAATTATTTAATCTAACATCAAATTCAAGCTCTCAACATCATAATCTATTCAATTTCATCCTCAATTTAACTCCCTAACCAAAATCCCCAATTCTTAGGGTTAGGGTTTATAACCTTGGACATTGAATTAATCCAAATTCAACTTGATTCCATGTTTTAAATCTTCAATTCAACTAACTACAACCCTAATTTCATCATAAGCTTCAATTTCCATAATCATCTTCATCAATAACATGAACTAAAATTAACTTTTATCATGCAATATTACTATCAAAATGAAGAGAATCAAGTGTAGAACAATATACCTAAATTAATTTTGCTTGAATCTTGTCTTGATTCTTCAATTTTGGACTTGAAAATTTGAAAATTTTCTTTCCCCTTTCTTCTCTAATGTTTCGAACAGCCTTGGGCTGAAGATGAGATAATTTTTTTTCTCATCTTTTGACTATTTTAATCCATGTGTAAAGGTTAAATGAATTTTAAATTCATTTAACTAGTGAAATTACTAATTTGCCCTTTTATTATAATGGCCAAGATTCAATCTCATCAAAATCAATGGCCATGATTTAATCCATGTGTAAATCTTCTTCCAAAATTTCCCTCAAAGTTCCAAAATATTTCAAAAATGCCATCCATAGCAAATGACCAATTTGCCCTCCAACTAGACTTTATTTACAACTAGACTTGAAATTTGCCATTCCATAAAAATTGAACCAAATTGGTTCCATTCTAACCAGCCTCCTTCCCAAAATATCATAAATTTTAATTTATGATATTTATTCGATCCAAATATTCTAATTTCATTTAATACGATTTCCAAATTTTATTTCTTTGAGCTTTATAACCACCCCATCATATTCTAACTAAATCTAGTTAGAATCTCACCAACTTTAACAAAATATTCATAAAATAATATTTTATGAATTTTCCATAATCTTTGGAACTGTCTTTAAAATTTCAATTTGATCCGACATACCGATATCCATAAAATACTTCTACTGCGATTTTACATTTTCCAAGCTATTGGATTTATTTCGAAAATTCTATATTTCCATATTCGGGAAATAAACTCCATTATCCCATAAAACTTCATTTTTTCAAGGACTTAGACTGAATTTTCCTAACTAAGTCTATTGTTCCAATAATTATCGAAAATCTTCATAGAATAAAATTTTTCTTAGAATTCCTATATCGATAATCCATGCGAATTTTCTCTACTCTTACTGAGTCCAAAATATCGATCAGAAACACTTTTATGGGACCTTCCCAGAGGTCACCCATCCTAATATTTCTCTGGCCTGAGTACGCTTAACAATTTTATTCGATCCAAATTCGAATAATATAAGTCTCGTATGAAAAATCCGGTAACACTGAAATACCACTCTTAGGGGTGAACTATCCATTTACAGGGTTAAATTACATAACTTTTCAAAATTACACTTTGGTCCCTAAACTTTTCCAAAGTTTACACTTTAACCCCTAAACTTTCAAAAATTACATTTTAGTCACTAAGCAAGAATTGGGATATTACAAAGTTGTTTGCAAACATAGAAATATCCTTGCAAAGGTGAATTTGTTTTCCCAATTACAAGTGCTCACAACCCCAAACTTGAATCTAAAGATTACAATGAAAATATACAAGTTGGGTATAAAACAATTTGACTCTAAAAGCTCAAAGTGGTTGGATTTTGCTTGAATGCTTGAGTGTTGTTCAATGGATGTTCAATAGTTGTTGCAGTAGCTTTGGAGACTTGAATTTATACCCTCTCATTGATTTCTAACCGTTTGGGTGGTTGAGGTCATCAATAGAGCCGTTGGGGACCATTTTTCCTACAATAAATACTGTCTAGTGACCTATCGTATCGGTACACGAAGAGCCGTATCGGTACCTGTCAAAAGAAGAAAGAGTCGTTGTGAAATAGCGTATCAATACGTGTAAAGGCATATCGAAACAGACATTGAGTAAAATCAAGGGCGTATCGATACGTCATAACCGTATCGGTATGACTTTTGCTCTCTGGAATCTGAGGAAAAAGTCTAGTGAAAATTGCATCGGTACGCCTAGGGGCGTATCGATACAGGTTAACCATATTTCAAAGTTTGCTGATTCCCACAACTGACTGTAATCACTCATTTTTACCTGTAAATACATATTAGTGTTGCATGTATACATATTATATTATATGTTTATTATTTACATGAGTGTTACTAATATATATATAAGGTGTGGTGTGTGCATGTATATTATAAGCTATGTATGTATACGTATTAATGGTGTATGTGTGTCGCGTATGTATCTATAGAGTACGAGCGTATTTGTTTAATGTATATAGATGTTATGTTAATTATGTGTATGATTATATGTACGTATGCTAGTATGTTATATTAACTAACGTTTGCATAAGTATATACGTTTGTATAATCGTATGGGTACTGTAATTATACTATTACTAATATTATTGGGCTAATATATAAAATGAAATCCAAAAAAATATATATTAAACCAAATAAATAAATTACAGTCCAAGTCCAATTACAAATAATTACAAGGCCCGGTTGGCCCAAACCCAAACCCTATCTAATTACATTTATTGTGTGCAGGTGACTGTGGGCCGTTGGATCAAGATCTGATCCAACGGCCACGATCTAACCAAAGACCAAAATATCTGCTAGCCGCGTGCTCCACACGTATGGACCGTTCGAGTGCCACGCGCGCGTGCGGTCCACGCGCGGACGCTTTGATATCCCACGCGTGCGTGAGCCCCACGCGCTCTGACTCCTCGACTGTTGAGCTCCACGTGGCACGATCTGGAGCCGTTTCACAAAATGGAGGCTTTATCTGGGCCGTTCATCCTTCAAGCCATCTCGACCGTTAGATCAGATCTGATCTAACGGCCGAGAACACGTCTGGCCGCAGGCAGAACCCCTACACCGCCACCATGCTGCACCATGACGATCTTCAACCACCGCGCTCAGAACATGTCAAACACAGCAAGAAAGAAACATGTCAGTCCAGGTCTGAAAAAGCAAGTAATATGCAACTTGCACCAAAACCAAAGACAAGCATATATATGTAGGAAACAAATATTTTGTAAACAGGGAGAGTTGTAACAGAAAAAAGAGAGAGTTGTAATCAAAAGAACAAGTTGTAATCGAACCAGAAGTTACAATCGAAATACAAAAGTCAGTCCAGTGGTAAATACTCGTTTCCTTTTTTTTATTTTTGCATGCATATACAAAAAAAGGTAAAAAAAGGAGAGAGAGTGGTCTTACCGTCGCCGTTTGTGGGTCTCCCCTCCTCAGTGACAAGCCTTTCGGCTTCCCCAAGCCAGATTCGGTGAACTGAAGGAAGGGGGAGACCCCTTGTAGTTTCGTTTTGGGTTTAAAAAATGGGTTTTCCGTTTCGTATTTCCTAGATCTAGGGCAAATAGAGGCTTATCCTCTGAATCCAACCTCGGATTCGTGTTGAGGGTGAGACGGGGGTTATTTTGGTGTATTTTTGAGGCTCGCCGGCGCCGGTTAGCGGCGGCCGGCCGCCAGATTCTGGGTTTTATAGAGAGAGTTGGGAGAAAATGAAGAACAAAAGCTGAGTTATAAAACCGAAAATGAAAGAAATGAAGGAAAAATTGGTTTCGGCCTAAAAATAGGGTTTATATAGTTATTATTATTTCGTTAAATGGGTAAATTACATGCTAAATCCCCCCGCGTTTCCAATATTTTCACTTTTGTCTTGCCGCATGGTATATTTACAACTCTGGTCCCTCTTGTATTTCAAAATCTTGCAATCCAGTCCCTAAATTACACCGAATCAGTTTTCAAATGGTAAAATTACGCCTTTAACCATCCCGCGTTTTTGAACTTTTCATTTTGGGTCTGCCCCTTGGTCCAATTACAGTTTTGATCCTTTTAGGTTCCGTTTACTTCGCATTTTCGTCCTTAAATTACATATTATTGTTCTTTAATTTCTGCCACTGACTTTTATTTTTCTTTCATTTCAGTCTTGTTTCTTTGTAAATACTCATGTTCGTATTATAATCGTATATGTTAATGTAGTCCCTTGTCTTATTATATATCCCTCGTATATGCCTTGTATTTTTATGTTCATATGTATATGTGTGTTAGGTTTTTAATGATTATGTACCTTTTTGTTCGGTTATTCATATTAAGCATATTATGTTCTAGTTGATTTGTACATGGTATATTTTGTATTTTTTGTATGTGTGTATGTTCTCTTTTCTTTTAGGTTACATGTTGGCATATTTACCCCTTTTTATGTATAATATATTGTCCCATATATGTTGATATATATTTTATTTCTAATATGTATGTCTTCTTGAAATATGTGTTTTTGTCTATATATGTATTTATACCTACCTTGTTATTGTGGCATGTTAAGTTTGCTTTTATCTGATATTAAGCTTGGTATGTATATGTGTGTTTTAATTACGTATTTCATTTATGTTAGACTAGTATTCTGATATGTGAATATTTACTGTTTTTAAATTATCTGCTATGTCTTATATTTTTGTCACTAAGATTGCATATGGTATATAAATTGTTAATGCGGTGCCCTTTTATCCGAGCGTAAACGGGGCCAGTATCAGGCGTAGTGATAGTGGTTGGGCGTTTATTCTCAGATAACGGGGCCCTTAAAATTTATTCGCAATTATGATCGAATTTTAAAATAATCGTCACTTTAATCCGGAAAATCTAATATTAATAAAGCGGTAATTATTAAAGTACCAATTTTGGGCGGTGTGGGGGTGCTAATCCTTCCCCATCCGTAACCGACTCCCGAACCCAATATTTTTCAAATCTCTGGTTTTATGGTGTCCGGCCTGCCTAAGTGGCCGGTGGCGACTCCATTTTTTAAAATGCGGTTTTTAAAACCCCACGGAATAAACATTTTATATCCAAAAAAATCACAAACACCTTTTCAAAACACGTCGAAAACCTCGTTTTTTAGCGAACAAAAGGGACATCGCTACAGATGGCGACTCCGCTGGGGATATTTTTTGTTTTTTTTTCAAAAAAAAACAAATGAGAGTCAGGCTTTTAAAATAATTACCGCTTTATTAATATTAGAAATTCCGGGTTAAAGTGACTATTAAATTAACATTCGGTTATAATTGCGCGTTTATTTTAACGCATTTAAAATATGGCATATAAACCCGTCTTTTTAAGTGGGGGAAAACGCTAATGCTTTCGTGGAGATATCGTTCTCCCGTGTAGGCCTAGCAAGTACCTTCGGGGCTCGAGTACCTTTTGCTTTCGTAAGGATATCGTTCCTTCGTGCAGGCATAAGCGAATGGGTCCCCCTGAATTGAACCCGGTTGAAAGGAGCCTATAATGGGTGATGATCGGGGGCCTTGCTACTCTTAGTAGAGGACAGCAAGGACAATTCGGGTACCTCTTAGCACCAACACTGCATGTAGAGAACATAGAGAAACCCACCCCTTTAGAGCCATGCGGATAACCTTAGGTGTTTTAGACGGATAAATAGATTTCTTTGTTTTTGCTTGTTTACCTTATTTAATTTGTTATTTTATTTGTGTATTAATTAATTCTATCCGGTACTGACTTGTTTCCTTTTTTTTGGGTT
This sequence comes from Hibiscus mutabilis, assembly GCA_019671005.1. Taxonomy (NCBI): domain Eukaryota; kingdom Viridiplantae; phylum Streptophyta; class Magnoliopsida; order Malvales; family Malvaceae; genus Hibiscus; species Hibiscus mutabilis. The sequence continues at coordinate 38,560,329 of CM033738.1, forward strand.
ATTTTTTTCATGCATTATTACATTCGCATTACATAAAGGTACTGGATCAAGTGGTTTACCCGATCAGAAAGTCTTTCACCATGGAAAAAAGGTGTCTTAGAAAAGAAGAACTCAACTTGTCTGTTAGACATTGGTCAGAAGTCAGCTAGAAGGCCCAAGGGGACAGTTTACCAAGTGAACGCGTGATAGCCGGGTACACCTATGTGAGTCTTCAACAGAATAACTTAGGGGATCTTCAAAGTATCTGGGAAGAATGGGACCAGAGATTACAAGATAGATTTCGTGATAGTTATGGTGACATTGCACAGCTGATGTACATCTGGGTCAACCAGCCCCTACTCCGAGCCATTTTTCAGTAGAAGAATACACCGCTCTTCTTAATCATAAAAATGTTCAGGAAGATTGGATTTACGCAAAACCTCCGAGGAATCAGATTACACTTCCAAGCTTAAAACCTTTACCGGAATAAGCGACGATTGGGTCAATGGCTTGATCCGACTTCGAGGAGATAGTACAGTATTTGCATGGGAAAACATTCGAGACATCTTACCTGCACATCCGGATGAGGAGAAAAAGTTAGACATGCTTGCCTTGGGAATATATGGATTGGTGATCTTCCCAAGAATTCTAGCAAACATTGATGTGGCCATTCTAGATTTGTTTGAGCGGATAAAACGGCGAGCAAACCCAGTACCATCTATTTTGGCCGAGACCTTTATTTCTCTAAATGCCAGTCGAAAGCACGAAGAAGGGCGTTTTCGAGGATGCGCACAACTGTTACAGGTATGGATTCAGAGCCACATGTGGAAGACACCGACGAGGGTTCTACCGGGAATATCCTTCCGAGATTTTTCGCCTTTACAGGAATACTTAACAAAAGAGTGGCGAGAGGACTTGAAAACAAGAAAATGGGCCGGTTTCTTCAGAAATATCCAAGGCGAAGACATAGTATGGAGGGTCCCGTGGCTCGGTAGAGTTAATTACTTTTTATATAGTTGTGGTGATTTCAATTGGTTGATGATGTTAGGACTACATGGAGGAATTGCTTGTGCCCCACTTCTGGTGTCCCGACAATTCGGATCGCGACAGTTCATTCCCAACACCGTCGGGTTAAGCCGAACTGAATTTCTTTTTAAAGGGGAGTTCAAAGAGAAAGTTTAGACTATCATGAGGGCTTGGGACCATTGTTATCGGATTAGGTGGAAGGAGACACCGAGTACATGACCACCCCAGACTACGATCTTTGGAGACGTTTAAGGGTAAACGATATGATTCCCGAATCTGATCAAGGACCAGCAGTGTCACTCGAAGAGCTTACAAGGGTGGTACTGTCTGAAGCTGACATCTTAAGGAATGAACTCGAAGAAGTTAAAAGGAAAATGGACATCCAACAGACCCAACATGTGAGCGAGCTCTATAAGGCAAGCTTAGAGGTTGACGAGCGGGACGAGATCATTAGGCAGTTAAAGAAATTAAATGTAGATTTGAACGACAAGAATGCTCTTTATCAAAAAGATACCTTTCTACTACAAGCAAAAATACAGAAGGCCAGCCGGAGTCAATTCATAGCCGTGGAAAGAGAAAGGATGAATGGTATCCGTTTGGTGGAAGAAGAACGAGAAATCAGCAAGAGGACAATCGAGAAAGAGATAGAAAGCTGCCGGTTGGCTATGGAAGAAGAAAAACGGTCCTCCAAGAAGGCCATTGATCAGGAAAAGGAAAGACTCAGGCAAGATATCAGCAAGGGAAAACAAGTTGTCCATCATGAGAAAGAAAGCAGCGCCGTATGGAAAAGAAAGTCCATGAGTAGCCGAAATAGACTGTTAGAGATGCAAAAATTGTATGATGACACTATTCAAAGTCTGGAGCAAAGCCAAAGTCAGAATGGCAAATTAAAAGTAAAGGTGACGGAAGTTGAACACTCACTTCGAATGTACTGCCGCAGAAATGGTTTCACTGAGCTTTAAGAAAGAGAGCGTGAAGTAAGCATGTTACGAGCACGAATTGAGTCCCTCGAAGCAACTATTGAGGATTACAAGGAAAGAATTAGTGTGTTCGAGGAAGCTACAGCCGGAGGGGACACCTATTGGCAAAAGAGACTGTGCGACGCTGCCCGGATGGTACAGGACAGGGACCAATATTACGCAAACCTGATGGTGGACATACAGCGAGTCACCAGGCATGTGAATGATTTGGCTGTCGAGGCTGAAACACTCCGACCTTTCATAGTCCCAGAATGGAAGAAGCTCCCAGGTTCCTCAAGCTGCTCAGGGCAATTGGAAAATTAGGAGATAGAGCTAGGGCTTATCTATAGGACTCTGTGTTGTAATTAGATCTTTTGTATTATGGATCTTTATTTTGTAACATGAACTCTGTTGTAATCCAGACCCTTTAATTCCCGTGGAAGTAGTTCAAAAGGGTGATTACCAGCGGAATCAGTACCTTATCTGCATACATTCTTGCATTGCATCATGACATTCGTATCATTATACATGCATCTATTTTCTTGCAACCATATTAACATTATGAATATTGTGGTGTTGTGTGTAGTTAACCCGCAATCATTCATCACCCATACTTTACCCGGTTACAAAGCAAGCTCATGGAAGACAGGATAATCAGTCTAGAAAAAGGGCAAAAAGTGCTCGAGACAAGGCTTGAAGAGGCCCAGAGAAGCCTCAGTGATCAGATTGCGCAGTCGCAAGCATCTATAGTATCCGACATAACCGCATTGCTGGCTAAGAGTCTTGGAAAAAGAGTGGAAGGAGAAAATGTTCAAGAGCCAGAGGGTACCCCAGCTCACTACAAGGTTCAACCAACTGCACCGAATCCGGCTAGAAAGGTGTATATCGACCCTGCAGGAATGTCATCTAGTTTTCAAGTAGGGGCACATGAAACTCAACCCCTCGATGCTGAAGCACTCTATGAAGAAGAGGTGCCGGACCTGAACATGATTGAAAGGATCAGGGCTGAGGTAGAGAAAAAGTGGGAGGAAAGGTTTCGCCTCATGGAGGAAAAATTTAAAATGTTACAATCTAATGAAGAATCAGGAAATGACGCTAGCGACTTAAGTCTGGTGTCCGATCTTGTCCTACCGCCAAAATTTAAAACGCCAGAGTTCGACAAATACGATGGAACCACATGTCCTTCCGCACACATAACAATGTACTGTCGAAAGATGACGGCCTACCATAAGGATGAAAAGCTACTGATCCATTGTTTCCAAGACAGTCTAACTGGAGCGGCGTTACGGTGGTACACCCAGTTGAGCAAGGCAAACATTAAGACATGGAAAGATCTGTCAAGAGCATTTACTGAGCAATACAAGCATGTAACAGACATGACCCCCAGCAGAATTATGTTGGAAAATATGGGGCAGAAGTCCAACGAAAGCCTGCGGCAATACGCCCAAAGGTGGAGAGAAGTGGCCGCCCAAATTCAGCCACCCTTCCCGGAACATGAAATTACGCCATTATTTGTTAATACTCTGAAAGGGGCACTCTTTGATCACCTCATTAATAACACAACGCAGTGCTTTGCTGACTTAATCAGGACTGGGGAGTCCCTTGAACTGGCAATTAAGAGTGGTAGAATTGATGGCGGGGAAGGGTCTCGAAAGTATAACAAGAGAAATGAAGTAAACACCACCAGCACTTATACCGCCCTGAAGAACTTCACAGTCTCACAGCCACAAGCACATGTGGGAAAAACACAAAACTCGAATCAAAGAGATGAGAGAATCGCCAGAAAAGAGAAAGAGAAAAGAACTTTCACTCCCCTACCTGTTTCGTACTCAGAACTTTACTCCTAGTTGTATGAAGCAGACCTGGTCCGTCCATACATTGTTACTCCTGTCAATCCGCCCTTCCCGTCTTGGTATAATCCGAACGCGCATTACGACTATCACGGCGGTACCCCTGGACATCCCACTAAGAACTGCCTTGCTTTCAAAAAACTTGTGCAGAGCTTAATCGATTCTGGGATATTGAAGTTTGAAGAGCTGAGTGTAGCCAACAACCCGCTGCCTAATCATGGGAGTAGAGGGGTAAATGTTATTGAAGAATACTTTACCAGGAGGATTAAGGATGATGTGTTAGAAATCAAGTCTCCTTTACGGTGGGTATTCCAACAGTTATGCATGGCTCGTGCGATCGACAAAGGCATGATAACAAGGCAGAAGGGATGTGGAGTGTATTGCGAATTCCACCAGACTGAAAGGCATGATATTCAAGAGTGCGATGAGTTCAAGAAATTGGTGCAGCAATTGATGAATGAAAAGCAAATAGAATTCTTCGAGGAGCCCATGGGGAAGAAGGGGTCGGACGTACACATGACGGATAACCCCAAATCTAAATACGGGAATGATAGACCTTTTATCATCTCTCATAGGCCAGGGAATGCAGGTGCCTCCCAGGGAGAAACCAGCAGGATAAGTCCCAAGATCATCATTTCAGCACCATCTCCATTCCCATTCAAAGATATGCGGCAAACCCCCTGGAATTATGCTGTAAATGTGACCACTCTAGAAAAACCAGAACACGGTCAGGTAAAAGAGCCTACGCTGAAAGACCAACAAAGCCAGAACGATGTGAACGTTGGTGAGGCAGGCCATTTCACAAGGAGCGGCAGATGTTATTCCTCCGAGGCTTTGAAAGCAGCTGAAAAAGATAAGGGGAAGAGTACAGCAGTTAGCCCTACGCAGATATTTGGAGAAGAACCTCCCCCAAAGATAAATGAGCCGGTAACTGAGGCCTAGGCCAAAGAATTTTTGAAGTTCTTGAGACATAGCGAGTACAGCGTAGTGGAACAACTACGAAAGCAACCGGCCAGGATCACAGTACTGGAATTACTCTTGAGTTCAGAAAAGCACCGGGAGACGTTACTAAAAGTGCTGAATCAAACTTGTGTGCCCCAGGACATTTCTGTAACAAACCTGGACATGATAGTGGGGCATATCACTGCCTATAATCATATAACGTTCAGTGATGACGAGATCCCTGAGGGAGGAATGGGGTCTACCAAAGCCCTTAACATCACTACCCACTGCAAAGGGTATGTAGTACCAGGCGTACTGATTGACAACGGGTCAGCATTGAATGTCTTACCTATGGTGACCCTGCAAAAACTGCCAATAGATGGTTCGCACCTAAAGCCCTGCCACATTTCGGTAAGAGCCTTTGATGGTACACAAAGAGGAACAACGGGGAAAATTGAAGTGCCCCTATTGATCGGACCAACTGAATATGTGATCGATTTTGTGGTGATGGACATAAAACCATCTTACAGCTGCTTGTTGGGAAGACCATGGATCCACTCCGTAGGAGTTGTCCCCTCATCATTGCATCAGAAGTTAAAATTTGTAGTCGAAGGCAAATTGGTCACAGTAGAGGCAGGGCAGGAATTTGTTGCTTCAGTGACATCAGACGCCCCCTACATTCAAAATGATGAAGATGCTGCAGAATGCTTGTTTCGAGCATTGGAACTAGTAAATGCCACATTCGTTTCGGTGGGAAGTCGGATCCCATACCCCAGGTTATCTAATTGTACCAAGATGACCGTCGCAGAAACTTTAGGCCGATGAGCCAAAATAGGAAAAGGGCTGGGGAAGAAATTACAAGGAAACCTGAGACCCAAGAATATGATAACCAAGAAGGATCATTTCGGGCTGGGTTACCAACCAAGTGTCCAACAGAAGAAAGAGGAATATAAGAGGAAGGAGGAGCAAAGAAAAGCCAGATCTAAAGGAGAAGACATTCCGTGGAGACCGATGTCCTTTCCTAGTTTGAAAACCACTTTTGTCTCCAGAGGGTTCTACCAGCCAGGTCAAGATGCTGGAGAGGCAATGAAGGAAAATAAAGTACTCAACCAGGAGGAGATACTCAGTGAATCATTTGAAGGGATGTACATCAACATGATAGCTGAAAAGGACCGAGGCAGTAAAATGTTGACCAACATCCGCCCTTGTCGTCCCGGGGAAACCCTCAATAACTGGAGCTGCATTGATCTACCTGTAGTTTTTAGGAATAGATCAGAGTAATGCTCCGAATCAACCTTTTGTTTTTGCCCGTAAACAATGGGGACCTCTTGTACGGGGCACCTATGTTAACTTTTTGATTGAAATGAAAATATCCCCACTTTTCTAAAATGACCAAAGTTTCATTTATTCATGCATTCTTCATGTTCATTCCCTTCATATAAAGCCGTCTCTTTCCCAATACAATTCATTCTCATTTAATGCAGGTCGCTCACGATTGACGATATGAATGATACCGGATCCAATCCTGGAGTGAATTTTGAATGCCCGGAGGTCTCGGAGGGAATGGAGGTAGGATATGATGAAATAGAAAGTAAGGTACTGGAAGAGTTAAAGAGAATGATGGATAACGAAGAAAGGCAGATCATGCCCCATCAAGAAGAAATAGAAGTTGTGAACTTGGGGACTGAAGAAGAGAGAAAAGAAATAAAAGTAGGAACGACGATTTCCTCGAAAACCAAGCATGAACTGATAACCCTACTTCAGGAATTCAAGGATGTCTTCGCCTGGACTTATCAAGATATGCCAGGGTTGAATACCGACATAGTGGTGCACAAATTGCCAACAAAATCGGAGTGCAAACCAATACAGCAAAAACTTCGGAGAATGAGACCAGATATGTTGTTAAAGATCCGAGAGGAAGTGAAAAAGTAGTTTGATGCTGGATTCTTGGAGGTAGCCAAATACCCCGAATGGGTTGCAAACATTGTACCAGTACCAAAAAAGGACGGAAAAGTTCGTATGTGTGTAGATTATAGGGATCTGAACCGAGCTAGCCCTAAAGAAAATTTCCCTTTACCAGATATTGACACGCTGGTTGACAACACCGCAGGACATTCATGGTTTTCCTTCATGGACGGCTTCTCAGGGTACAACCAGATAAAGATGGACCCTAACGACATGGAGAAGACCACATTCATAACTATGTGGGGCACTTTTTGTTATCGAGTGATGCCGTTTGGGCTAAAGAACGTAGGGGCAACATACCAAAGAGCAATGGTGACTCTTTTCCATGACATGATGCACAAAGAAATAGAAGTATACGTGGACGATATGATTGCCAAGTCTCGATCAGAGGAAGAGCACCTACAAAACTTGAGAAAACTATTCCAAAGACTACGGAAGTACCAACTGAGGCTCAATACTGCCAAGTGTACCTTCGCCGTTACTTCTGGAAAACTCCTAGGGTTCGTGGTAAGCAGAAGAGGCATTGAGATTGATCCAGATAAAGTGAAAGCCATCCAGGATCTCTCACCACCCCGCACTCAGAAGGAAGTTCGCGGTTTCCTGGGGAGGCTGAATTATATCTCTCGTTTCATTTCCCAATTAACCAACCAATGTGACCCGGTCTTCAGACTTCTTAGAAAGAATAATCCTGGCGTGTGGGATGAGGAATGTCAAAGAGCCCTAGAAAAGATCAAAAAGTACCTGACAAATGCTCCAATTTTAGTCGAACCAGTACCTGGTCGACCATTAATTCTCTACTTGACAGTTTTTGAGAATAAAAATGGGTTGCGTACTGGGGCAACACGATGAGTCAAGAAAAAAGGAGCAAGCCATCTATTACCTAAGCAGGAAATTCAATGATTGCGAAACACGGTACCCGCCAGTGCAGAAGCTGTGTTGTGCTCTAGTTTGGGCTACCAAGCGGCTTAGACAGTACATGCTGTACCACACCACTTGGTTGATATCCAAGCTGGACCCATTAAAGTTCTTAATGGAAGCGCCAGCACTAACAGGAAGGATGGCCCGATGGCAGATGCTCCTATCCGAATTTGATATCGTATACGTTAACCAGAAAGCTGTAAAGGGGAGTGCCATAGCAGATTTCCTAGCTAGTCGTACTTCGGATGACTATGAGGCATTGAACTTTAATTTCCCAGACGAAGACTTGATGTGCATTACAACTGAAGAAGAGGTTTCAGATGATAAATCATGGAAGCTTTACTTCGATGGAGCCTCTAACGCCCTCAGACATGGGATAGGAGCAGTGCTAATTTCTCCTGAGAACGTCTATTATCCTTTCACCAGCAGATTGGAATTCTTCTGCACAAACAATATAGCTGAATACGAAGCTTGCGTTATGGGACTGAATCAGCTATTGAAAGAAAGATTAAAGAACTTCGAGTATTCAGAGATTCATACTTAGTAATTTACCAATTGCGCGGGGAATGGGAAACCAGGGACCCGAAGTTGGTCAAATATTACGAATTGATCCAAGAGCTCACCAAAGAGTTTGAAAAGGTCAGCTTCAATTACCTGCCCCGAGAAGAAAATCATATGGCAGATGCATTGGCAACCTTGGCATCCATGTTTAAAACAAACACCGGGGCAGAAATGAAACCCATTGAGATGCAGACGTTTGAAAGGCCTGCTCATTATTGTAATGTACAGGAAGAGATTGATGGAAACCCATGGTACTATGACATCTTGCAATATGTCAAGCTTCGAAAGTATCCAGAAGGGGCAAACGACAATGACAGAAAAACGCTCAGAAAAATGGCAACAAAATATGTCCTAGATGGGGAGATCCTATATAGGAGAAGTCATGATCAGACATTGCTGAGATGTGTGGATGCCCGGGAGGCGAAGGAGATTTTAGCTGAAGTACATGACGGGCTCTGTGGAACGCACGCCAACGGGCTGTCTATAGCCCGGAAAATTATGAGATATGGTTATTTATGGTTGACCATGGAGGGAGATTGCATCAATTATGCCAGAAAATGCCACAAATGCCAAATCTACGCTGACAAAATTCACACACCCCCATCGCCTTTACACACCATGAATTCTCCGTGGCCTTTCGCGGCGTGGGGCATGGACGTCATCGGGCAGATTCATCCGAAAGCTTCCAATGGACACCGTTTCATTTTGGTCACCATAGACTACTTCACTAAATGGGTAGAGGCAGAGTCTTACGCCAACATCACAAGGACTACAGTATGTAAGTTCTTAAAGAAGGAGATTATTTGTCGAAACGGATTGCCGGAAAGGGTCATCACCGACAATGCTTCCAATTTGAATAACAAAATGATGACGGACGTGTGCACTCAATTCAAGATAACACACCACAATTCCACAGTCTATCGTCCTAAAATGAATGGAGCAGTGGAAGCAGCAAACAAGAACATAAAGAAGATCATAGCGAAGACTACGGATACCTACAGGGATTGGCATGAGAAGTTGCCATTTGCCCTTTTCGCCTATAGGACGTCCATTCGCACGTCAACAGGGGCAACACCCTACTCCTTGGTGTATGGTACCGAAGCAGTACTCCCAATCGAGGTAGAGATCTCGTCTCTCCGGGTCTTAAACGAAGTAAAATTGGAAGAAGCTGAATGGGTGCAGGCCAGACTCGACCAGCTAAATCTCATTGACGAAAAGAGACTAAAGGCCATTTGTCATGGTCAGATGTACCAAAAGCGGATGGTGCAGGCATACAACAAAAAGGTGCGCCCAAGAGAATTCAAAGAAGAGGATCTGGTGCTCAAGAAAATCCTCCCTATCCAGAAAGATTCTCGAGGAAAGTGGATGCCCAACTGGGAAGGACCGTACGTCGTAAAAAAGGCCTTATCAGGAGGAGCCCTGATCCTAACAGAAATGGATGGAGACGAGCTGAAGAACCCTGTAAATTCTGATGCTGTCAAGAAATACTATCTTTGAAAAAAAAACAAAACAAAACAAAAAAATGAAAAAGAGAACAAAAATGGAGAGCTCAGGGCGAAAACCCGAAACCGGGCATCTTGAAGCAAAGGGAGGACCCGAGTTGAAAACCCGTAAAGGGCGGCTCGAGTAAATTGAAAAGTTGAATATCCGAAGAAAATGGTATCCCCATGAACATCATGAAGAGGAGGCTCCAGGCAAAAAATTCTACACCGGTTGACAGGATCATGTATCATTCGTATCGAAGATAATGAGAGATCTTGTATTTCATACTTAACTTTTCTTCTTTCTCATGTGTGTCATACCTTTCTTTTTTAAGATATCCTAAGCCCTTAATCATAATAAAATCGTGTTTTTGAGCATCCATTCCTTGCCTTCTTGTCAATTTCAGTCAAATAAGTTAACATAGGCTTATAGTGAAACAAGAGATCTCGAAGCATTACTGGGATCTAACCTTAAAAATGCAGGTGATCAAAGAAAACGATGTTAACTCTATCTTCTAGTTCCTTACATAATGGCTATTGATAGGGAAGGCGGAAGGCTTCAAACAACCGGATAGGAAGACCAATGGCGTACGTCCTGTCTATTCAAGGAAAGCATGCGAGATAACAAGAAAGATCTCTTGGGTGAAAACCCAGAAAGGCACCCCTAAAAAAAACCCTCTCTAAAGTGAAAACCCGAAAGGGCACTTTAGAATTCCAAGTCGTAATTAGAGAAAAAGAAAGGTTAGGATGGTTGAACCTGACAGTGAAGTGGGGTATCGATGCCCGTAAGAAAGGAGAAAATGAACATCAAGATCAAATAAAGACCAAAACAAGCCCACCAAGATATTGACACTCAAGCATCATGAATAGTCAGACATCATTAGGATTAGGAGCATGTCAATTCATTTGTCATAGCATTTTTGTTTTTATCTCAGGCAGGTACCTGCAGATTCAAAGAGACATCGATGGCCATCGTGGTGTGAATCCCAAATGAGAAGACAATGTTTTTACATACAAAAGGCATATGTTTCCAAGCACTAGAGAGAGGTTCTATATAGGAAGAATCCTCCACTCCGAGGCTTCAGAAGCTGAAAGTTCTATATAGGAAGGACTGACAGCTCCAAGGTGAAGACTAGCAGTTCTATATAGGAAGGACTCCCAATCGAAGGAATTCACCCATGACACACAAGATTATATAGGAAATCCTGCTGTGTCGAAAGCGAAGAGTTCTATATAGGAAGGGCTCTGAGCTTCAATGTCTTAGAGTAAAAAATTCTATATAGGAAGAATCCGTAACTCCAAGATTTCAGACGCCGAAAGGTTCTATATAGGAAGGACCGATGGCTCCGAGGTAAAGACTCGCAGTTCTATATAGGAAGAACTCCCAGTCGAAGGAATTCACCTATGACTCACAAGGTTATATAGGAAACATGTTGTGTCAAAAGTGAAGAGTCTTATATAGGAAAGACTCCGAGCTTCACTGTCTTAGAGTGAAAGGTTCTATATAGGAAGAACCTGTAGCTCTGAGATTTCATACGCCAAAAGTTCTATATAGGAAGGACTGACGGCTCCAGGGTTTGAAGACTAGCAGTTCTATATAGGAGGAACTCCCAGTTGGAAGAATCCATTAGCGGCGTAAAAGGTTTTATATAGGAGAAACCAGCGTTGAAGGCAAAGAGTTCTATATAGGAAGGACTCCAAGCTTTACTGTCTCGAAGTGAAAAGTTCTATATAGGAGGGACTCATAACTCGAGGCTTCAGAGCGAAGGGTTATATATAGGAAGAACCTGTAGCTCCAAGATCGGAAGGTGACGAAGCTCTATATAGGAAGAACTTACGAGCCCGAAGATTCAGCTAAGGAAGAGCGGAGATGTCCAAAAGAACACGTTTTTCCAAAGCTACAAACAGGGAAGTCTGATAAAAATGAGTGCTTATGAATCTTTGCTTTGTTTCCCATTCCATGAGAACAAGCAAAGAGGGGCAACTGTAATCACTCATTTTTACCTGTAAATACATATTAGTGTTGCATGTATACATATTATATTATATGTTTATTATTTACATGAGTGTTACTAATATATATATAAGGTGTGGTGTGTGCATGTATATTATAAGCTATATATGTATACGTATTAATGGTGTATGTGTGTCGCGTATGTATCTATAGAGTACGAGCGTATTTGTTTAATGTATATAGATGTTATGTTAATTATGTGTATGATTATATGTACGTATTCTAGTATGTTATATTAACTAACGTTTGCATAAGTATATACGTTTGTATTATCGTATGGGTACTGTAATTATACTATTACTAATATTATTGGGCTAATATATAAAATGAAATCCAAAAAAATATATATTAAACCAAATAAATAAATTACAGTCCAAGTCCAATTACAAATAATTACAAGGCCCGGTTGGCCCAAACCCTATCTAATTACATTTATTGTGTGCAGGTGACTGTGGGCCGTTGGATCAAGATCTGATCCAACGGCCACGATCTAACCAAGGACCAAAATATCTGTCATCCGCGTGCTCCACAAGTGTGGACCGTTCGAGTGCCACGCACGCGTGCGGTCCACACGCGGACGCTTTGATATCCCACGCGTGCGTGAGCCCCACGCGCTCTGACTCCTCGAATGCTGAGCTCCACGTGGCACGATCTGGAGCCGTTTCACCAAATCGAGGCTTTATCTGGGCCATTCATCCTTTAAGCCATCTCGACCATTAGATCAGATCTGATCTAACGGCCGAGAACACGTCTGGCCGCAGGCAGAACCCCCACACTGCCACCATGCTGCACCATGCCGATCTTCAACCACCGCACTCAGAACATGTCAAACACAGCAAGAAAGAAACATGTCAGTCCAGGTATGAAAAAGCAAGTAATATGCAACTTGCACCAAAACCAAAGACAGGCATATATATGTAGGAAACAAATATTTTGTAAACAGGGAGAGTTGTAACAGAAAAAAGAGAAAGTTGTAATCAAAAGAACAAGTTGTAATCGAACCAGAAGTTACAATCGAAATACAAAAGTCAGTCCAGTGGTAAATACTCGTTTCCTTTTTTTTATTTTTGCATGCATATACAAAAAAGGTAAAAAAAGGAGAGAGGGTGGTCTTCCCGTCGCCGTTTGTGGGTCTCCCCTCCTCAGTGACAAGCCTTTCGGCTTCCCCAAGCCAGATCGGTGAACTGAAGGGAGGGGGAGACCCCTTATAGTTTTGTTTTGGGTTTAAAAAATGGGTTTTCCGTTTCGTATTTCCTAGATATAGGGCAAATAGAGGCTTATCCTCTGAATCCAACCTCGGATTCGTGTCGAGGGTGAGACGGGGGTTATTTTGGTGTGTTTTTGAGGCTCGCCGGCGTCGGTTAGCGGCGGCCGGCGGCGGAGAACACGGCGGCCGGCCGCCGGATTCTGGGTTTTATAGAGAGAGTTGAGAGAAAATGAAGAACAAGGGCTGAGTTATAAAACCGAAAATGAAAGAAATGAAGGAAAATTGGTTTCGGCCTAAAAATAGGGTTTATATAGTTATTATTATTTCGTTAAATGGGTAAATTACATGCTAAATCCCCCCACGTTTCCAATATTTTCACTTTTGTCTTGCCGCATGGTATATTTACAACTCTGGTCCCTATTGCATTTCAAAATCTTGCAATCCAGTCCCTAAATTACACCGAATCAGTTTTCAAATGGTAAAATTACGCCTTTAACCATCCCGCGTTTTTGAACTTTTCATTTTGGGTCTGCCCCTTGGTCCAATTACAGTTTTGATCCTTTTAGGTTCCGTTTACTTCGCATTTTCGTCCTTAAATTACATATTATTGTTCTTTAATTTCTGCCACTGACTTTTATTTTTCTTTCATTTCAGTCCTGTTTCTTTGTAAATACTCATGTTCGTATTATAATCGTATATGTTAATGTAGTCCCTTGTCTTATTATATATCCCTCGTATATGCCTTGTATTTTTATGTTCATATGTATATGTGTGTTAGGTTTTTAATGATTATGTACCTTTTTGTTCGGTTATTCATATTAAGCATATTATGTTCTAGTTGATTTGTACATAGTATATTTTGTATTTTTGTATGTGTGTATGTTCTCTTTTCTTTTAGGTTACATGTTGGCATATTTACCCATTTTTATGTATAATATATTGTCCCATATATGTTGATATATATTTTATTTCTAATATGTATGTCTTCTTGAAATATGTGTTTTTGTCTATATATGTATTTATACCTACCTTGTTATTGTGGCATGTTAAGTTTGCTTTTATCTGATATTAAGCTTGGTATGTTTATGTGTGTTTTAATTACGTATTTCATTTATGTTAGACTAGTATTCTGATATGTGAATATTTACTGTTTTTAAATTATCTGCTATGTCTTATATTTTTGTCACTAAGATTGCATATGGTATATAAATTGTTAATGCGGTGCCCTTTTATCCGAGCGTAAACGGGGCCAGTATCAGGCGTAGTGATAGTGGTTGGGCGTTTATTCTCGGATAACGGGGCCCTTAAAATTTATTCGCAATTATGATCGAATTTTAAAATAATCGTCACTTTAATCCGGAAAATCCAATATTAATAAAGCGGTAATTATTAAAGTACCAATTTTGGGCGGTGTGGGGGTGCTAATCCTTCCCCATCCGTAACCGACTCCCGAACCCAATATTTTTCGAATCTCTGGTTTTATGGTGTCCGGCCTACCTAAGTGGCCGGTGGCGACTCCATTTTTTAAAATGCGGTTTTTTAAAACCCCAAGGAATAAACATTTTATATCCAAAAAAATCACAAACACCTTTTCAAAGCACGTCGAAAACCTCGTTTTTTAGCGAACAAAAGGGACATCGCTACACTGACAATGCAACTGTCATATTTTAAATGCAAATATTTTGAAGATCTTAACACCTCGTATCGATACAGTAGAGACCGTATCGGTACGCTTAAGCAATAACTTAAACCTAGATGAATGTCGTATCAAAACAAACATATCTGTATCGATACGCATAATCTAAAATACAAGCCCAGATGAAGGCCGTATCGAAATGGGCATAGCCGTATCGAAACTGTTTGCAAAATTAAAATTACAGTAGTGAAAAACTATATCGGAACACCTAAGGTGTATCGATACGCCTGGGCGTATTTGTTGAATTTAGCTTTGAAATACTTAGAAATATTTTTGGGTTTAAGTTTTAGACTTAGAAAAACTTTTCCTTGTCATTTTTTGAGACTTTTGAATACTTAAAAATTTATTTAATTTTACAATTTGGTCCTTAAACAATTTGTTATATCAAAATCAAATTTAGGTTTTACAAGTACGGACGTGTTGAAATTTGAAGTTTGGCAACTTAAAAACATTTAAAACATTTCCAAACCCCCTCAAAAATTTCTCAAACTTATTTTCAAGTTGTTTGAACTTAAAAACATTTTTTAAATCTTTTCAATTTAGTCTAAAACTTTTTTCAATTATTATATCAAAACAAATATCCCTTTTTGATATAATAAAACCAACTTGAAAATTTATTTTTTGAGATTCTCCCCCTTAGTAAAAATAAAATTTGAATAAGAGATTAATTGTTGAAAATCTTATAAGCTCCCCCTTATTCATTTGAAAATTCAATTTTTCAAAACATTCTCCCATTTTTGTTACATCAAAAATGGTTCAAACTTTAAAGACATTGACAATGGAGAGTTAATTTTTTTTGACAAAAATAAGTTTTGTTTTAAAATTGGCTCCTCTTACTCAAGCATCATTCAAATGTTTGTCCAACAATTATGATAAACTAGTTGAATTAAAAAATAAATAAATCAAATAAAATTAAATAAATTCAACTAATTTTATCACTTGAACCAAATGGAGGACGTGAAGCCTTCCTTCTTCAAGTGATATCCCTTGTGCTTATAGAGCTCTCATGGTTCTTCAACTTGTTGATCAATGCTCCATCACACCTACAATAAGACAATCAAGTGATTTTTTGTATCCAGATTGCTTTAGACCCTTTGGCATTAGTCTCAAAAAATTTATTCCTTTTGGAATCCATTTTCAATGTCTTCCTTTTTCTTTGGAATAATTAATCCCTTAGGGACCCAAATAGATTTTACAATTTTACCATTTATAAATCTTAGGGAATTTGATTGCCTTTGATAAAATTTTGATTTTTCAAAATTGTTTTTATTTTGTAATTCGTTGGAAATCAAATCTTTTTCTTTCCTAAGATCATCCGCTTCCTTTTGATGATCTTTTTCTAAATTTTAAAGCAAATTTTGTAAATTTAAAACTTTAAGTTCAAAATCTTTGATTTTTGCTTCAAATTCCAAATTGGTTTTTAAAAGTAAATTATTTTCGGTTTTTAATTTTAAAATCATCTTTTTATTTTTTGAGAATGAAGCCTTAAACTCAAAAACTAATTCGTCATAGGCTTCTTGTAACTCATCAAATGTATAGGAATTTGAACTACATGAGTTAGAAGTTACATCACCCTCTTAGAGGGCCATAAAGCATAGGTAGGCTACATCATCTTGATCGATCGAGTCTTCATCACTCCATGTTGCCACATATGCTTTCTTTGAAGATGGTCCCTTTTTCTAGGCGAGGGCAATCGTATTTGGTGTGCCTCATCTTCTTGCATTTGGAGCACTTGGGGGATCCTTCATATTCTTCTTCAATTCATGCTTGGATTCTTCTATTTCGCTCTTCATGAATCGGGAAAATTCTTTGAAGAGATAGGCCATCTCTTCATCCTCACTTGAATCTTCTTAATGGCTTGTGGAGGATTTAAGAGCAATGATGTTAACATCGACTCTTTGCTCTTTGATTTTCTTCTTTTTCTCCATTCTCAGTGGTTTGGACATCAACTCATGGGTAAGAAGAGACCCAATTAGCTCATCAAGCTTGAGCTCCTTTAAGTTCTTGGCCTCAATGATGGCCGTCTTCTTGCTCTGTCATGATTTGGGAAGTGAATAGATCAATTTATGAACGATTTTGTCATCTAGAATCTCATCTCCAAGACCTTTTAGTTTATTGACGATTGTGGAGAAATGATCGAACATCCTCTTGATGTTTTCATCCGGGTCCATCTTGAAGTTCTCATAGCTGAGGTTGAGTAGACCAAGCTTTGTCTCCCTTACCTCGTTTGTGCCTTCATGGATCACTTCAAGTTTGTCTCATACCTCATTGGCATCCTCACAAGAAGAGACATTTGCATACTCATCGGGGCCCAATGCACAAAGTAGGATGTGCAAGGCTTTGTAATTTAGCTCAATCATCTTCTTTTCGTTAGCATTCCATTCCGCCTTGCTTCTTGTTGGCACGAACGGTCCCTCTTCAACAAGATCTCATAGATGATAATCTTTGGCCTTGATGAAATACATCATCCTATTCTTCCAATAGGCATAATGTTCACCGTTGAAGAAGAGTGGCTTGTCAATGGATTACGCCATGGAAACTGGTTGACTTGTTGATTGGTCGAGCTTGCCGGATCACCTTAATAGGATGTTAATCCCTATCGATTGAGCCTCGCTCTGATACCAATTGTTGGCCTCGATTTTTTTCAACCGATATTGCTTGCCAAGTGGTGGAGAAGTCAATTTGTGGGTGATTGTGGTGGAAGCAAAAAGATAATAAAATTGACACAAGAATTTTAGAGTGGTTCGGTTCTAAACCAAGCCTACATCCACTACCTTAGCTTCTCCACTAAGGATTTCCAAATTCACTATTGAATTTTCCCCTTTTTCTAGTCTTAGGAGGAAATCTTTACAACACTCAAAGCTTCTACTCCAAAGCTTGAGTAAACCCCCTTTACAAAGAGAAAAACAATGCAAACTGAAAATCCCTCTCACTAGGTTGATGTTTGCACAATTGAAGCACTCACCCAATCCTAAAACACTTGAGCATATATAAACATTTAAGCTCACAAGTGTTGTCTATAAAAAATGAGAAATTTAAGCACTTAGACACTTTATCATCATAATGTTGTTGACTTGAAGATCATTAGTTGTTGCTGAAGCTAGAAGGTCGCTTTTATACTCCCAAACGAGTTCTTAGCCGTTGGAGATCGTTGGGATTAAATTGGAGCCGTTAGATACTATTTCCTGCAATAAATGCAGTTCTGCAGCCTTCGATATCGGTGCGCGGGTAGGCGTATCGGTACTGGTACTAGCCGTTATGCTCATTCCTGGCTGTGTGTATCAGTACGCCAGGGACCATATCGGTACGACCTGCAATTCAAAAGACCGTTGGGAAATAGCCGTTTGGGGTGGTGAAAACAGGATCGATACGCGTATAAGCATATTGATACGATCCTATCCGTATCAGTACGCCTAGGGGCGTATCGGTACGGTTTTTTGGTTTTGAATTTTCTTGTAACAAAAATCCTTATCTGTACCGATACGGGGTGTAACCGTATCGGTACGGACATGTTGAAATTTGAAGTTTGGCTACTTAAAAACATTTAAAACACTTCCAAAACCTCTCAAAAACTTCTCAAGCTTATTTTAAAGTTGTTTGGACTTAAAAACATTTTTGAAATCTTTTCAATTTAGTCCAAAATATTTTTCAATTATTATATCAAAACAAATATCCTAACAGGAATATCCTGTGGGACGACCACGTGGCAGAGATTAGTTAAGGATAAAGGGTCTCTCTTTACCAAATTTAATCTTGACCGTTGAATTAGATATGATCCAATAGCTGGGATTACTTGAAAATTGAATAGCCTGAATGTGATTTGGGTGATGACGTGGAACAACCAGATACAAACACGTGGGGAGCGAAAGAGTCAACGCGTGCATCACACGCATGCGTGGGAGTCAAACAGTCTGCTCGTGAAGTACACTCAGCCAGCCAGAAGGTCTTCGTGCTTCGATCATGGTCGTTGGATCAAAATTTGATCCAACAGCTCTCCTTTGGTTGCGCACAAAATAAAGAGGATCAGGGTTCTAATATTAAATAATGCTAGGGTTTTTAGTTATTTGTATTGGATATGGTCGGTTGGGCCTTTGTAATTATTTGGGTTTGTTTGTATTGTAAATGAACTTGGACTATGAATAAATGGGTTTTAATATCCAATATGTTTTTAAATTGTAACCCAATAATAATATTATTAACTATTAATAATAATATTAACACAATAATAATAATAATAATAATACATACATACATATAAACATATACATACAAGCAAACATATATAATAAATATTAATTATACATATACATATGGACATGCAATATATATTAATACATACATACATACAAACATTAATATATATATATATAGTCACATATACATACATATTGACATATATAATATAAACATGCAATATAAATACACTATATATAAATATTAACGCGTACATATAATAGTAATATATACATACACATAATATATTCATCCATACACATATATTAAAATAATGATAATAAAATACACATGCAAAATATAGATACAAATACTATACGATCATACATATATATTTAGTAAATATTAAATATTTATATTAATATTAATAATAATTAATAATATTATATATAGCCGAACAAAAATGAGTGATTACAATTCAGAAGGTGAGTTGGATTTCGAGCAAAATGTCTCTGCTTTTACTTATGTTGTATCTCATTAGAATCTTGATGTTTTTAGTCATATCAGACAGGAGAAGAAAAAAAAGGATCTTGTCTTGCATAAGGGGTGTGGATCAGGCCTCGCTTGTCCACCATACGGATTTCTTTCTAATCTTGCTCGTACGCTTGATAGTATCCTCGAGCAGAAAGAAAGTTTGTGGCGTCATAAGGCATGCTCTCAATGGATTTCGATGGGTGACAGAAATACTAAATTCTTTCACGCCTCTACTATAGCGAGAAAACGGCTTAACAATATTACTTCTTTGAAAAGAGATGATGATTCTGGGTGTACTGATGCCTCAAAACTGGCAGCCATAGCTTGTTCTATCTTTGCCTTACTCTTAACAAGTACCGGCGTAGATGGTCATAGTTGGGAAATACGGGGTGTGTTTCCATATACGGACATGGAAGATCTGGGTCGGTTATCCAGACCTATTTCTAATGAGGAGATTTACACGTATATTTTCGACATTGGACCATTGAAAGCACCTGGCATTGATGGTCTTCATGTCGCTTTCTTTCATAAAAATTGGCATATCGTAGAGGAATCGGTCATTGCTTGTATTCGCGCTATTTTTGCAAATGGAGTGTTGCCTATGACTTTAAGTCAAACCTTGTTAGTTCTGATTTTAAAGGTGACAGTTCTAGAGCGAATTTCCCAATTTCGTCCTATTGGGCTTTGTAATATGGTGTACAAAAGCAATCACAAAAATTATTATGAACCGATTGAAATCGTTTCTTCCTTGTTGGATATTTGAGAACCAAACTAGCTTTCTGCCGAGGCGGTCTATCACGGATAATATTATTATTGCCCAAGGTGTCATCCACTCAATGCAGCATAAATCTAGGAGGAAAGGGTGGATGGCTATCAAGATTGACCTTGAAAAAGCCTACAATCGTCTTGAGTGGAGCTTTGTAGATGACACTCTTATGGATATTGGTAATCTAAATTCTCTTCGTTTCCTCATGATGCACTGTATCTCATTCGTTTCTACCCAGATTTTTTAGAATGGTGTTGCGACTGAGCATTTCTCTCTTTCGCGGGACATTCATCAAGGAGATTCTTTATCACCCTATATCTTTATTTATGTATGGAGCGATTGGCCCATGCTATTCAAATTGAAAATTCTGCTTGTTGTTGGATCCCCTTCATACTTTTCTTGGGATCCCTAGTATTTCCCACCTTTTTTGCGAATGATTTAATCTTGTTTGCAGAGGTTTCCTTGGAACAAATGGCCTTAATTCGTTCTGTCCTCAACTTGTTCTGTGCGTCGTCTGGGCATAAGGTTAGCGCAACAAAGACGAATATATTTTTTCCAATAATGTTTCATTACCACTTCGACAGGATATTAGCTTTGGCTTCGATTTTTTTGAGGTCAATGATCTTGGCAAGTAATTGAGTGTGCCTCTTATTCATCGTCGAGTGACTACGGCATCTTACTCTTATTTGATACAAATGATCCAACAAAAATTGAGTGGGTGGAAGGTGAAGTCATTGTCTCTCGCTAGTCGGATCACATTGGCTAAGTTCGTATTGGCAGCAATCCCATCTCATGCTACAGTCAACAATGCTCCCAAGAAAACATGTCTTGAATTGGAATGGTTAATTCGTTGTTTCATTTAGGGTACCACTTCTGCGCGAGGCGGTGTTTACTCAGTTTATTGGGAGGATGTGTGTAAACTTCTTGACCATGAAGGTCCTGGTTTTTGACATTTACAACATCAGAATGAGGCTTTCCTAATGAAAATTGCTTTTAATTTACTTGCCAACACGAATGCTATGTGGGTACGTTTTTTCGTTCCAAATATAAATGCTTGGAAGGTTTCCCTGTTGCTTTGCACAATCAAAATTGTTCTAGACTTTGGAAGGGCCTAAGTGTTGTTTGGGAGAATGTGAGGTGAAATATTATCTAGAATGTTGGGACTGGTAATAGTATTGATATTTGGTTTGATAGCTGGATTAGTAATGCTGGATCGTTGTACAAGCACGTTGCTCTGTACCTTGTTTTGTACCTTGGTCACCCGAGTGTGGCTAATATGGTCTCGGCTTCTGGGGAATGGCCTTGGCCGACTCTTCAGGGATACTTTGCTGCCTATCTTACTGCGTATTGCTGGTGTTAAATGCCCCAACCCTCATATCCCTTGCGACTCTGTTGGGTGGGAGGGTTTTGAGTCCCGCAAGTTTACAGTGAAATCTACTTATGCAGTTCGTGCTGATGTCCCGTTCGACGAGCATGAACAAGTTTGGAAGATTATACATCACTATAAGGGTCTTCAACGTGTCAAGGTCTTCATGTGGTTAGTGTGTTGTGGGAAACTTATGACTAATGCAGAGCGGACTCCCCGGCATCTTACTATGGATAGTAGTTGTATGCTTTGTCATTCGGCTATGGAGGACATCCACCATGTCCTTCGAATTTGTCTCATGGCTATATCGACTTGCCATGGTCTTATTAATCAGTTCAAAAGCCAAGAATTCTTCTCAATGGACATTAAGTCAAGGATTGGGGTGAATTTGTCGAATTTGAGCTATTTTGCCATGGATAGTAGTGATTGGGAGTTCCTTTTTGGGCTATTATTTGGAACCTCTGGCTTCAACGTAACTGTATGGTTTTTGACTTCCCCATTGATGACTCGACCTCGGTCTTGGAAAGAAGCTACCGCCTCACATCGCTTTCACGCGATGCTTTAGCGCTACCTGGTAGTGTTTCGCTACCGCCTTTGGCAATGGCGCAAGGGGTTATTCATTTGTTGCCACCTGTGGAAGGGTGGGTGAAACTTAACTTGAATGATGCTTTTCGACTGAGTGATAACTATGCGTCGCGTGGTGGCATCTTTCGTGATCATATGGGTGGTTGGGTGGTTGAATTCACTAAATTCATTGGAGCTTGTTCGGTCCTTAACGCTGAATTGTGGGGGATTTACCATGGCTTCCTCTATGCATGGCGTGATGGTCTGCGGCAGATTATAGTGGAGACCGATAGCAAGACTATTGCCTTCAGGGTGATCGGTATAGCTGCGTAGGGAGCACCTTATTGGTGCACATTTTTTAGTTGTGTCGTCGTAATTGGTCCATACATTTCCAACATGTTCTAAGAGAGGAGAATCGGGTTGCTGACGCATTGACTAAATTGGCAACCACAACTGATTTTGAAGTTTACTATTTGTGCACTCCTCCAATTGAGATTCAGAATGTGTTGCAGGATGATATTAACCCGTAAGTGTTGTTGTGTAGTTGTTCTTTCCTTGTTGCACGTTGTTTAGATCTTCTTGTTTTCCTTTTCAGTTCATGTTGATTCCTTAAATATTACCAGTTGTACTCTTTTTTTTATTAATTTAAAAAAAAATTAACGAAAAACTAATAATATTCCCTGTGTACAAACCCGGCTAAGAGTATAAGCACCCTGAGCGTCTACTCAGGGCCACACCTCATAAAATGGGTATAAGTAGAGGAAGGCTTGTAAAAAGATTCAATTCTTTTACCATTGCTTGTAAAAACAATTTTTACACAAAATGGGCCCCACATTGTCATTTGTTAATGCCAACATTCAATAATTCTACTGCTTTTCCCATTGATTGTAAACAATTGAATTTTTTAAAAGGTATTATATTGAAAACAAACCAAACGAAGAATAAGCATTTATTTTAGACAAAATTGATTGTATAAAAATAAGAAATAATTGCCTAAAACATTTTTTTTCATTTTTTTAAACTTAAAAACTTATAATGTGAAGCATTTGCTTTAAACAAACGATATTAGATTGAAAATGAGAAAGAATTAATTCAAAAATTCAAATTGCTTTAAAAAATAAACGGTAATATAATTTAAAATTGACCTTAACAAATTTAAATTCCAAGACATTCAATTTCTATTTAATCTCTATTAATTAAACATTCAAAAAAATATTACAATTGTCTTAAAAATAGTATATCCACACTAGAATTATTAAAGAAAAGGGAAAAAAGTTTTCTTTTCAAACTTGAGTTGTCGTTGTCTGGTACACTTGCTGCGAACTAACACCTCACTCTTTTGATTCTAGAAGAACCATATCAATCTCTTTTAATTTCTAAAATTATTTGGCTCAAAAATCATGTTGTGTTACTTCTATTCTTACCTTTTTAATTAATTTTTAATTTTTACCTACAGTTTTTAATTATCTAACAATTAAAACAATGTGTTAAAAGAGTTTAATCATGTTTCTGTGATTAATTAATGCAATTTTAAATTAATAGTTCAAATAGATGATGCATTTTTGCTCTATATGAGCCTATTTTTGAATTTTCGCTCAGGGCTCCAAAAAATATCCGAGACGACCTTACCTGTGTATGATCATTTCTGATGAAATCATACGACTTTCACAAAAATACAAAAGTTCTTACAAAACTCAAATTTTCATGGTCTTTTACATTCTAATAATTTTATGAATCTTAAATTTTATAAACTAAATTCAACATGCTTATAATCTTAGAAAAATATAAAATCTTAATTTTTTATATTTTAGAATTTTTTATTTTTAGATTCTATTGGAATGTTTTCCAAAAAATATTATAAGTGAAACTTTTGACTGAGATATATAGGTACAGAAGTAAATATAGGTATTAAAATCATATTTTCTCAACATTGCAAAACAAAACAAAATCAAAGCTGACTTAGTTTTACCTACAGTTGCAAGACCTGGGTGTTGTATTAGTTATTTATCATTTAATAAATTATATATTTAATATCAGGCTCATTCTTGAGGTTTGGGTGGCTCAGGGCAAACTTAAAAATTAGGCACTTAATAACAAGTATTGAAAAAATAAATTTTAAAAGTAAACTCCTAATAATAAGTATCGGAAGAAAATTGTATATGTAATAGTAAGTAGTGAAAATAAAATTAAATTTTAAGAGTATGTCCGTAATAATAATTTTTTGGAAAACAATTAGGCCTCTAATAACAAGTAATGAGAAAAATTGGACCTCTAATAATAAATATAAAAAAAAATTTAATTTTAACAAGTATTGAAAAATAAATTTGGAGAGCAAGGCACAAATAACAAGTATTGAGAAAAAAAATTGGACCTCTAATAAATGTTGAAAAAAATTGAACTCCTACTAACATTATTAAAAATTAGGACATAATAATAAGTATTAAAAAAAAGTAAACTCTCGATAATAAATATTAAACAATTAAATTTTAATAATAAATTTATAATAATAAATATTAAAATTGTATAATAACACATTTAGTCCTCTACGTTTGTACATTCAAACAATTTAACCATTTCCTTAGATAAAAATCCCTTGTTTTCTCCATCCTTGCTTATCACCACCGACATTAGAGAAACAAATTAAATTCTAAAAATCTCAGTCTCTCTAATCTTACTGAATTCATTTATCAACACTTCCTTGTTGATTTTAATCGTCAAAAATTCTTACAAATACAAACCTCAAAAATTTACTTTGATAATCAAACACTTCTTTTGGAACCAGGGCAACCATCCCAACATCCTATGGCTTCTTCCTCTTTTGCCCACAACCATCTGCTACCGTCCCATAGTGCCTTTCCTCGTACTTTTTCTCCACCTCGTCCCAGTTTTCTTTCTCACTTCGCTTCCCATGCTTTAATATTCGGTGCACCTGAAATCAATGAATCAATATTTTTAGTGTCTTCAACGGATTCTATGAGTTTTCTTTTGAATGGATTGTCATCAAAGAAATGGTGACAGGAGATTATTTTAAAGACATCAGATTGAAATGAAACGGTGTCTGATACAGCCATCGTGCTTGGTTCTTTAAATTTCTTCTCATCCATGATTGGGGTCAGCAAAGGAAGATTGAGACAAATGAAAACCCTAAGAAATAATTTGTTCAGGGACCTAGATGGTGTTTATACATTAGTTTAGGGTTTTTGTTAAATTATTTTTAATTAAAAATAGAATCAAATTGAAATAATGTGTAAATAATGAGAGTTAAATTTATTATTTTTTAATTAGGATTAAATTAATTGAATGTACAAATACAAAGGATTAAATGTGTTATTATACAAATTTTATTATATGTCACGTCACATATTTAACGTTCGTTAATCGCTCGTGGCTAAACTGGAGCAAAACTAAAATTTTAATAATATCATTGAAGCAATTAAAAATTTAATTATCAAATTGAATAATTTAATAAAATTTAATGACCATGTGTGAACTTTACCCAAATATAATTGGAAGTGGAGTGTTGACACGTGCGGGGATGTGAGAATGGGGAAAGGTAGGAATTGGTATCGTACGAGAGAGGACGCGTGGGAGGGGCATAGATTTGTGATGTGATGTGATGTGATGTGACGTGGAGGAAGGTGGGAACTATCTGTCTGTCCATTTTTGCAATTTAGCCACCTGTGTCGTCCAATGAGAGCTTAGAGTTTGAACATGTCCATTTCAGTCAAACATGTATCATCACATGATTTTCCCTCCACTTTCAAATTTGCGGGCGTTTTTAAATCAATATTCCCATTTTATTACTATATCCGTCCTTAAAATTTTACCCTTTATTGTTTTTTAAGTAGTTTTAGGAAGAAAAAAAAGTTATGCAATAGATGGGTTGTAAATTAATTAAAATAAAAATTTTATACTTGAAAAGTTAAAATTTATTTTGTTGAAAAATTAAAAAGAGGGTAGAAAAGGAAATGTATCGAGTAAAAATTGTTGAGCTTTTCAAATGGACAATTTAAGTAAGACAATTTTAAAATACAAAAGGACAAGTTTTACGGGAAAAAGGGAGTATTTAAATAAAGAAATGATCACCATCCAGGATTATTTGAAAAATGACCTCCAAATCGCCTACGTAGGAACACTTCGCGTTCTACATAAAACGTTTATAGAACTCGTTTCTTGCATAAAGCAAGTTCCATCCAACGTAGAAGGACTTTCAGATAACCTATTATAAAATTTGGAAAAATGACATCACGTTTTGCATATAGCGAGTTCTACGAGAAATTGAATTTATCGTCAGACTATATTATACTAAACTCGCTTCCTGCAAAAAGCGAGTTCAATACAATTTGAGACTAGAATATAAGGTTTATAGGCATGTTCGAGGTGTTTTTCCTGGTTGTTAATCGGAAATTTTCGTAATTTTTAAGCTTAGAGGCATAGTATTGGAACTTATCTTTCAATTGAGGCTAATATTGGCACATACGAGGCATTATAATCAGGGTAAAAATTGCGTTGAAAATGGTTCCATAGCTTGGTTTTGTGCATGAAGAACAAGCTAAAATGGCTTGGTAGGCATGTTCGAGGGGTTTTTCTGAGAAGTTAATCGCAAAATTTGCGTAATTTTTAAGCTTAGAGGCTTAGTAGTAGAACTTATCTTTTAGTAGAGACTAATATTGACACATACTAGGCAATATAAACGGGGTAAAAGTCGCTTTGAATATGGTTCAAAACCAAAAGAAATTGAAACTTAACGAAGAGATTTTGTTAATTAGAAAAATAGTTGTAACACCCCTTTTTCGTATCCATACGACGAATACGAATCAGGAATGTCACAACTTTACTATCTTTAAATATACATGTTCTCAATTATCTTAGCATACAACTCATCACCTGTGGTTATTCTTATCTGTGAATCTTTCCAGAAACGCCAATTATTATGAAACCATAACGAACTTTAAAGGTCAATCACAACTCAAATAGGTTTATCAAGTATGCATGCCACTATAATAATCAACCCTCAATTAGGATGTCATTACTGTGATTACCTGTTGAGCTTTCCAATATTGATGCAATGCTCTTCTCACTCTCATCTTGATTTACCTACGTGTGCACAATCAAACACACGCTAAGTACGAACTTAGTGAGGCAATAAAGGAAGTTAATAATAATAATTTAAACTTTATTCGACTTCATAGCTATGTTTATATAACATGATATATATATTCCAAGATACTAACCTTTGTATTGCATTGGTAATGATTTACTACATGCCAATGCCAACAAACTTTCATGCTTGTCTATTTTTCATAATATGCCATATATGCATAAATGCATCATGATCACTAGACATGTATTACCATCATGTTAATCATATATTAACATAATATAAACCGGATAAAATTTCTTACCAATATACTTGTCATTTATTCCAAAAGCTAATAAGCTTATTCACCTGTCTATTTTTTATTAACCAACAAACAATAGCCCAAATATAAGCCTATGAAGACAAATATGCACTGAAGTGCTAATACACATACAGTCGTACTAAGTGTCCTTTATATACACTATAGTGCTAAACCGAGTATGCAGTGTGCTGCTGGACGCTATGGCATGCCAACTATACCATGTCCCTCAATGACATACTTGGACATATATTTTATATTTATTTCATTCATGGCAATGTATTTCAACATAATTTAACATTGGGCAGTTCATACCCGAAATATCATTCATAATATAACATCATATATAAATAGTGATCAATGCATTTATATTCAACTTTTGACATATTTAAAATATGTCAATCATATGCTCTATGACATAAATATAATGACAATAAAATTTGGATAGGCTCATCGCAAGCCATACCAATGATGTATAAAACATCAGTGTGTCATGATATGTATGCAATTGCACTCACCTTGGCCACTTAACACAATGCCTCACTAAGTCCTAGTTCGATCTTTTCTTTTATAGTACCTTGAACCTTCTTTGATTCGGACTTGACTTCATTAATCACATGAATAAAATAAAATATTTGTTAGATTCAAATCTAACATTAACTTAAACATGTTGTCTAATATAATCATTCGAATATAAAATTCATTACAGGAGATGACACAAAGGAAATTGAGAATGGGTTCAAGCAAACACATTATTGTTTAAGAATGGGTTCAAGCATCCATTGTATTGTCTGCCATGGCGAAGAATGGGTTCAAGCAAACACAGGCAGATCACACCTTGTTTAAGAAGGTAGCTTCAGATGGTAAAAAAACTCTCCTTATTGTTTACGTTGATGATATGATCATTACAGGAGATGACACAAAGGAAATTGAGAAACTAAAGACTTTTTTGGCAACAGAGTTTGAGACTAAAGACTTGGGAAGTCTTAGGTACTTTCTCGGAATGGAGGTGGCTAGATCAAATGAGGAAATAGTCATAAATCAGAGAAAGTACATCTTGGACATGCTCGGAAACTGGAATGCTTGGATGTAAACCAGCAGACAATACAATGGATGCAGGCTTGAAGTTCGGAAAAAATGGCATGAGTACTCCCGTGAACAGAGAATCTTACCAAAGGCTGGTTGGGAAACTGATTTATTTATCATTCACCAGACCTAATATAGCTTATCCAGTAAGCATAATCAGCCAGCACATGAGTGATCCTAGAGAAGAACATATGAAGGCAGCCAATAGAGTCCTGCGATACTTAAAGTTTACACCAGGATTTGGACTTATTTTCAGGAAAAATCAAGACATATTTGTGAAGATTTACACAGATTCTAGCTGGGCAGGAGTGTTAACAGATAGAAAATCTGTGAGTGGCTATTGTTCGTTTGTGTGGGGAAACTTAGTCACATGGAGGAGTAAAAAGCAAACTGTGGTGTCTCGAAGTAGTGCAGAATCATAATATAGGGTTATGGCCCTTGGAATTTGTGAAGGCATGTGGCTTGAAAAACTTCTCACCGAGCTGGAGTTGGATGAAAAACAGGAGTTCGAGGTACTGAGTGATAGACAATCATCAATGAGTATTGCTAAGAATCCAGTACAACATGAGCGTACTAAACATATCAAAATTGACAGACATTTTATTTATGAGAAGGTAAACAGTGGTGTCGTAAAGCTGCACTATGTTCCTACAAAGAGTCAACTGGCGGATATCTTTACAAAGGCACTTCCGAGAGTGACCTTTGACGAGTTCTCATCCAAACTAGGAGTATACAACATATACACACCAGTTTGAAGGGGAGTGTAGGATATTAGATGTAAATTAAATGTTGTAATCTTATCTTATCTCATCTAATAGTTTGAATTTAAAAGTTTAAATCTAGATAAACTCTATCTTATTAAAGGATAAGAGTTATATCTCTTAGGTAGACTATTCTAGGTTAACTACTTGTAAAGCCTATAAAAGGAGTACTCTTGTACAGCATTTTTTAATAAGATTTAATAGAGAAACACTCTAAAATGTTCTTTGATTTCAACAATGCAAGCCCCTTGGAGTTTCATGATGATGTGAAGCTTACTTTCAGTAATGCAATGACCTATAACCCCCTGGAAATGATGTCCACATTATGGCTAATACCCTTAATAAGATTTTTGAGGTAAGGTGGAAAAACATGGAGAAGAAGTTACTTGTTATTGGTACCCAGTTGGTACAAAGTAAAGCTCCTTCTGAGGACATAGAAACTTCTAAGCCAATGCCTCCTGCAAAAAAGAGAAAGACAACCTTAGTGACCCAAGAAATAATAAAGGAACCTGTAAAGAGAATGACGGATGAGGAAAAGCACAATCTAGGCAGACAACTGGAATCTTTGCTCTCTGAAATGCCTACGCATATCATCAATTTCTTGAGAGAGCACAGTTCAAATGGAAGTGAATTTGGAGAAGAAGAAATTGAGATTGATATTGACAACCTCAGTGATGATGCGTTGTTCACATTGAAGAGGCTGTTAGATGACCATTTGCTAGAGAAACAGAAAACCCAAGTTAGAGGTGAACCTTGTGAAATTGAGGTACATATCCTCACCTTTTAAAGGTTGAACATTTTTTCACCAGTGCTTGCTTTTGATGCTCCCATACATATACGTATTATTGCAAAGTAGTGACATACTTATAAAAAATCTTATTTACTTTTGTTTGCTTTTTAGGAAAATTTCCGATGCAGGTAATGAATGAATCTGCACCTAGTAATTCATCTATGCAACAGGGAAAAGGTCATCTTTCAAATCGTGTGTTTAGTAATTTACCCGCCTTCTGAGCTATGCTTTCCTTTTGACATGTTTTCTGTTCGTTTTTTTCATTTGCAGGGAATGACCAAGCTGATGAGGATGTTGACATTGCGGGAAATGAGCCTCCTGTATCAAGCTATCCACATGTGGAAATAGAGAAGGATGCATGCTATAGAAGTGCAAAGTCTATCAGTTCAAGCAGCTCTGGAGGTAATCACATTTTTCCTTTATTTTTCCATGGGTATGCATCATGTAATCTGTCTTTCTAAGTAAATGATAATCTTCAGTTCCCACATTGTTTTGGATCCAAACAATCTGTTTTCCATGCAACTGAGTTACTGACCAAACCACATATGGTAGATGTAATTGTTAGAAAAACTTAGACATGGAAACTTTTCGACTAAAGAATGGGTTCTTTACATTTTTGCTTCCATATGTTATCTGCTATTCTAGTCACTTTTGGTTGCTTGTGCTGAACTGGCCAGGACAAAGAAACTTGGTTAGGTAAGTAACTCTTTTTGATCCCCCCACCCAAAAAAAAAGGAAAAAGGTAGATTACATGCCAGTGTTCTTTTTTCTTTTCCGAGTACTGCTAGTATTAATCAAGTTGATATCTTTGGTTTCTACTGTTGTTTACTGGGTTTTTTCCCCTGTGCAAGCATGTCTTATGTTGACGGGTGCCATTTCTATGGCTGCTTACTTTTGTAATCTTTGCAGATTCAGACTCCGGCAGTTCGGATAGTGAATCTGGTGGTGCTAAAGCATCAAGTTTGGTTGATGCAGTGAAGGTGTGTGCTGCTTCTACTTAGTTTTAAATGATAATGCTGAGTTGTTTGACCGTCTAATTCTATGTTTGATCCACTTTAAAGTTTTACCTTGTCCCAAGGAGTTTCAGATGGCCCGGATTACCTTTTAACTAGCATCTTACTTTGCATTATCCTGCAGGTACCGGAAGCTGTAGAGTCAGGGGCTCAATTTGTCTAAAAGACAAGTATTGACAATCTTCAGAAGAATCGTGAGTGACCAAGTTTTAATGTTTATATGTTTTTCATGAGCATCAAAGGAGAAATGCTCTAATACTTATCTTCTTGCTTTAATGGAAAAGCCATGAAATCATATGTACTTCCTTACATGTAAGTTTTGTCAATCCATATTCTAAATGCAGAGTGTATGGGAGGGTTAGATCAGCTTGAGCAGACTTCTCAACCAAAGCCAAGTTCTGTTGAGTCAGATGGTTGCCAAGATGGTAAGGTCCATGAAGATTATGAAAGTAAACAAACTAAAAGGAAAGCTATTTTTATATCATAGATGTGTCTTACTGTCTCTCCAATTAAAAATATAGGGGACAGTGCTCCAACTGAGAGACATATTTCTCCTGAGAAACTCTATAGGGCTGCTTTATTGAAAAAACGATTTGCTGATACCATTATAAAAGCTCGAGAAAAGACACTTACACAGGTTAGTTGAAAGGTTGGGTTCTTGGAACTTACGTTATGGTATACCTATTCTTTTCTAAGCATTTCTTGTCATGGATCAGGGTGACAAGGGGGACCCTGAAAAATTGCATCGGGAAAGAGAGGAACTGGAACAACGAAGGAAAAAAGGTTTGAACTTTAATCTAGGGTTTGTGTCAACCTGCAGTTTTCAGCAAGTTAATGCATATGTTTTCAAAATGGACAAGTTTGCTTGTTTACATCTTGCATATTTTACTGTTGACCAGAAAAAGCACGATTGCAAGCAGAAGCCGAGGCTGCAGAAGATGCTCGAAGACGAGCCGAAGCAGAAGCTGCAGCAGAGGCTAGACGGAAGAGGGAGCTCGAGCGAGAAGAAGCACGGCAGGCATTGCTAAAGGTGGTGGAAGAATGCATTGTATTACATTTTTAAAAAAATAAATTCACCTTTGTCAATTGTGGATTCAATATTGAAACACTTTCTGATGTTTGTAGATAGAGAAGACTATTGAAATAAATGAGAATTCTAGGTTTCTTGAAGACTTAGAAATGCTTAGCGCTGCCCCGGTTGAGAATTTGCCAAGCTTGGTTGATGGAGCTTGCTCTGATCCCTCTCTGGATGCCCTGGGTAGTTTCAAGTTTGGGAGCAGCAACCCCTTGGAGCAGCTGGGTTTGTACATGAAGGAAGATGAGGAGGAAGAAGAAGTTGAGCCTCCTAGTGTTCTGAATCCTATTAACGATGCAGAGGAGGGTGAAATAGATTGAGATCTGCTTGTGTACCTGAAACTAGTCCTGCAGTGAAGAAGAGAATATATCCAAACTCTTTAAAGATGATGCCTTGGTTTCTGAGAAGATGCTCGAGCACTTAGTGTTGGATTCTTATGATGAAGGTAAGGGGGAGGCAAAAAAAATTCCCCCACTGGTTCTATAATCTTTTCTTTTTGTAATTACAATCACAAGTTTAAGAAAGTTCCAATTTTGTGTTCCTATTGAAGTTTAATGGAGTATATCCTTTTGCTTTAAAAGCAGTATTAATCTTATAGTTAGCAAACTTTTTGCACACGTACGCTTTCATTTATAAAATATATGGTTATCAAAATGGGTAATTATTTCATGCACAAGTACTTGTGAAAATTTGTTTCCACAAGCACTTTAGTTGGAGGGTTGAAGGATTTTGTTTAGGGTAGTGCTTATGAATTTAAGTGTAATTTTAAATTTATTAGGTGTGGTTATAATTTAAGTTTTAAGATTTATAGGTTAAAGTTTAAATTTTTAACCATGTCACTTAGAGGAACTTTAAATTGAATTTTTAAACTTTAATTTTAAGGCAGTTGTGAAAATTTTTTGTTTTTAAGATGCATGAGATTTTTCCAATCAAAATCTAATTGAATCAAAATACAAATTTCTAACAAGAAAACAAAATCTAATTACGGAACGGCGTTTGATTTGAGATCATTTATATATGCCATAAACCCAGCAGGAGAAATCATTGTCAACCGACTAAAATGGTACGGTATCTCTCTCCGTAAACCATGATGAAATGAAGTATTGCTGAACAAAATTCGATTCAGAATAATAGAATTTTTTAACTCGACGTGAAAAAGTTTAACTTGTTTTAATTTATCTTAAAATTTTATAAATTCGATTTGATTAAAAAAATTTAAATAAAATTTAAATTGTAAAATAGAAATTTGAATACCTCAATTTTTTTAATAATTAGTGGATCAAATTTTAAGTTCGAGTTGAATCTCTCAATATAGTATTAGGATTCACTTACACTGTGCAAAATTAACTCAACTAGTTTTACACTAGTTCATGGTTATTAGATGGGTAAAATGAATGGATGAGATTAACTCTTTAGTCTCTTTTTTTTCAAGTAATAATCTTCATATATCCTACTTCTAATCACACCCATCCATTTTACTCATCCAATGATCATGGATTAGTGTAAAATTAGTTTAGTTTTACATAGTGTAACTGGATTCCATATATATATATATGAGATAGGATCCTCTTACACAATGTAAAACTTGAAAGTTTTACAATTTTTTGAACCATTGGATGAAAGTAAACGGATGATTGAGATTAATAGTAGAAAATGTGAAGATTATCATAAAAAAAGATATAATGAAATAATCTTGGCCATTTATTACCCTCATCCAACGATCTAAAAAATGTGTAAAAGTAATTGAGTTTTACATTGTGTAAGTTGATCCTAACCCTATATATATAGGGATATTTATATATAGGGATATTCACTTACATGGTGTAAGAGTTTTTAACTTTTACACATTTTTTGAATTGTTAGATGAGTAGAATGGATGACTGCGATTAACTCCTTACTTTTTTTTTTCAAGTGATAATCTTCACATAACCCACTGTATAGAGTTAGGACCCACTTGCACACAATGTAAAACTATGATTTTAGACTTTTTTGGATCGTTGGATGAGTAAAATAGATGGTTGAGACTAACTCCTTACTTTTTTGAAGCGATAATCTTCACATATCATACTATATAATGAAAAAATATGAAGAAATATATATTTGTTTGTATGTGGATACAAAAAGTCGTTTAAATTGAAATTAATATGTATTATAGCATTGTAAACAATTACAATTATATTTGTACAGAAACCCAAAAACTTGACTCGAATTTCATAAACTCGAATCGAAGCTAAAAAATTTTATATAAAGTTTGAGTCGTAAAATAGGACTCGTAAACTCGACTAACTAAATTTTTTTGACTCGACTCGATCGAACGCTCACCCCTAAAATGAAACTGTGATCTAAAACCAAAGTTATATTTTGATACACAGTTCATGTGATTCTTTTTACCCAATCCTTCTTTAAAACCTAAAACAGTAATCTTATTTTTTTGAGAAATAACCCTAACAATTTAAATTTTAAATTTTACCCCCTAAACAACTAACCATAAATATTAATTTTTAAACCCTAAAACCTAAAATCACAATCCTAAATCTTAAATTATAAATCTTATTGCCGAACTAAATTTAACCAACACATAAACTTTAGGCTTAAATAAAAAATAGGTGTCCAAAATATGTCTTTTTTTTAACTTTAGGTGCCTAAAGTATTTTTTGTAAGAATAGGTGCCCAAAGTTTCAAAAGTTATAATTTTAGATGCCTGGCCGTTAATAGGAGTTAATTTTTTTTAACCAATCAATGCTTAACATGTGGCATATTAATTTATTTTTTCAAAATTAAAAATTAAAAAAAGCTTTCAGTTTTTCAAAAAATCCCAAAATTTACAATTTTTACGAAATAATCCCTAAATCCCTAAAATTGCCCAAACCCCCAAATCTCCGCCGCTTCCGCCGCCAATCGCAGTCTCTAAGCACACCAATTTGGGCGCCAGACCAAGGCGGTCATTTTTCCCAGCACGACATTACCGAAAACGGAAACGACGTGCAGCCGAACGTCGAATGAGAAATCGACGTTCGGCTGGCACACTGTTTGCCATTTCCGACGACGCCGTGTTGGGAGAAATGACCACCTTGGTCCGGTGACTAAATCAGAGTGCTCAGGGGTTGTGATCGACGCGGAAGCGGCAACGATTTGAGGGTTTGGGTTTGGGTAATTTTAGGGATTTAGGGACTATTTTGTAAAATTTCAAAATTTTGGGATTTTTTTGATAAATAGAAAATTTGGGGTATTTTTCTTTTAAAAAATAAATTAAATATGTCACGTGTCAAGCATTGATTGGTTAAAAAAATTTAACACCCATTAACGATCAAACACCTAAAATTATAATTTTTAAAATTTTGAGCACCTATTTTTATTAAAAAAATATTTTAAATATCTAAAGTTTTAAAAAACCACATATTTTTCATTTAAGCTTAATCTTTACGCGAGCTGTGAATTAAAGTTTTTCTCTAAAAAAACGAGTCACTACCTTTTCTGTCAATCTTGGGATTTGGATTACGGAAGAAATTGATTTACAGTAAATATAAGTGAAGATTCAATTGGTAAAAATATGACATGAAAAAAATATTAAGATCAATCATTTTTATCGATTAGTCCTATAATTTCTCGGATTCTGGAACCTTCTTTCTCTCTTCCTTTTGAACTCTGATTTTCCCATGAAACATTTGATTCTCTGAACCATTCCTCTATTAAATATAATAGAATACAACAATCCTTCCGCATTTCCCCCAAAATCAAACACATTCCCATCTAAGGTTTCTTATAAATTTTCCTTTCCTTTAGATTTCTTGTCCAACCCAGAAAAGAAAAGAGAAAAAAAAAACAAATTTCAACGGACTCGATCCCAAATCTCCCTTTGTTTTTCCCCATGTTTTTGATCCTATATTTGATTGCTTACTTTATTATTTTCCGTGGGTGGAGCCCCAAGGTTCGCCCCGAAGCTTCCTCTTGCTTCATCTCTCTCTTTCATAGCACCCCAGCTGTTTTCTTAGTCACTTTCGCAATCTTTTCCGACCAGAACCGTGGGTTTTCTTCACCAAACACAAAAACCCAGAATTTATTTCTAGATTACAGCATTGCTTATTTCCTCACAGATCTACTTCACTACCTTGTTTTCTACCCTTCAGATATCCTCTTCATTGCTCGCCATTTGGCTACTCTCTTTGTTTTCGTCACTTGCCGCCACCTCGTCTTCCACGGCTCCTTTGCCATACTCTCCCTCCTGATTTTAGCTGAAGTTACCAGCTTTTGCCAGAACGTTTGGACTCTGGCAACTGCTCCGAGGCACGACAATCGGCTGGCTGCAAAGGTTTATTCCTTCTTGTACCCTTATTTTTATGCATTTTATAGTGTTGTTAGAGGGATTTTTGGTCCATTCTTTATGTACCGAATAGGGGTGTTTTATATGAGTGGGGGAGCTGATAATGTGATCCCCAGATAGCTCTGGATTTCCTGGGTGTTTGTTGTTGTTACAGCTATTGGTGTTAGTATCTTGTGGATTTCTAATTTGTGGGTTGAATTGTTTAAAGGGGAAAAGTCTAAATTGGAGAAGGAATTATGATATTGGAAGATGGTTGAAGGGGAGGGGCTTAATATTTCATCTTGTTCCTGGCCTTTTGATGGAGCTTTTGAGATAAAAATTGATGATTTTTAGAACAGATCTTTAGTTTTTTTTTTCATTAGATGCTTTGTTACATTAGTCTCTTTGTCTACTTTGATTTAGTTAACTTCTAAATACATTTTCCCAATTTATACTTATCAAAGCTTCATTGTTAGTTTCTTCATTTGTTTTACATTAAAAACTCTTGTTCTTAGTAACATTGTAGTTTCATTTTCAACGTTGTAGTCTCTATTTAGACATCTCCTATACTATTGTCAGGCCAAGAGTAGCTATGGATGTATAGTGAGGTTTTTCGAGCTTTACAAGGCTATCACCGGCTTGGGCTGATTCGAGTCCTTAGATGCGAACGGACAATGAAAACATATACTGCAGACAATGCCTATTGTCACGTGGCTAGAGTTCCAACCAGCCCACCGTGCGGCCTTAGGCGATGTGACTCAAGACAAACGCCTAAGTAAGCCTTTTCAACCCTCTTAGAAGATCAAACTTCCCAAGCACCGACAAACGCAAAGCGTTCTTCGCGAAATCGGATCAAAAGAGATGAGCGAATAAGAACTTCGAAAGAACGCTCAATAACAAAGAAAAGAACACAAGAACACTCAGAGGATTTAGAGTAAATGTCTTTATTCCTTGGAAACTTGGATACATGAAATGATGAGGGGAAGGCCTCTATTTATAGTTGAGTTCCCCCTAATCCGACGGTCTATACAAATTTACATCGACAGCTAAGATCAAAGCCCACCAACCACAATGGTACAATCCTGGGAATATTCCCATCTATCTATGGTAACAAATCCTATGTATACAAGGCAAGTTTACATAGGTCAAAGTGGATAGATATGCCTTCTAGAATCTCCCACGGATCGGGCTAAGTCTGGTGGTCTCTTTGGGCCCAAGATCTCTGTCTGAACCTCTTGGGAACCCTGGTGTGCACCCCGTGGTGCCAATGACTCGGGCCTCAGCTGATGGCCCGTGACAATCTCCCCCACCAAACTTGGCGACGCCCTCGTCGCGCCTCTCGAACAAAGTTGAGATCGATCCTAGAGCTTCCTTCCGCGTACCTTGGCTTGCTCCCAACTCGGAATCTGGCTTGATTGTCCCCCATAATGACCGCTCTCCCCATAAAGAGCACCAGACTCTGACTCGGATGTCCCCCCATAAGGACTGCTCGCCTTGGCTCGCACCGCCATGCAAAATTTCCCGTCCCAGGTACATCTTGGTCGTAGGAACTCTTTCCTACCAGTTATGGCTTGCCCCGATCTGGACTCTTCCGATCCTTGTGCACAAACTTGGATGCCTTCACGTTGAACACCGAACGAACCCTCGATACCCTGAGTGGTTGCTTCGGCCCGCACCAAGTCTTGGCAACTCCATCTGATGGGTTACATTTTTTGCGCCCTACACCCAACAAATCCGGCAAATCAAACTGTAAAACACTATCACCGTGTTCAAGACGTACCTCACTTCTTTTCCTGCATTTACTCTACACATCAATCCTTCGTCCATAAAGTTTGATGCCCCATTGCTCCTCGGCAATGCAAATCCCATCGACACTTCTTTCCCATTGAAGTTCGATGCCTCGGCCACCTCGCTCATGGATGGCTCCTCGACGGCCTTCATGCTAACTGCCTCGGGCAACTCTCGCCCATCCAAGGTAGTGTCCCCAACTGTCGCCTCCAACTCGATGCCTCATTGGCTTGGAGCATCTTTGACAAGCTGAATGGCTGTCAGCTTCTTGGTTCTTCGCCCGTTGTCTCGGCACACAGGCACAACGCACCGTTGTCTCGGATCTAAGATGCACACGATGTTGGCAAACGGAATGATGAGAGCTTCAATACGGTCAAGGAAGTTTAGTCCCAAAATAAAATCAAAGTCATCTAACTCGATTACCTCGAAATTCTCCTTAGCCTTCCAATCCCCAATCTGCAACTCGATCTTCCGCACTGTCCCCACAATTGGAACTTCCCTTGAATTCACCGCCTTGATCTTACCGGTTGAGTCCACAACTTTAAGACCAAGCTTCTCGGCAGCCTTCCTGGACATGAACAAATCGCTTGCCCTGGTGTCCACCAAAGCACTCATCGATCGTCCCGCCACGTTGATGTCGACAAACATCAACCCATTCTGCTTCTGGCCCTTTCTCGCCTTGACAGAATCCAATATCATCGAGCCAAGCTTCGCAGCCTCATCACTCTCGGGCTCATCCTCCTTGGACTTCTTGACTCGATCAGGGCATTCTCGCGCTAAATGCGGCCCCTTACATCGGTAACACTTTCGATGTACTTTTTCCACCTTCGGCTTCCCTCTTTGATGCTAGCGATTGCACCAACTCTACCGGTTCTCCATCTGACTCGTCGTCCTCCTGGAAAATGGCATCGAGGTGGCTCCTCTTCTTGGGACAGTCTTTCACTACGTGTGGACCATCACAATGGTAGCACCTTATGGATCCTCGATCCTTCCGATCATCTGGTTTCGCATACCGGTCTGGCTTGGTCGATGGCCTTTCCTTGCCATCATCGCTGCTATATTCAGACACGTCCTCGTCTCTCCTACCAATACCCTTGCCATGGGGCTTGGAAGACTTGGACTCCATGGACTTGTAAGCACTATAATTGGTCAAGGACTCCGCAATGGCTAGGGCTTTGGAAAGTTCCTGCACATCCCTCCGTTCTAACTCGGTCCTGGCCCATGGCTTCAATCCATCCATAAACGTGAAAAGCGCATCCTTCTCACACAAGCCGGGGATAAGGAGTTGTAGCTCACTAAACTCATGGATGTAATCATCAATGGATCCATCGTGTCGAAGCCTCCTAAACTTGGTCCTGGCTTCTTTCTCCGTGTTACTCGGGCAAAACTACTGCTTGAACTCCGCTTGGAACTCCTCCCATATTCCAACGCCCGTGCCCCCACTATTCTCATCAAGGCACCTACGTCGCCACCATAACAAAGCAACGTCAGTCAAGTAAACAACAGCAGTATTTACCTTCTCGGCATCGTATGTGATGCTCATTGCCCGGAAGTACCGCTCCATGCACCAAATGAAGTTCTCAACATCTTTCGTCGATCTGTTCTCCTTGAGCTCTCTTGGCTTCGAAATGTCCTTCATCGGTCTAGGTGTCGTCGTGGTTAACACACCGTTCCGCATGGCAGCCTGATAAACCATCACTTCCGCCTTCAGATCCACCATTTCCACCCTCAATGCCTTCAGCATGGCTTCGAGAGCATCTCTCTTTCCCTCTGACTGATCACCATGGTCATCCAGCTCCTCGAGCCGTGTATCCACCACGTCGAGTCGCTCCACAAAATCCTTCATAGATCCCTCAAGCCCGGTGACCCTCTCCTCGAGTGCCGACAACTTGTCCCTCTAGTTTGCTCGACTTCCTTTGTCCGCCTGGGTCTCCACACCCTTCTGGCTCGCAGCAGCATTCTCTCCCTTCTTTGGTGCCATCTCAACTCGATGCTTCGTGCCTCGAACTAGCTCACGTCGCTCGAACAAGGCTCTAATACCAACTGTCACGTGACTAGAGTTTCAACCAGCCCACCGTGCGGCCTTAGGCGATGTGACTCAAGACAAACGCCTAAGTAAGCCTTTTCAACCCTCTCGGAAGATCAAACTTCCCAAGCACCGACAAAAGCAAAGCGTTCTACGCGGAATCGGATCAAAAGAGATGAGCGAAGAAGAACTTCGAAAGAACGCTCAAGAACAAAGAAAAGAACACAAGAACATTCAGAGGATTTAGAGTAAATGCCTTTATTCCTTGGAAACTTGGATACATGAAATGAGGAGGGGAATGCCTCTATTTATAATTGAGTTCCCCCTAATCCGACGGTCTATACAAATTTACATTGACGGCTAAGATTAAAGCCCACCAACCACAATGGTACAATCCTGAGAATATTCCCATCTATCTATGGTAACAAATCTTATGTATACAAGGCAAGTTTACATAGGTCAAAGTGGATGGATATGCCTTCTAGAATCTCCCACGGATCGGGCTAAGTCTGCTGGTCTCTTTGGGCCCAAGATCTCTGTCTGAACCTCTTGGGAACCCTAGTGTGCACGCCGTGGTGCCAATGACTCGGGCCTCGGCTGACGGCCCGTGACACTATCTTAGACCCAGTGTATAACTGCTTCCGGTGGCACAACAGAACCACGTCATGCTAGCACAGCAAAACCGCACTAAGACTAAGAATGTTTCTTTTGTGATCATGAGACAATATAGAGAGTTACTTTTCAAATATGAGCAAATTTATTTTGCTCAACGGGCCCCTTCCCTTTCTAGTGAGAACACTAACTTCACGTCCTGTGCACCGCAGTACACCGACCTACATCACTTTGTAGTGCAAATGTTGGGATAAACTTCCTTGTTTGATTGAAGAGGTACCTCTTCAATCATGACATTTGATCTTTCAATAAAGTTCATCATGACATTTGCACTACTAGAGTGATGTAAGTCAGTGTATTGCGGTGCACACGACATGTAGTTAATCGTTCTCACCAGAGGGGAAGGGGATTAGGGGCCAGATTCTCGAGCAAAATAAATTTGTTCAAATTAGAAAAGCAACTCTCTATACTGTCTCCTGATCACAAAAGAAACATCTTTAGTTTTAGTGCAGTTGTACTGTGCTAGCATGTGTGGTTCTACAGTATATGTTTCCATTGTCCGTTTGCATCTACGAACTCGAATGCCCCCAAGCCGATGACAGTCTTGTAAAGCTCGAAAAAACTTATTACAAGTCTCAAAGCTACACTTGGCCAGGAAATAGGATAGGAGCAGTAAAACAAACGAAAAAATTTATGTATTTTGTATTCATACATTAACACAAAACGAATTTAAAGTGTCCGCCAAGGTTGTTAAGATCTAATTTCAACAGCTCAATCTCCCATGTTCATAGGTTGCAGCTTTGATTTTCCAAGAACAGAAGTATTCAACCTATAGTCTTATGTTATGACCATTCGACAATCTTTTAACAATTTGACAGCCAACCTGTTATGCAAAAGGAATATTACAAATTTAATCAGATTATAAATTTAAGAGTAAAATTGATATTTACACTTTCACTCTTGCTATATTCATATTTTTCATTACCTATGGCTATAACATAATTCACACTTTATGATGCAAAACAAGAAATATAACAAAGCATACCATATTTGAATCAATAATGATGCCCCAAGAAACAACGGCATCAGTTAAAATCCAAAATTTTGATAAGTATAAAAAATGTCATGATCTTTTTACACTGATTTAAAAAAAAATTGATGCACTGAAATTATGGGCATAATGTATGCAAAAATAGTGTGGTCCCCAAAGTGAGGGTCTTTAGAATGTTTAAATAGAGGTTTTTATAAGTGTTTTTTGATAGAGGTAAGAACTTAGGGTTTTTAGAATGTTTTATGCATTTATGTAAATTTCAACATTTCTTTTTCATAGAAATTATATAAGATTTTTTGAAAGATAAACTTTAATAATTCTGTTAAATTTTCTAAAACAAACCTCAGAACACTTGTTGAAAGCAAATAAACATCAAGGGACAACCATCACATAACTGTAGTAACTTGTTCTTGAAGATACGGAAATGCATATTACTTTTCTTCACAAGCAGTAAAACAAGCCAAAAAAAGAGGGGGGAGGGGGGGACTATATTTTGTATCCATACATTAACCCAAGTTATAAAACGAAGCAACAACGATGGCCAATGCTCGTTTTCTGACTTCAACACTTCAATCTCCCATGTTCGTAGATTTCAGCTTTGATTTCCGGGTAACAGAGGCTATAAACATCGACTTTTGACAATGGTTATGCCTCATCAGACAAACTATAACTATCATGTTCTTCATTTGTTCATACTCTGCAATTTGTGGCACCCCACTGCATTCTACAGCAGAAAGATCACAGATTTAAGAGTAAAAATCATAGTTCTTGGCTTGAAGGATAATCTGCCTCAACCCTCCGATAGGTGATACAATCATTAATAGAACACCTAGTACGATGCAGATCTGCAGAAAGAGGAGGGAAAGCCGAATAAACACCGACTTCGAAGGCGTTGAAACGATAAGGTTAGTGGAATCTAAACCAAGTTTCACATACCCAATTAGTCCACCAAGATAAGCCAAACTTTCTTGGTTTGTAAATGGCAAGCCACATGATGCAAGGAAGCTAAAGAACAAAAAAGGGACGGTGAAAGTGAGTTACGTTCTTCATAGAGAAAGGTATTTTTTTTTTCTTGTAAGAAGAAAAATGGGATGAATGAAAAATGTGGCTTACAAAGTATGTTGTTGGCGCAAAAGCAAATCCTCCGAAAAATCCAAGAAGACCTCCGAAGAAAGGGAAGGTAATGCCAATGAACATCGTGAATGCTACAATAAAGATTTGATATATAAATTAAAAGCCCTTATTTTTAGTTGATGTCGTGAACATCATTTGCAGGAAGATGAAATATATGAAGAGTTACTTACCAACGTAAAAAATGCGGACGACGAAACTAAGTGTTCTACTCGGCTTGAAATGCAACTTCTTAACTAATACAGTTTCCATCATGTCAAAAACTGGCATAGCATAGATCCGCAACTCAAAGACACAAGTTAAACCCGAAACCTGATCAATCATCTGGTGTGAGACGAGGACATAATCTTCAATTGAATTAGTCAAATACAAACCTGGTAGCTTCCAATAACACGAACAACGACAAACATGTTAGCCATAGCAATAAGCCACGCTGGTTTCTCCAATGAGATGAGGATGTTGTCTTTCACTGAATTGCCGAACATCCAATACCCGACTAAAGCAACAGGGAAGTAGCACAAGGCCACAACTATATAGGCAACGATAACGCCTCTCCACATTGGTCCCTTTGATGGTTTCTCGGGTGTCAACGGGATGGTAGCTTGGATTTCCAAGACTACATTGTGTCCAGCATAGGCAAAAGCGACATCCCCCAAGGCACTGAAGAAGTTGAAAACTGTTCCTGCTGTAGTCTTAGCTATGTAGCCGTATTGCACATCTGGTTGAACTCCCTTATCCACCGAAGCTCCCCAAGCAATAGTTGAATAACTGTACGTCAAGCAAATCATCAAACATTAACATCGAAACCGGCTTATTTATCGGAAATGTCAATTGAAATGATTTGATACCTCAAGGACATGATCGCGGCGGCCAGGGAGACACCTGAAATGGAGTTGAAGTTGGGAAGGTGTGTAGTAGCCCATTTCGGTCCGGGCCCTTAAGCCCAAAATTAATACCAAGACCCAACAACCCAATACAACCCATACCCAAAAACCTAACACCAAATCTGGTAACCCAATTATACTCCTAAAATACCCTATTTACAAAATTACCCAATTGCCCTTAACCCTAAAAAACCCAAAAAAATAAAACCTAATACCCTAATACTCTGCAGCCGCCGCACCCCTCCCCAATTGCCCTGCAGCCGTCGCCAGCCGCATTGACACTGCCAGCCACCGCCCTCACCGCCCCTGTCAGACAAAAAATCATATCAGATCTGAAATTTCAGACCAAGTTGTGCAATATGTTATTTTTAAAATATGAAAATTGTAATTTTTCGGGTTATATAAACCTGTGCATATGCATGTAATGGAAAGGAAAAAAAAAGAAGTTCGAATGAAATAAAAATAAAGATTGTTTCGGTTAAAAAATTCTATCTACATATCGAACACAAAACACAGAGTAGAAATTCGAAATAAAAAGCAAAGGTTTGAAAAGGTAAAAAAATATAACCTTTCGTTTTCTCTTTTAGATCTGCTCAACTAGGGAAGTTATTGGCGAAATTCGGTCCCGGATTTGAACTCGGGACGTTGAGGAGAATCAGAAAAGGGTAAACTTTGAACCCTTCAGCGGCCATCAACAACGGCGCCGCCGGCGGCGAGCAGCGGAGGACGACGGTCCGCGGAGAAAGTGACCGGCAACCAAGACTGGCGGCTGGGCAAAAATAGAGAAGAGAGAGCTG
The DNA here is from genome assembly GCA_019671005.1 of Hibiscus mutabilis. Classification (NCBI taxonomy): domain Eukaryota; kingdom Viridiplantae; phylum Streptophyta; class Magnoliopsida; order Malvales; family Malvaceae; genus Hibiscus; species Hibiscus mutabilis. Next base: position 38,605,043 of record CM033738.1, read on the forward strand.
TAATCACTCATTTTTTACTGGATTTTAGTGTTATTAGTATTATTTTAATAATATTATTATTAATATAAAATTAATGAAAAATCAAAATAATAATAATATAATATAATATAAAAAAGTAAAATTAAAAAAAATAAAAAGGAAAAAAAAGGAAATTATGTGATTTTGGGATGACCAAGTCACCCCCCATAAGCCCTCAATTGCCTATAAATATGAGGCATGGGGGAGGGGCAATGGAGGCAAGAAAATTGGCAATCGGCAGTGGCAAGGCCATATAAGAGAGCTTTGTTCTCGGCTAGCCAAGGACCAAGGGCGGTCCCCGCGGTCCTAACCGGCTCGATTGGGGTCCTATTTTAGGTCCGATCTAGTTAATAATTTTGGAGAGGTCGTGGTAGATCCCGGTGGGGTTCAGTCGGGGTTCGTTATTCGAGCTCCTAGTTAGGTATATTTTCTTTCCCTTTTATTTGTGTTGTAATTTTTATAATTTAATGAAGTATTAGTTAATTTAAAATTGTGTTTCTTAGTTTGTATGTTTATTTATGTTTTAGATTAGTATTTATTTATGTTTTAGATTAATAGTTTATTTATGTTAGATTCGTTTTTATTTATGTGTTAGATTAATATTTATGAATGTTTTAGATTAGTATTTTATTTATGTTAGATTAGTTTTTCATTTATGTGTTATATTAATATTTATGAATGCTAGCATTTTATTTATGTTAGATTTATTTTTATTTATGAGTTAGATTAATATTTATGCATGCACTTGTTGATGTCCTTTTCAGATCATGACATCACGAGTCCATGGAATATAATAAGAGGAGAAGACGAAGTCATCCATCATCCTGAAGAAGACATCGAGACGTAGAGCACAGGTTTTGCTTTTCGAAGTCAAGGTCTTCAGAATAAATCCAACTGTTACCTGTAGTTCATTATTAATTTCTTGCAAACAGACATTTTCTCTATTGAAAGTTTTTTTTAAGACTGTTCGAGAATCAACATCGCTTTTGCATGCCTTCTCGCATTTATAGGGTATTGATTCCCGAAGTGGTTTCTAAAATCTCAGAAATCGTTCATAATTGGCAAAGGGTCATCTAGTCAGATATTAGAGGGCACGGATCCAGGGTTTTGTCCCAGAGCAAGATCAGAGACAATAGAAGAGGAACCATCTGAAGACTTCAGGTCAGACACGGTAAGGAGACACGGTATTGGTAATGAGCAAAGTAAAGTGCAAAAGTTGAAAGAAGCTGAGGGAAGAAGTGATGAATCAGATGAATACTTTGACAAAAGGCGAAAGGTATGTCTGAGTCGGGCTTTCAAAAAGTAGAGCTCGGTCCAGAAGAAACCCGAGAAGCAAGTAATGAAAAGAAGTACATCTCGCTTCATGTGAGATACATCGAACTACTCCTAATGTTCATCGAGAAGAGCCTTATTACCTCGGTGAAGTCTCTAGCGAAGAGACCGTCTTATCCGAGAGATTACGACACACGTGCTAGAGGCAGTTACCGTTTAGGAAGTTTGGGTCACAGTATTGAGGATTGCGGGGCCATGAGGAACAAGGTCAAGATCTTATCGCGATGAGAATTTTAGGTTTCGAAGACGGAGTTCCCCAATTCTATAGTGAGCTAACAATCACTCGAGGGGCAGAGGGAAGAAGTGATGAGTTGAAAGAATTTTAGGTATTGGTAATGAGCAAAGTAAATTGCAAGAGTTGAAAGAAGCAGATGGAAGAAGTGATGAATCAGATGAATACTTTGACAAAAGGCAGAAGGTATGTCTGAGTCGGGCTTTCAAAAAGTAGAGCTCGGTCCAGAAGAAACCCAAGATGCAAGTAATGAAAAGAAGTACATCTCGATTCATGTGAGGTACACCGAACTACTCCTAATGTTCATCGAGAAGAGCCTTATTACCTCGGTAAAGTCTTTAGCGAAAAGACCGTCTTATCCGAGAGATTACGACTAGAGGCAGTTACCATTTAGGAAGTTTGGGTCACATCATTGAGGATTGCGGGGCCATGAGGAACAAGTTCAAGATCATATCGCGATGAGAATTTTAGGTTTCGAAGGCGGAGTTCCCCAATTCTATAGTGAGCTAACAATCACCCGAGGGGCAAAGTCGAGGAGGAATCGATATCCAGTTTTGTTCGAGTAATATCGAAGTGAGTCACTCAAGTGAGTTAAATTTGAAGATCGGGGATAGGGGCATCCCAAGAGAGGTATATTCTTTCGAGTTCAACCGACTTAGATAAGAGAGAGATAACTTGAATAAAATTGAATTTGCAGAATGATCACCAGAAGCTTTACTGAGTGTTTAAGAATATCATATTAGGTTACCTTTAAAGAATAGATGAACGATATTGTTCAGTTGAAGGACGACTTAGAATATTGGAAGAAGAGAAACTAGTCAAGCGAGAATCAAGTCAGGCTGTTATCAGGTAAGTTTGAGGAAATTTGGAATAGGTACGACAGTCTCCAGAGATGAGCTACAGAATAACTTAGCCATTAACAAGAGTTTTGGAAATAAGTTTACGATAGAGCAATGACAATCCAACACTCTTCAGTTGGAAAGTAAGGAGTAAGTGGAATAGCTCGAGACTTCTTTGCGTGAATACGAGGTTCGTGTAGAAGTTAACATACAGGTTGCTGCTGAAAATGTTGTAGGGACAACTTCCAAGCTGTGAAAAACTAAGCGGGGATAGATGACGACCAAGATCGATACTACCCGAAGCGGTAAGGCGGCTCAACAAGGTGGCAGGCTTAGTCGAACATGGACCAAGTGTTGACCACCGGACTCTCTTGGATGAAGTTAAGAAAGTATGCACTGAAGCTTATCAGTAACTGTAAATATCTAATATCTGATATAATGAAACCTTTTGGCCTCAATGAACGTCGTTCTATGGGGATCACTTTTGGAATCAATACCTTACTGCATTCATGTTTATATTGTATGATTGCATTGCATTGCATTACATTGTACAATCATGGCATATTTTACATAACATTATCATTACCTTGTATAAATTTTTTGGGGGTAATCCAAAGAACAATTAGAGTTTTATCGTGAATAAAAGAATTGAACACACTCAAAAATCAAGATTGAGCGGTTAGAAGATGGACTCGAGAGAAAAGAGAGAAAAAAAGAAGTTTGATGCCTTTAATGCAAGAAAGCTCTGTTTGAACCTGGTTTGGTCGTTCCTCCGATTCCAAAGATTCCCAGATTCGCGCATGATGATGAGAACAAGATGCCCCAAGATTCACGTGACCATATTCTCGCAAAAAATGGAGGGTTGCATTGAAAAATTGCCGATCCACTACTTCCCGATAGTCTAGCAGGACCTACCGTGATATGATATGCTTTGGACCTAGAACCAAATCGTCGGTATCTCCGTGGTGCGAAGATGAAACACGAGGAAAGCTTCTAGGACGTGCTTTGAGGAGTCCTGTGTTTAGCGACCTAGGTGCAGCCTCCCGTAGATGAAGAGGAAAATGACTTCCATGCCACCTTTCTTATTTTTTCTTTGATAAGGTGCTCAGGCAAATGAATATCAGCTTTGAGGACTTCATGACAGTTGGATAGAGAATCGAACATGCACTCCGAGACTTAAGTTTAAAAGACTAGACATGCCTAGGAGCAGAAGGAAAGAAAGAGACAAATGGGTACCACTTTCGAAGGTTCTCGTGATCGTAAGAAAAGAAAACAGGCAGATTCCTCTGAATCGCCGAGAAAAATTCCTTAAACAAGTACATATTTCGAGATATTCGGAGTATTCCATCTCGGTCATATGGCCTCATCTGGTTAAGGGTTAGTACCTTACCTCAAGGCCGATAAAGATTACGCCCAGCTCATCTGCTCACAGTTTTGATCCATACAGTATATGTGAGTTCTACATTGAGGCGCCGGGCATGACACTAAGAAATTTGGGGTCGTTAATAAAAAAATCAAGAAGCTGGTTGACGAGGGAGTCATGACGAGAGAGTTGATCCAGCGATGGAAAAACAGGAGAAGAGGCAAACCTACACTACAAAAGACCGGATTGAGTTAGTACTCGGGAGGCAGTCTGGAGGTCCCTATAGTTTTCCCATCAGTTCGCAAAGAAATTCTCAATGCTTTGGAAAAAACTCTCAAACATATATTTTTTAGAATTAAAAATCATATTTCCATTTAGAAAGCATTTTTACATTCTTGATTCTTGAAACATTTTATGAGGTAGTTTTTGTTCTCCCATATGCATATACACGCATTTTTGAATGGATATATGTATATATCATTTCTATACCAGGTCCTCGAATTTTAAATGCAACAGTACCTTTGTTTCAGATCCAAAGATCAACTCTAAGTTGCATATATTTAGAAGAGATTGAATGTTGTAAGGATACTGTAAATGTGAGTATCTGCTAGTTTACTTAGGCCAACAGAGGAACAAAACGAGTGTTTAGACAATGGGCAGTTCCCATTTTAGGAATTTATCTTTTCAGGCACTTGTCGTTTAAGATCCTTGAAACGAGAGTTGACCCTAAACCTCTACCCCCTGAAGGCTTTCTCAGGACATCTGTGAATGTGACGACGAATGATATTCTTTTACTTTACCAGAAGACAGAGATGAGACCAGACAGATTGGATACGAAGATCAGAAAATCATCATAAGAAAGTGGTTGAAAACAATGATATGTCCAAACGAAAAACCAAAGAAAAGAAGAGAAATGGCAATTAGAAGGCCGAAGCAATCCAGATCGAGTAAATATCAGAAGAGCTGCAGATAGGCAATTAACTTCGAGCGGAAGATAGCATCAATACCCAGTATAGATACGGGTTGATTCAATGATACATTTATAGACTCGAATAAGAAAAAAGAGATTCAAGGCTAAAAACCCAAAATGGGCAGTCTAAAATAGAAAACAAAACAAAACAAAAAAAGAGAATAAAATAAAAAAGAAGAAGAAAAAGAGAGAGAGAAAAAAAGAAAAAGAAAAAAAGAAAAAAGAAAAAGAAAGAAAGAATATTGTATATGCTTCACACACAGATCAGACAATACAAGAACGAGACTTCAACTATGAGCAAGAGACACAAGGAATCCACATTTCAAGTAAATTTCAGTTTTAAAAATTAGTATAGAAGCTCGAATTGAAGTCAAGTCAAGACAAGTCGGTCTGAAGATTGCCAATTTCAAAAAAAGGAAATGACCTCTAGGGTGAAAACCCAAAAATGGGCAGTCTAGAGTGATCCTGGAAATGAAGAAAAAGAGTAGTCTGCCTGAGCATGCTAGCATCAATATCCAACCAAAACACACTGATCTGAAGGTACAGAAGAAGGAAGTGACATCTAGGGTGAAAACCCAAAAATGGGCAGTCTAGAGCGATCCAAGAGAAAAAGTGAAAAAGAAGAAAAGAAAAAAAAGAAGAGACAAGAAGAAAGAAAGAATAACATTCCATATGGGCGTGCCAATCACAAGAATTCCCAGAAATGTATTCGTAGTCCTTCATTCAAGAAACCTCAGTTTCGAGGAGTTTTGGAGGATCAAACATTCTTGAACAGAAAACGAACATCAGTACATAGCCAGAATGCAAGACAACCTACAATAAAAAAGGGAAATGAACTCTAAGGTGAAAACCCAAAAACGGGCAGTCTAGAGTGATCCAAAAAAAGGAAGGAATAATGGGTATATCCAAGTTACGCAAGTACAGAAATACTGTTTCACTTAACCATTACCAAAGGCCTACAAAGACCATTCTGATCATCCATAGATATACAAGTTGAATGAGAATACCTTCAGATTTCATTCCGCCTGTAAGGGTTAACTTTGCTTCAAGGAACGTCAAACTTCGAAGTGCTTGATCGACACCCAAATGAGGGAAGGATGGGGCATGGTGAGATAGTGAGATTAAGAGAGCCACCTTAAACGGGATAGAAACTAGGTAGGGTTGTTCCTCTCAAAAGCCTATTAGACCAGAAGAAACTATACATTTGCATATATCTCCACAATGGTCGAGATCTTCTAAATACGCGCTTCATTAGAGTTAATCTCTGGCAATTTGAAGCAGATGTGCTGTGGTGTTTGATATTTTGGGGGCAAACATGTTTTAAAAGGTTTGACATTTTCTCCCAAAGTTTTGATGTTTACCATTTCCCTCAAACATTAGTTTTTAAAAATGTTTGGCAACATACTTCGAATTTTGTTTACCATTCTCCAAACATTAATTTTTTAAAAAATGTTTGGTCCTTAAAAAAAGAGGATGTTTACCATTTGTTCCAAACAATGTTTTCAAAATGTTTTGTATCTCCTCCAAGTTGTGATTTTCAAAATGACTGTTATCTTTTCAAACAATCATTATTTTTTTTGAAATATACACAAGTAAATTGCCTTTTGCATTACTTTAAAAATGAATGATGGTGAGATTTAAAGCATAGAGACCGAGAGTTAGTTCCCATCGAAATGCTACGAGAAGATCAAGGATGAGTGTATGGGATGGAAGCATTTTGGCTCACCCTGGTAACTAGAAATAGATCAAGGCTCTGTATGATGGGTCAGAAAATTCAAAGCAGTGGAGCCCGTGGTTGAATGGGGCAACGCCAAGCGAAGAAGATGACAAGGGTTCTTATAAGAATAATATAAGAACTAGAAGATCATTTATGAAGACAAGTGATAACCCCAAAGACAAGAAAGCCTTCCGCACAAAAGGTTTGAAAGCATGTTAATCTAGATTCGAAGTGATTGATCAAATGTATATAGTGAAGAAGTAAAGAGATGAAGAAATCTGAGGAACGACCTTTCAGGGTGTAAGACTTTAAAAAAAATGAGAGGGAACAGAAAAAGAGAAGAAAAAAAAAAAGAAGAAAAAAAGAGAGTGAGAGAAAAATGATGATGAAAAGAGAAAAAGAAAGAGGTAAATGAGAGAAAAGAGAGAAGAAAAAATAAAAATAAAAAGAAAAAAAAGAAAAAAAGAAGAAGAAAAAGAAAGCACGACATTGCATGCATCATATAGATAGAGGCATGTCAATTTTTGCTTGTTTTTAGACAAGTATTTGAAGAATTGTCAAAGAATTTACTAAAGAAAGGAAAGATAACGACAACCATAACGGCGTGAGGCCAGATGTTAAATACTTCGGGTCATCGGTAAGTCATTCGGGCACGGTGTTAAGTCCTTCGGGCCACCAGTAAGTCTTTCGAGCATGGTGATAAGTCCTTCGGGCCATCAGTAAGTCATTCGGGCATGATGCGGCAGCCATAGCAGCGTGAGGCCTAGATGTTAAATCCTTCGGGTCATCGCTAAGTCCTTCGGGCACGATGTTAAGTCTTTCAGACAACCAGTAAGTCTTTCAAGCATGGTGATAAGTCCTTCGGGCCATCAGTAAGTCCTTTGGGCATGATGCGACAGCCTTAGTAGCGTGAGTCCAGAAAGATCGGCAGCCATAGCAGCGTGAAGCCCATATGTTAAATCCTTCGGGTCATCGGTAAGTCCGCCGGACACGGTAAGCCTATCGAGCATGGTGATAAGTCGCCGGGCCATCGGTAAGTCCTTTGGGCATGATCGGCAGCCTTAGTAGCGTGAGTCGAAAGATCGGCGACCATAGCGGCGTGAGGCCTAGATGTTAAATCGCCGAGTCACCGGTAAGTCCGCCGGGCACGGTGTTAAGTTCTTCGGGCCACTAGTAAGTCTTTCGAGCATGGTGATAAGTCCGCCGGGCCATCGGTAAGTCCGCCGGGCATGATGCAGCAGCTTTAGTAGCGTAAGTCCAAAGATACCATGACCTTGTAAAAGAAAAAAAAAAGAAAAAAAGAAAAAGAGCAGAAAAAGAGGGAAAAAAGAAAAAAGGAAAAAAGGA